>OZ004668.1:16112934-16712934 GCA_963924505.1 Agonopterix alstromeriana | reverse complement strand
AAAATCTTTTTAAAAGTTGTCATTATCTGAACTAGAAGAATCTGTGTGGTAATGTCTAAGATATTTACTGAAGTCATAAGAAATTATCAAAGACTGGAATTTCCATTGCACGCAAAATAGGGCTAAGTCGTCGAGTTGGGTGAAAACGAGCCCATTTGACCGACATGAATGGTACCAAAAGACAGAAATTTTTCATGCAAACCTCTACTATTTCCATACATTGATACTTAGGGTCAGCACACATCTATACTTCATTCCAAATAAAGACGAAAACATTTTGCTTTCTCCGATTCCTATTTTGCTTTCTGGAATGCGATTTTTGAAACTCCTATCAACTTATGAGTTTCATAAATCGCACTCCTGGCCTATTCTGATTAGTAAATATAATTTATTTATCAGAAAGATTTATTATCCGACATATCATGGATATTACTAAAGCTGTTCTAAGAATATGTGAGACTAAGTGTTTCAAATCTCTATTTCTGTGATTCAATATAGCCTTCAAATTTCGTTGCTATTTGGAATCGAGTATAGCGGAAAAAAGCTCGATCAGTTTTCATTAATCACTTGATAAGGAACTCAATCTTAATTGAAATAGAGTTGTAAATAGCGTGCAAGAGATCCATGTGACGTGTTCGCGTTATTTCTTGCACGCTATTTTAAATCTATTTCAATAGACATTGAGTTCATTATCGATTTATCATTGAAAAACGCTCGCGAAATTTTTCGCTAGATGTGCTCTTAGGCGCCATCTCCACAAGCGACATTATCGCAGTGATATTCTCGCCGAACCTCAAAATTCCATAATAAACGTACTCGCCGCGTGGAGATTAGATCTTACATTTAGTGTGGAATTTGGTGGCTCGGTGAGAATATCTCGTGAAGATAGCATGCCGGTCATGCATTTCTCATATAACATGGGTAAATAAGTATACGAAATTTTCCTAAAAATTTCATACATTGAATACACTGTTGACCATAGAACAGCTTATCTTTGATTTTATCAAAAGATAAAACTGGCGTAATGCATATTTTTTTTGCATTATTATCAAATTAACTTCTTGGGATATCCATAATAATGATGTGTGTATTGAAGATACTGGTTGTTGATAATTTCATAAAAAATCTAAAGCATCAGCAGTTATGTGTTGCAAAGTTTAAATTTTTTTTCAAAATTAACTAAGGAAAAAACATGGATAAAACAATGGAATAATTTAAATATTCGAAATTTTTTAAAATTATTTAAGCTTTCTCTATCGATAATTTTGTCAATGTTGTGATTACTTTCCCCATTGGTGAATGCTAAATATTAAATTTATTGCTATTTTAAATTTGGCATTCATGAATGTTACCTATATACTATTGCATGCTTTTCTATATGTGTATTAATTAGTTTCTTTTAAGTACATTTGAAATAATAATTTAGAAAACGTATTCTAAAAGCCTAACTAAAAAAAACAAATAGGAATGATTAGTCCAATGAGAAACTTTTCACAAATGAGGTCAATGTAACGTTTTTAGTTTTCTAAAAATAGCATAGCATAGCATATGCTCACGACTATGTTCCCCGAGGGGGTAGTCAGATATATTCTGTAAACTTATAACAGCCACGTTTCACTAGACGTTTCACGTTTCTAAAAATAAGTAGAAGTAAATAAAACAATTAAGTGATTCTATTGCTGGATTTTCCTTCGTTCACCACCAAACTTTCTCCCTCTGTTCTGCCTTAAACACAGAAGAAGTACGTAAAGTAGTATTTAAAATTCCCGTTCCCAAAATATAGGGTCTCTGGGGCCAAAAACGGTTGGGAAACTTCAATCTGTAAACTTCAGATTCAAAAGAACTTAAAACAAATAAATGCTAATTTCTTTGAATCAGATCGGTAGTCAATGTAAATTTTATAAAAATTTGACATCTGCATGATGTGAATTTTGTTTGTTAAAGAACTATTTTGTTCAAGGCTTTTAAATGTAATTTAGTTAGCTCTGTGACAGCCAGCGCCGTAAATATTTTAAGTTTATTTTGGAGGCTTTATGGTAGATCGGAAAATAATTGGTTTCATTAAGATCAAACTCCTTTGGTGTTGTTTAATTAAGTTACTGTTGTTTCTATGCATGCTTGTATGATATGCTGCGCTATTTTAAATATCGATTACTATGCCTTGCTGTCAAGAAGTTGACCTTCATTTTGTTGGCCATCATTTTTTATATCCATTCATTTTGTTTGATATAATATTTTGGGCAGTTTTTTATTTAAACTTTGGCCATTATATGCATACGTTATAGTACAAATCAGTGATTCAGCTGACGCGCGATGCTAAACAACAAGGCATTTCGCGTCGCCGGCTCCTGGGCACTCCTGCACATTTTCGGGCAAAAATGAGCGTCAACTTCTTATTTAGATAGTGAAATGAAATACTGAGACTGCATCTCAATTTAGAAAGTAGTGGTAGAGTTATTGCACATTTGATCCTAATGGAACAAGAGAAAAAAGAAGTTGATGTTCTTTTTTGTGGTTGCAGGAGTACGAAGGGGCTGGTAGGGGGCGAATTGAGGAAGGGGAGAGAGGATACCCTTGCATACACTGCGGCGCATCGTTCCCGCACCAGAGCAAACTAACCAGGCATATTCTGACTACGCATACATTGGACACCCTGAAATATCGGGATGCGATACTCGGCCGCCCGCTTGGCTTGCCAATGATTGGGCAATTCGAGCCGACGTATATGAGTATGCCTATCGAAGAATCGCCCATAGACTTGGATATAGGGCCAGTGGAACCAGGGAATGTAGTGCTGTGTAAATTTTGTGGCAAGAGTTTTCCTGACGTGTCATCTTTGATAGCACACTTACCGGTGCATACCGGTGATAGACCTTTTAAATGTGAGTTTTGTGGCAAGGCGTTTAAATTAAGGCATCATATGAAGGACCATTGTAGAGTACATACAGGTAAGTTTAATAACTTTTTATTACTATTACTTTTATCGCTATATAGGGTCCTTCTTAATATGCTGACACTTTTCTAAGGGGATGATCAGATCGTCAAAACTGTTCAACTTTCTCTAGGTGACCAACATCGAAATCGCGAAAAAGAAATCAGTTGTTCCATACAAAACTGCAAACATACTCAAAGCTAAAAAATATATGGGACAGCAGATTTTTTTTCCCGATTTGATTTTGGTCCCATAGAGAAAGTTGATCAGTTTGACGGTCTCATCATCCCCTTAAAAAAGTGTCAGCATATTAAGAAGGCCCCTGTATAATAGATATTGGACTATTAATTTGAATATCTTTGTAATTCTCTTAAAAGAAAATTAGAACAAACTTACTCTGATTAAAAAGTAGGATTTTATTGTTTGCTCTCTTTACAAAATAGTCTCACTGCCAATGATTTAAAGTTTACAGAATATTTTATACTAAATAGTTCATAAACCCTTTTTTTATATTCTAGGTGAACGACCATTTCGGTGTGTTTTATGTGGCAAGACGTTCTCGCGATCGACCATACTAAAGGCTCACGAGAAGACGCACTACCCCAAGTACGCTCGGAAGTTCCTTTCGCCGAGCCCAGTCGACACAGAGGAAGAGAGCCCCCATCAATGAGTGTCCCACCATTGTCGGACTAGCCTATGAAAGTTTATTAGCCAATAATCGAACTTATTGGATATAGTCAATGCGAGTGATAATGAATGAACAAAAGTTGGACAATATGATATTAGTTAAGAATGTGATTTACGCCGCAACTGTGATCTGAATGATATGAATAATATTTGATATTTCACTAATAGATAATTGACAAAAGTTGTTACTTCTTCGATTTGTTTGAGGATGAACTTTACGTTTTTTTCTTTCGCTTTATTTTTGGAGTTTTTGAGAACATTAGGTGCTTTGTTTACGCTTTAGGTGATAATTGATAACTCGTTTCTGGAATGGGTTCTTAGACGGCATAGCCAAAGTTTTAGCTAGAGAAGTTAAACTTCTTTTTATATTGTTACTGAAATCCATGATATCAAAAATTATCGCTCTTTTTCTACCAACTTTTCTGTTATATTATAGTTCTTAAGTTTTTCATTCTTTTTAAAATCAAATGGATCATCTTGTCTCTTAAATTCGGTTGCCATTTCGAAGTTTTTAGACTCTAAATAAATGAAATTGTAAAATATCATATTAATTTAGAATTGACATAATCTTTTAGAGACTTGCATATTTATTGTAGTAGTTCATCTCTCAGAGTTGATTTTAAAACCAAATTTAAAGATTGATAATGAGTGCTTTAATTATTATTAGAGACCATACGAAGCACTCAATATAGTTGGTAATGATAAAAAAGTTAGGGATTTGAGATTTTTACTAATTTTATTGTCTTTCAAAGATAACGCACGCCCCCTGAGATAATACAAAAGCAATAATACGACATATAATGTAAATAACATATAGTTTGATAATGTCGGATTTTTAGAGAATGTATTAGAATTAATCGCTTCATTAGTGTGGGGTTTAGATATGAGAGTGGATGTGTGATTATGGGAATCAAAGCTTTAAACAATGTTTCTGTTTTATCCAATAGATGTGCCTCTTTTTCATGACTTACTAAATGTAACTTTAAATTTGCTTACGTTTAAAAGGACTCAGATGTTCAACATTGTTGACAATCATAATTACAGTCATTATAATACAATTAAACCTTGTCAGTTTCATTTATCTGTCATGTTTGTACTTTTAAGTTCACAAAGTGTCAAAAAGTGAATGTGACAAGGTTCTTTTTAATTATGTATGCTGGTGCATGATTGTTCGGACACTAGGGATCCATCTGGTATATCACATTGTATTATTTGTATTTCTTTCAGAAACACTACCACTAACTATTAAAAGATTGATTATTTAAAATAAAATTTTTAATCCAGATAAAATAAATTGTTGCATTATCTATTAACATTTTCTGTGAGCATGAAAAAGGGGTATGTTATATTACATCTGTTAATAAACCAATATCTATAATTTTATACCTATTTTCATAAAGCAAATCGTTAATTTTGTAATTATCCGGACGTTTCAGATGCTTTGATATGGAAATGTTTTTTTTCTGTTCTGTTAAAAGCCCAGTTCAAAGTAAATTATTCTAATTCTAATTAGCAAAACATATCATTTTCATTATCATCAAATCATGTTCGCTGTGATTTTATTTTCAATAATGCACTGGGTTTTTAACAATTGATATGTCCTTATCAACTTCCAACGATTACAAATTAAATGCATTTTATTTTACATAAACTTCCGACGTAAAAGTACAATCGCAATCGTTTTCAGGTTCACAATCGGTCTTTGACTAATGATTATAAGGACTAGCCTTGCGTTAGCATTTCCCCTCTGCCACGGTATAAGCACAATTGATCTTGTGCATTTACATTCAATTTGACACCTTATCACTAAACGAGACAGCCTATTATTGCGAAATAATAACTTCGAACTTAGAACGTTTGGGGTTCACACGAGACTACTTTTCATGATTTTTAACATTTAAAATTAGAATCTAAAGATATGGGGAATAAAATCCAAAGTTGCGGATTTCATGTTACCTCGCCCCCCGCAAAAAGTGGCAGAAATGTATGATAGTAGAATTACACGCGTAACCAGTCCACATATAAATAGTCAAAGCAATCTGTATTTGGCTATAATCCGCGAGTCAAATTAACAACTCATTATCAAACGTCAAAACGCGTGCTTTGTTTGAAATATTGTACAAAAAATTAAATAGTGACGTCATTGTTTTTCGTCGTCGTTTTGATACTTTGTATTGTTTATCCAGTTATTAAAAATAGTATTCACACAACAGCATTACTCACATCGAGTTTAGCGTTATTTTCAAACGGTTTATTTACTGAGCAGTTAAAACTAAAATATATTTTATGTAGTCAACTCCCCTGTTAATAACATATTTCATCAGTTTCTTAGTTCATTTGTAATTATTGGTTTTTTATTCAACAACATTATTTAATTTAGTAATCATTGGAATTTTCTATATTACATATTATTTTGCTTCAACAAATCATTTGAAACTGTCCTCATAATTGGTGTGTTCAACAATAATAATAATTCAACAGAGTCAAATACAGGGATATTTTATGTATCATAATTCATAATCATAAAGTTTACGATTGAAACCACGATTTTCGTTTTAAATACAGCTTTTTGACAGCCTTTTTGATAGGCCTCTTATCAGTTTATGCTGGTTTCGTTTATATAATGGATGCTCAAATGATACAGTAGAGTATTCTTTAATTAATCAACCTTAACTTTAACGACGGTCGCTGGAAATAAAAGACCTAGACAGGATTTTGGCCTTTCTTTTAGGTTTTCATGTGTATGACCTATACTATGGGTAAAATGAAGTATTTATTTGAAAATCCGAATGTTGATGGGTCCAGTATACTACGTACTATAATTATGATTGATTCCAAGGGTCAATTACGCCCATTCTATGAAAAATGCGGCCATTATATTTCTAATTTAGTTACTTACATACATTTTATAAACTTTTGGGGCAACATCTGGTTCCTGTAATAGTGATTACATTATTTTATTGGTAGCTTTTGAGCATCTATCTGTATTCTCGATTCATCTTGCGAAGAGTTAAAATGTACCAATCTTGAAAGAACAAGTCGTTTGTAAAAAAAATTACTAATTTTTTAGTTCAAGAATCGTGTATGACTAAAGACTGGTTCATTTTCACTTAGTTGCATAATATATATTTCAATCACAGCCTAAAATAAAATAAAAATACCAAGTAAAGCTTTGATTTGGACTGGACTTTTGGCTCACTTAGAATATAAAAAAGATCTTTGATTTTTCTTTCTATTTTTGATTTGCTGACGGTACTCAAACGGATTTCGTTTTAAGTAAAGGAATAACATAAAATGTTATGGGGTCTTTTTAGTAAATATATTTTTGTAGCTACAATACGCTTTTATCCGACTAGAGCGTAGCTCTTAAATAAGATGGTGAATATACAAAAATATTTAAAAAATGACACTTTCCTTAAACGCTACGTCATAATTGTTCGTTGATACTCCGATTTTTTTCTTTAGTTCTAAGGCTCGGCGCAAACAAGTCACCGGCTACAGCCACCGGTGGCCAGTGACAAGCAGTTGCAGTTCACACGCTTTTTATACATTTTGTAGGCACTCGCCGCATAGGTGTGGCCGGTGGCCGCTACTCGCTACAACAGTGTCCGCGACCGTGATACCGGTGCTTGTTTGCGCTGACCCTAACTCAAGTGAAATTTAGCATGCAAATAACAAACAGCGATTATAACACGAAGTGAAAAAAAAACGAAGTTTCGTGTTACTCATGAATTTATCTTTGGTCACATTTATTAATTAGACCCTTTAATAATAAAATCGTTAAACTAGTCGATAGTAATTACATGATAATTATTTTTTTTTCGGATAGTAGGTACATATCAAAATTTAATATCTAAATTAACGTGTGATATTATTTATTTTTGCTTTAAAATATATAAAGTAAACAAATTAGGTAACATGAGTTTAGGAAATAGAGAATTAGTTTTATTTGGTTTTTGACGTTGAACAGAAGTATTAAAATTAAAAAAATTTAGGAGTGGTATTTTCGATCTCAACTTTTTACTTGGAATACTTAAGAATTTTAGCACTATTGCTTGAATTTGTCATAAGGATGTTTTTTTTAAATTAGTGAATTTTTTTTGGAGGTTTGGATTTTTCTACTAAATTGGCAAACTGTGTTTTGATCTCACTGATTTAAGTTTACGGAATGGTGTAAAAATTTGGGTTACGTTGTTATAAAATTCCTCTTTGGATTTTGGTTAATGATTGGAATAATGATTTAATATCTTCAAAAATTCAAGCTTAGTATCAACTAACCAAGATAACCATTTACCTATTACTTTTAATGCCTTGTAACATTCCGTACTGATTCTTATCATTATGCCACCGATATGTCTGTTTAGGTAATAAATAGTAATTTATACTTAATTTAATCATCATAGTAAAGTGTACTTTTAAAACGGAATCTATCACCGACATGGGTACCGCAGCATTTCAAAATATCGAGTAAAAGATTATTTGAAAATGAAAGCACGCATTATATTAAAATTGTTGTAAATGTAAGGGATGTTTCAGGCCTGACAGCACAGGGCATCGCATTTTGATACACTAGTAAAATATACTTTATCGGCATACAATAATAATTATAATGCCATGACTGTTCTACAAGAGTTTGATGACGCCAAATAAAGCACCATTCTGTGCGTTCAAATATTAACAAACTTGAGCTTAGATATAGTTTAATTTTCTAATTACTAGTATTTAAATGCTTTGCACTGTTCTCTGTCAGGTGCTGGTAGTATTGGACAAAATAAAGAGGTGTGTAGTGTCCTTAGAAACTCTTCCAAATGCACGTCGTATGGTTTTTAGCTATAGATTGTCTGATATGGTCTACGAAGCGTTTGTTTTCAAATATTATGTATGATGTTAAAGTAGTAAATGAGTGCACGATTTAAACTGCAAGCAACTTGCACATTCCATTCGATATGGATCTTTACATTTTATTTAATAACTTCTGATGTATTATAATAAATTATAACCTTTTTTTGTTCTACACGAGCTTTGGTCGAAATTCTTCAATGTAAGTAAAATTTGAACACCCGTAAAGATATTGTTCGAGTAAATCGATGTCTTATTTATTTATGGATATGTAAAGTTTTAGCGAATTTATGACGAAATTTTTGCGGGAGAGCAAAATTTAATGGTGGTCTATTATTAAAAATCATGTAAGTAAAATGCATTTTAGGCGATAGATTGGTAGATGCGCTACTTCCCGGGGCTAGTGTCTGGAATTTTCCAGAACACAATAAAATATATTATTAAAAGTAAAGGTACACCAATGTTGCTATTTGAAAAGCTGCACTCGTTTTCTTTTCATTTTGGAATCGAACGTTACCAAACTTTATAGCAATATTGAAACCTTAATTGATGTTCCTCTTCTTATTTTAAGAAAGATTGAATATTTACAATTTACAGAAATAAATAATAGCAATAAATAAATGGTTAAGAATAATGCGCATTAGGTAACAAATTTGTACGAGTTTTTATCAAAATAGTTTTTATAATAGAACAGAATGCAGTTTAAGAACATGCTATGTATTTTGTTTCCTGACGTTCAGAGGCAATATTTATTAATAGATTTATATTTCTATCTATTGATGTGTATATAGACAGAGTTGTTAGTGAATTGTGACTTACTGAGCAATAGTATATACGACCCCCAAGTGCAGTTATTCAAATTTTAACATTTGCTATTTGTTGCCACGTCCCTGCAGAGTTCACACGCTGTTAGCACAAATAAAGATAAAAAATATATATATTTCAAATTTATATATAAATGAATATTAAGTTCTCAAATAAAACCCAAGCATGGTAATTTTTAAGGAACACTAGCACGAAATATTTCATGTGTTGAAATAGTTACAATGTAGATTCATTTTTTATATCATAAATTATGACCACAGTTTTATATTTAGAGTGCCTCTTGCCTATATAAGACTTATATAAAGGCTGCAGATCACGGAATATACATAGAATATGTAGTGAATGAACCATAGGGAAATGTGTAATTTTTATGGTGAAAATTGTAAGTTGCGTTATGATATGTGACTTGCGCAATATTTTTATTCATAATATATTTATTTGCAGCAATGGTTATGATGAGGCGGAAGAGTTTATTTCACATTATATTTACTGTACAGACACATTGTAAACCGGAGGAATGTGTATTTATACAATGAAATGTTGTTCATTGGCTCATTTTTAAAGAAATTCTTAGATTCTCCTACTCTCATCATACATTTATCCTAATCCATTAGGCGTTAATGTATTAACAATTTTTTTGAACTACTTTCTTCTACATCATTTTCTGTTCCCATTATTTCCACATATGATTTTTAAAAACGAGCCGCAGTATCAACTTTCTAAATTAAATGCACTTTGAGTACAGATTTTCTGTATATTTATAATGTGATAGGTATGACGAAAACTCCGTAGTTAGCGCATTCCAATCTTGTGATGTATTCAGTAATCGTACGATGAACAACCAGTGCAAAATTATTTTCATGACCAATGTTACAATAGATTTATTTTGTATAGTGTTAGGTAGTCGTTAGGTTTCGTCCACAAGACCGAGGCAAGAGCGTGGGCAGAGATGATGAAAGCTGGTTAATTATATTGTAACTTAACTTACCATTTTTTTAAGTGGCATATCTATTTTAGAACTTATATTGCAATTTTTCTAAGTTCCTGTAGTTGTATTAATTAGTTATTTAATATTGGTACAATTTGTTTTAATGATAATGTGTTTATTGTAAATTATTTAGATTTCCATGTTTTGTGACTAATGTTTGTATTAGCATAATATACCTTATGATTTATAGTTGTATTTCAATTCTAAATTTTCTGGATCTTTATTATTCATATTACCCAGTTTTGATTGTTTTTGTATATTATGCTACTATAAATAGTTTTTATAAGCACAAGTTCAAATAACGTAGGTCGATTTAATTTAGAGGTAAATGTTCATTGTTTCTCAAGCAATGATTGTTTGCCCTTAAGCTGTTTTATTTAACATTCGTTGTTGACATTTTAGATTAGCAGAAATCTGTTTTGCCTTAACATTATTAATAATTCATATTGTTGTAAAAGAGCAGTACAGTTTTGTTACAAGAAATAGTTACAGTACTTATATTCAAAATGGTTGAGGACAAATTGGTGTAATGTTTCGTCAATTGTGCAGCAGTCTTAGACAGAGACCCATCGCTGTTGATCATTGTAACTTTGAAACAAATATAAGCATATCATAGCTGTAAAAATACAATTTTGACAAATAAAAGCTCTACAATCATTAAGGTACTATTTCTCTATCGACGAACATCCTTCAACAAATATTTTTATTAATTAATGGGTAAGTGCAAGCTTTAAACATTTGATTTGAAACCGTGACTATTTCGTAGCGAGATATCAGAATTATATTTCCATTTCAGATGTGCCTGGACATGTCCTGCAGTTCGCCCAGCATTCCGAGTCCCATTCCACCGCGGAGCCCGACCGCCATGCCGATATGGTCGCCGCTGCTGGCACTACAAGCCTGCCGGCTCCGAAGGTACCTTAGCGACGATTGCATGACTTACCCGAACAGACACCTCGTGCATTCCGAGAGGCGTCGATGTGGTGTCTGCCTTGCCTCGTTCCCCTCCGCTTGGCTGTTAGAACGCCATGCTGCTCTCCAGCATGCTTCTCAATCCTCGTGCGACGACAAGCCATTTGTCTGCGAACAGTGCGGGCAAAGCTACCGATATAGGTCCGCCTATGTTAAACATCGAGAACAAAACCACCGAGCAAGACTTCCAGCTGACAAACTCTTCACTTGCGACGTCTGTGGTATGCAGTTCCGATATCTTAAATCCTTCAAGAAACACCGGCTCAATCATACCTTGGAAAGACTCCATACTAAAAGTGCAGATACTCCCGAAGGCTTGGATCAAGTTTCTAGCACAAATGAAGCTCTCATCGGTCAATGTGGTGAAATGGATCTGTCCATGAAAAAGAAAAACAGAATTGATGAAACTAGGACCCCGCCGATTGAAGTGATTCGTGATTCAGAGCAAGACAGTACCGTTGATTCAAACGGACCGACGGATTCAATTGTGACTGTTGATGATTCGACAGACTGTAAAAATTCGGGTGCCGAAAGTGAGAGGCGGGAAGATGAACCGACAGAAGGAAGAAGACGAGTTCCAGTGTCATTCGCTAGTGTCAGTTCAATGGCTGATAGCTCAGAAAACGAGTCTCGTGGTGATAGCAGTAAGCACGAAAGCTCGAGCTCACATTCTGGTATTTTAGGATTCCTGCAGAATGACGACAGACAAAGAGACAGGGAGAGACGTTTTGCGTGTCCATTCTGCGGTAAATGCGTGAGGTCAAAAGAGAATTTGAAGTTGCACGTAAGGAAGCACACTGGGGAGCGTCCATTCGTTTGTTTGTTTTGTGGTCGAGCTTTTGGAGGGAAAAGTGACTTGACTCGCCACCTAAGGATCCATACCGGTGAGCGACCGTACCACTGCGAAGCTTGCGGGAAGTGCTTCGCTCGGGCCGACTACTTGTCCAAGCATCTCACCACACATGTGCACAACGCACGCTGATCGACGCCCGCGCCGTCCTGTTTTCAATCTCCGCATACCTCTATAGTTAACGACCGAGTCATATTATAACAGTAAATCGGAATATTTTTTAAAAATATTTTTAAACTTTACAATATACAATAAGCAGGTTTAATTAATAAAAATTTACAGGACAGTTTTCTTTTTTGGAGTGATTTGTGTAGGTTATGAAATAATTTTCTAATAGTGAATAGTAACAAAGATGAAATAGTCTAGGTTTGATGCGAAGCAATGCGATGTTCATTGACACTTAACTCTTGAAAAACGTAATAAAATGTTATTGTTTACGATAATTTACAACGAAGATTTCACATCTAAGCGATAGTTGAATCGTTAAAAAGTTCTATCTCGATTTATGTACGTAATTGTTGAAATGGTCATAATCAAGCGAAGAATAAAAGGGCATTACATTTTTTACTGTTTAAAGCCTGAGCAGGCACAATACCAACTCACTTTTAAAAAGATACTTAGTTTGTTTTGCCATATTTTTGTATGCTTAAATATTTTTAAGATTGAAAACTCATTCCATTGAAGATAAACTAGAGAAATTGGTAGTCGTGACGATAGGTAAGTAGGAGAATGCAAAAAGCTGTGATTTGTACGTTTAAGACCAGTCAACAAGTTTTAGAACATCGAAAAATGTTTTATGTAATTTAATCTGAAGTAATATTAATGTTAAGATATAAATTAATTGTAGCTCTAAGACATCTCTCTGTGCCAAAATATGTACCTCATAAAAGTAAACATTGAAGTAGATAAATGAATTAAGAAGGGTTGTTTGTGCATCTTGTTTTAGATTTTGTTGTTGATAAAACGTTGCATCTGCAGTAACACACTATACCAATTTAAGAAGACAGTCTTGACGAGTTTATGACTCTTTGTATGTTACAGATTATGAAATTTACGATAGCTATTTTACTAGAAGAAAGATACTGGTTGAAATTGCACAATACATTAGTTCAACTTTTAGTGACATCACTGAAAGTTGAACGTAACTACATGTGGCTAGTATGTTACTTGATCTATGGTATGTTATGTTGCAAAAATATTAACAGATAGTGGCAATGAGGGTGAGGTTCTAGCAGTGAGGGCGGGACTGTAGAGGCTGATGATGGCAATGCTAGAGCGTGTTATGGTGAATTTCATTATCTGCATGTGTAGTTTTATTCAACCAAGTTGTTGCATTAGGGTCAGTACAGTTCAGTCTTGCAATGTTTACATAGTTTTTGAAACTGATAATTATTTTTAAAACATATAGTTATCCTTAAATACACTTCGGATAATTTCTTTGAGAAAAAAAAATACTTGTTCGGAATATTATTTGTAAATACTTTAGTAAAATAGTATTACCTATGCAATATTAAATTTTTAGCCAAACTTTTATAGCAGAATCATAGGTATGCCATAAACTAAAATACAAATCAACTGCCGATTATGTGATATCCTTTATACAGTATGTATTTGCCTATGTTTCACTAACAATTTCCATTCTGATTAAGCTGGAAAAATAAAAGGTTATAATAACACTAACCTTTTGTACCAATAGAACCGAATCGTGTTATTTTATTACCGAGTAGTTACGAGTATATAATATTTTGTAGAAATAAAATAATTGTTAAGTAATATGTAAGAGTGAAGTTTTTATAGATTGCAATAATTTAGCTCTAAAGAAGTTCTTATCTTACTGTGAAAAATGATATTTCCTCGAAATAATTAATTTGTATTGCAGAAAAACAGAAATATCTGGAAGATGATTACCATTTTATCAACATCCACTGAGCTAAAACATCTCAGCTAGTGTCAAAATGGACTCAAACAACGTCAATTAAGTATAATAGGGTTAGAAATTCAGTATAATTATTACCTATTTTAAAGTGATTAATGTAATTTATTGCTTTTTCCGAACATGTATTTTTTTTACAAACAATGTTGTACCTACACATTTTGATATACCTTATAATACAAGACACACCTAGTTACATGATGTAAAAAATAATAATAGTCAAGCAACGAAATAACCAGGTACAGGAATATTTTTAATCGAAGAAACAAAAATTTTATTGTTTTTTTTTCGTTAAGTTTTATAAAACAGATAGATATAATAAAAATGTATGATATTTGAATATAAATTATAATAATTAATAACTTTGCCAGAGGGATATAAGTAAATTTTAGGTAGTCGAAAACTTTTAGTATAAACGAGAAGCAATACTCTGATTTTTTTTATTTTTACTATCGAAATACTCTAAGAAAAATCCAACGTAAATACGAAAACTGTATTTCTATGGTATACTTAAAATACCAGCTAACTCATCAAATCTAACGTTTAAATAAATTATTTTCGTATTTGAAACCATATAAAATATTAGAGCTATACATTTTTTTTTTAAATCAACAATAAGGATTTATAATCGAACTGTTTCATGATAATTTTGTTTACAATTTAGTTTTCGTATTTACGCTGACCATACAAAGATACCATCGAAGTAAACAATGTAAGACACATTAAAAATTGTGTATAATGTAGATACTTTGCCATTACGTCAAATTTATAATATAAATATTATTCAAAATTGATGTTGACTGTTTTTATAATTATATCATCGGTAGTTACTTGATGTTGTGGTGTAATTTAGTGTCTTATAGGTATAAGAAAACCACTCAAAGTATTCCAACATTTGTCTTCATTTACTCTGTAATATGTTTTTCACAGAAGACAGTTTTAAACAGAAGAAAGTTTTGATACATTATCAAGTAAATACTGACTAATGATGACTTTGAGTGGTTCTTTTGAATTCTCGTAGTGTTAAAAATTGGTGTGGTATTCTTTATATCAGTTCATGTAACATACATATTAACTCTTAAATTATATAGATACATAATTTAATTTTTAAATCAGATTATAAATTTTCTGAGCACAGCAGTGGTTTGTAAATATGCGAGTGCTAACCAGGTCAAATGTGATAAATTAGAATTTAAGTGATCTTATTCGTTCTGTTTTTCAAATTGTAAAGAATATCCACTAACGTCGTTTTACCAGTTTTATTTAAGAGTTAAAGCTAGAACATATCTGTACGATATTGTTTTAACGGACAGAATTGCGTATTTTTTTATTAATGTAATATGTATTGTTTTAAACACCGACTGTGAGCTTAATGGGCATTATTGTACACTTATGTTATTTTATATTTCGGAGGACTTCCAAGGTGTGAGAGAACTTTTGGATAGGAAGACATTAATGGTCAAATATAATATGTAACATTGATACGACGCACAATTTTAACAGTTTTTAAAGCGTATCTCCGTCCAATTGTTATTGTGGTTTAATTCAAAATGGTTTTTAATAAACGATAGTATCAGAGTCTAGAGTAAACAGGAGTTATATTTTAAGTTAAAAGAAAAGTCACTGACTCTGCAATAGTCTATAGAAATGTCAATTATTACCAAAAAAAATTTTGGTTATTGCGTTCTATTTCATTTCATTAGTAAGATATCTGATAGCAGACTGGATAGCAGAGATTTCATTGGAAACAGGGTGGTAACGAAAAGGGGCCAGTAACAACTACCATAACCTACGTCATAACGTTCTGAAGATATCTTTTCCAACATTGATAGTTCTTAAAGTAATCTATCGTGTCCACCCTGTTTACTAAAGCCAACGATTGATATGGAAAGTTTTAATACCTAAGTTTTAAAATAGATATCTGCGTCAAAACAGTAAAATATAATTAATTACTAATTCTGATTACATTTTCAACATTAAAATAATTATTTACTTGGGAAACAAACGATATATTTACTATACATTACACGTTAAACATGATTTAAATTATTGCATAGATCAGTAGTATTGTGCCATATAATATTATCATACGTATCTACTATGATATCAATCGTTGGCTTCATGGATACGTTCTTTGTCGGTCTTACACCTTTGAAAGTGTTACTATTAATACTGTAGTGTTTAGTTTAGAAAAGGAAGGCTAGAACTCAGCTAGAGAGAGAATTAAAATGCTGGAAGTGTATTAATGACTTAACGGTTTAGTTTATTGATAATGAGTAGATGATATAATATTATGTGGTGATTGCAATGATTGTGATATTACTTTAAGTCAATGCAATGAAAGTATTAACGAAGGTAAGAAGAGGTAAGATGGAACGAAGTCTCTCCACAACCAAGCCAACGACGAATGAATGTAGACTGATTTTCGGGTAGAATAAAATATACCACAAGGTTCGCAGTCATTAATCAATAATATTTATTAAACAAAATAGTTGTTGATTTCATAATATTTAAAAAGCCAAAACACAGTCTCAATAGTTAACGACGTAAAACAATAAGAGAGTTTATTTAATTTTTAAACATAACTTATACAGAATTTTTTATATACCGATTTTAAATTATTTTTTCAGATGTATTGATTTTTATACATCTCCTTATACAACAATGAATAGAGGTAAGCGTAGTTATCGTAGATGGGTCTATTAACCGCGTGGTGCTACAATGTGTAATGATATGTGATAGAAACTGTTCTTCAGAGACATTTTATTTATTGAAAGCTTCCATAGATAATAAATATAGTTACATTACACTTAATAATATACATACAAATACAGCAATAAATTGGTTTAATTAAGGATTCATTTTATACAGTAGTCTTTGTGTAAAATCATGAATTGTCAAATGTGCGTTAGACACGAAAACCAAAGTATCCGATTCAGAAAGGATATGTTAGACTTTGGTGGTTTATTCATACCCAGTTTTAAAATGGTAATGAAAAGAGTTACGTTAATTTATTTATTTAGTAATTCGACCAAAACTGTACATGTTACTGTGGAAATTGTAGATTATTATTATTTTCTTCTTTATCTCTAAACTATCGGTTTCTTTGGTGTAGTCAGTAATAAGGCAAGATTATGATAAAATAAAAATTGAGACAATGCTAGTTAGACAATTTTTGGCTCGTCATGTTTTTGACGAAATATTATATTATATTCTACTATACAGTATGTAAATTATAAGATGTGTCATAATGAAAAGGCTTTGTATTCTTAAAAATTGTATGAATTTTTTTTTGATGTTTCGTATTATATTGCTAATTTCAATTCTTGCAATTATTGATTTTAATTTACATACTGTGTACACTTAATTTATGGCCTTATTAATAATAAATTTTCTTGAAGAAAATTGTATGTGTGAAACACACATTAATAAAATTAACTTTATTATTATAACTTTCTTACCATATTTCAATATTACGTAAGTCAGGATATTTTAATTAAATTGTTTTCTATTAACATTAATTTTTATATGTATTTCCATTATTTTTTAATATAGCGATATGAATGAGTTCACAGGGTTTTTGTTAATACGTTTTTGTTTTTTAATGCTTGGTGTCATTTTAATCGGAACTAGTTGATAGTACATACCTACTGTTACATAACATAATATATTTTTTTTACTTGTATATTTCAGATAATTATTATTGTTACAGAGATGGTCCTGTTTTATATTTTTAACACGATTAACTTCTACACATTGTGTATTTCAAATGTTTCAGTTTGTTGGCAATATAAAAACTATTTGCCTGGTCCATTTATTTAAAAAATATTATCTTGTCCATTGTCCAAACTAACTTAGATATAGTTCCATATTTTGGATGTATATTGTACCACGATCTAAATTAAATGCTATTGTGTATATTATTTCTTTTAATATCGATGTGCAAAATTATAGTAAATGTCTTGGATCTCTAAAAATAAAAAAAAGACAAAAATACTTTACGAAATTTCTAAATGTGCAATAAATATGTGTGTTGTAGTGTTACCTTTAGGCGTAAAATTTTTAGCTAAGAAAGTATAGTTACCGGAGCGATATGGAGCAATAACTATTGTTCTTTACCCGACTGTGGTATTACGCCAAGAAGGGTGTCGTGTTTATTATTGTATGTGGTTATATGTAACAGTGATCTCATGATTATAGGCGGTAGGTAACTATATTTTAATAGCAACTAAATGAATATTTGGCACTTTAAAAAAGGCACATTTTCCTATTATAATTGAAACAGTGGTTTGAAAACGTGTTGAAAATGGATTTGTTGGTAATTAATTTCGTAATGAAATATATTTGTTTCATTATTAGATGTGGTTTTATTTATATGACTCACTGCCAGTTGCACGTACGTTCATTAAAGTTAATCCTCCATTAACTTTCTTGCTGTAACTTTTTGTCATGTTGACGTAGACAAGTTAGCAAGAGATTTAATGGAGGGTTAACTTTATTGACCTTACGTGTAACTGACCGTTACCCGAATATTATTTAAGAAATTATTTGACGATTCTTAACTCTACTGGTCCTTTGATGAACTATAGGTACCTTACATCGTGAGGAACCATTATCTTATCTTGTTGTGGGGGCTGGCAAGCCAGCACCACTTCGACCCAGTGGGATCTTTTGTTAGCCCCAAAGTCAAAATAATTAATAAACATAAATATTGTTCAAATTGCTTTTTTGACCTTTGATATGAAGATGTTATGAGTCATATGTTTTACAAAAATTTTCCCAGCCATTTCCTACCTAGAGGAGCCCAATCTTGGTTATTAAAAAAAATTGATTTTTTTAAATCCTGTTGCTGAAAGGTAATGGTGTAGTATATATTTTTAGAACCGGCTCATAAAGTCTTTTCATTTAATACCCCGATAGGTTTTCAGAAATATTTTTTTTAATCCCATACAAAAAAATTATGACGTCGACAATTGAGAAAGCGACAACATAATTTTTCTACCTCAGGAAACTCCACCGAATATCACTTGTCGGTATAAAACTACTCAGTCTAATGGAAATCTATATATTTATTTGACGACATTATTTAAATTGGCATAAGCATATGCTCACGACTATATTCCCCGAGGGGGTAGTCAGAGTTATTCTGAAACCTCAGAACATCCACGTTTCGCCAGTAGTACCGAAACTCTGTCCAGTGTGAAGGGGGGTGAGCCCGTCGCCACTTATAATGGACAGTGAGTACAATGCATGCCTCGAAATTGAAGCATGCCGGTTTCCTCACGATGTTTTCCTTCACCGAAAAGCCAGTGGTGTTATAAATCGTACATAAATTCCGAAAAACTCATTGGTACGAGTCGGCCTGGACGGGGATCGCACCATCGCCTCTTGCATGGCAGGCAAGGTTACTCGCCACTGGAACTTAAATTGCCTTCTCTACTTTTGGGATGGTCGATGGTCTAAGTGGTACAGGCGCAAGTCTGTCAAGACCCCAAACCCCAAATAATAATAAATACTATTGGGAGAAGCTAGGTAGGTAAGTACTATTTTCAGCTGCGGTGGATAACAGGTTGATGATGATAATGAATAAGTATCTTTTAGGGAATCATATACACGGTGTAACAAACCACCCTAGTTAGTTTAGACCATCAAACTGAACAACTTTCACTATGGAATGTTGACAACATCGAGAAAAAATTTAATGTATTTGCTGTCCCATACAAAACTGTAGTACTTACCTATTCGACTCAAAATATGTGTAGGATAGCAGTTTTTTTTTTTACTTTGTGTCCACAGTAAAAGTTTTTCAGTTTGATGGTCTAAGCCACCCCTTTAAATATTACGAGGGTGTTTTGTTACACCTTGTATAATAGTGGACGTCATCTTGCTAAAATTAATTTAATCATCATCAGCCTATTATACTTATGTCCCACTACACGGCACAGGGTTACCCTCAGGGAGGGAGTATCTTGTAAGTAGGTAAGTATGTGAAGATAATTTTTAAAATTCAAATCTCAGGCTCATAATGTCCTGAATTAGATAGCCTCCATCCTTTGACTATTTATATGTGGACTGGTTACGCGTATAATTCTACTAACAAACATTTCTGCCACTTTTGCGGGGGGCGAGGTAACATGAAATCCGCATATTTGGATTTTATTCCCCATAACTTAAGATTCTAATATTGAATGTTAAAAATCATGAAAAGTAGTCTCGTGTGAACCCCAAACGTTCTAAGTTCGAATTTATTATTTCGCAATTATAGGCTGTCTCGTTTAGTGATAAGGTGTAAAATTGAATGTAAATGCACAAGATCAATTGTGCTTATACCGTGGCAGAGGGGAAATTCTACCGCAAGGCTAGTCCTTATAATAATTAGTCAAAGGTTAAAAATAATGAAAAGTAGTCTCGTGTGAACCCCAAACGTTCTAAGTTCGAAGTTATTATTTCGCAATTATAGGCTGTCTCGTTTAGTGATAAGGTGTAAAATTGAATGTAAATGCACAAGATCAATTGTGCTTATACCGTGGCAGAGGGGAAATGCTACCGCAAGGCTAGTCCTTATAATAATTAGTCAAAGCCTCCATCTATCTCCAGCTGATGCAATGGATAGCAAATGTCCACAGGTGCATTATTATTTTGTTCCCATTTAGACGTTTCCTGCCAACTGCACGTGCTATGAACGTGTAGCGGTATGAATACTGAATAGAAACGGTGGATTACCTATATCCACAGTTGTGTGTGTGATTTGTTTTACAAACATTTTGCTTTTTAGGTTAGCAAGTGGAATACTGAATTGAATTTTGAAATCTAATTCAAACAGTGATATGGATTTAGGTAGGTAAGTGAATTTGGAACGTAAGTAGGTAAATGAAAAGTCAGTAGGTAGGAGCTTAACGGAATCAACATCATCATCAGCCTATAAGTATACGTCCCTCTACAGCACACAGGCTTATCCTCAAGAAGGGTGTAATAGTATAAGAGATAAGAGGAATTTTGGTAAACATCAGTTGCCAGGCTGATTCGGTATTCATAGGGTGTAGAGCATCTCTGTGATGGGGATGGACCAGGTCTGCCTGCATAAGTCCAGTCGATTTAGGAGTTACAGCTGTTCAAAGGTCTGTATAAAATGAACGATCAGCTGCAAATCTGATCATAGGATATTATTGTAATATGCACTAGCCGTTCAAAGGTTGGAACTTTGAATGGCTGTATCTCCTAAACCGACTGACAGAACATGACAGTTTTTATACTGTTCGCATAGTGTAGCTATTACAATAATATCTGCATATTCATGCGTATTCATTTTTAGCAACCATACCAAACCTTTGAACGTATGTAACGCCTAAACCGACTGGAGTTATGCAGAGATGTTATACCATATGAATACTGCATCAGCCTTGCAGCTGATGGTTACCAAAATTCCTCTTATCTCTTATACTTTAAAGGCGATAGTCCACCACGCGTGCCCAATGCTCATTGGTAGACTTCACATAACAGGATTTGTTCTTCAGCATATTATTATGCAGGTTACTTTACGATGCTTTATTTTCCTTCACAGTTTGAGAGCAGTCGATATTAAGTACGTACCTTCGTAAGCTAGAAAAACTCGTTGATCATCAACCTACCTACCTAGATATAGATGGCTTCATGTCTGATGTCGTCCATGCGAATACCTCTCCGCAATGCGTCACCGACTCTCTTAGCAATTATTTACATACCCATACATTTGAATCGAGTTCGGTAGTATTAGCTCCGTCGTGAGTTCAAATTCTTAAATCAACCACTCGTTTCGTCTACGCTGGGCTGCTGTAAGAGTAGGTACCTACTTACCTACTCTTACTGCAACGCATCGTAGGAAATATTGTCTAGCCTACTACAGGTTGTAATTGAAATGATTTGACTTTTCAGGGGTGGTTCAGACCATCAAGCTGAACTAGATACCTACTTACTAAATTTGTCAACTGATAGGTTGTACACTTAAGGTGCTTCAAACCATCAAACTGAACAACGTTCACTACGGGATGAACATTAATATCTCGAAAAAAAGTTTTGTCAGTTTGACGGTCAAAGGCTGGTCTAAAGCACCAGCTAGCAAGTACTAGTACTACCCGTAGTTTATGTAAACCCTTCCCCTACCTTTATACTTAGGTACTTATGTAGGCCTAAGTATTGTTGACTAAACCAAAGGAATGGAAAAACTCACTAGATCGAATAACTTGATTCTGAATTGGTAGAGTGGAAAGGACGAATTGGGTTGAGATTTTTCTCCGTTCGTTTTTGCGCCGTATTGTTTTTAACATTAAATAATTTTAATTATATTAACATATACATTTTTGTCTGTCTGTCGAATAATAAAATAAATTAGTATTTCTACATTATGGACTCAGTAAAGTCAACACATCTTTCATAGGGCTATGATACGCATACGTACAATAAGATACCAGAGGATATTCTATACTTGCCAAACAAAAAGTTTAAGTCCCATGTTAAGCAAGTCCTCTGTAAAAAAAGACTAACTACTATAAACTCGATGAATATATGAATGACAAAAATGTCTGGTCTTGACAATGTTACACTTTGTAATTCAATATTGTATTTGTAAGTGACCTGCCTGCCTGTGCCTGTGAGCCTGTTGTGGATACACATATTGTATTTTTTCTAAAATTTCTGAGAATTATTTTGTAATATAAGCAATAACATAAAGTAAACAAAAAGAGTAACCAAAGAAAATTAAATTTAAGATCTTCCATAAACAAGATCAATTAATTATGACGTTATTATTTGTAAGTGTGATATATATATTATATTTTTTTAAAAGATGTGTGTTGTATGTAGTTTTTGGCCGCATCTTCTCTACATCGGAACGCCTTCCGACGCGGTGGTAGAGTCAAAAATGACATCAGAAAGCTACTCATATGATATTATTTTGAATAAAATGTTTCGAGTTTGAATAAATCATCATCAATAAGCCTACATACGAAGAAGGTTGTATGGTATGGGTATCATAGTATACCACGCGTGCCCAGTGCGGATTGGTGGACTACACATACGCATCTGAATTTCTTCAGTCTGTTTGTTTTGGCCGTCACTCCACCACGCGTGTTGGTAGACTTCACATCAGAATTTATTCTTCAGCGTATGCAGGTTTCCTCGTGTTTTTTTCCTTCACCGTTTGAGAGCAGTCGGTATTACGTACATAAGTTAGGTAAACTCATTGGTACATGGCAAGTTGTTTGTGCGGATTCGAACCCGGACGGATGATTGAGTGTTTATACCATGGAGCGTGTCATTTCTCTGTGGTCCTCTCGAGTACCAACGACATAAAAATTCGACATCAGTACGTTACAACGCAACTCGCGGTCACAGCTAGTACATAATATAATAGGTAGGTAGGTACATAAAGGTTTTATGTAGGGAAACGGCTTATTATTCTTGACACCTGTCTGCTCTCAGCCGCTTTCCGGTTTTTCTGTATACTTAACTCTTCGCTCTCATATTACAAATGTATTTTGTCATAAGCTTTTAGAAATTTACTTCGTTTGAAAAGAGTCTCTAGAATTGAATTGGAGTTCGTATATTTTAATGTGCTACATTGTCTCCTACTATTTTCTAACCTAAATAGAGACCTACTTTTTCACTAGGTTTGTCCGTATATTTTTATTCTAAACTGAAAAACTGACGTACGGACGGTACGACCTGTGCATCGAAGGTTTGTTCTGCAATAAATTTTCAGAAAATTTGAAATCTACTTAGGTAGGTATAAAAAGTAGGCCAGCAGTGAGTTGATGTGGGCTGATTTGAGTTTTAATAACCGACTTTCCCGACACCTCAATTACATTATCTAAGTATTGCATTTGTACCTTGCATTATAAAACTATACAACGTGTTAGTGAATAAGCGCAAAACCTCATACACCCCAACTGATTTATAACCAAATAACTAGATTGAAACAATAATTACATTATTTTGATAGTTAACATTTAAAGTAAGTCGCATTTTAAGTTTTGAGTCAAAAATGATTTGTAATCATTTCAGCAATGAATGAAAGCGCTAACGTGCTCATTGATACATTTTAAGAATCTTGTTTTGGTAATAAGTAGGGTGAGTGAGATCGATTTCAGTAAATTTAAAATTTTACAAATATAATTTATTTTATATTTTGAATAAAATTACCTATGTTGAAACCATGATAATTCGATTCTACTCTCGATTCTAAGCAAACTACTGTCTAGTTTTGCGTTAATTCATTAACACGTTGTAAAGGTATGGTCGTAAAATTAAGGGATCGGCCGTACATGAACATTTAAAACCAGAAACATAAGTCAAAACAAATGACAGGTACACTTCAAATATATACCAAGATGACAGACAAGTGTGCTAGTTTGTATGGATCAAGTGTATTACTTGTGTGCTTCAATTAAACGCGCTTGACCACATGAAAAAGTAAATGTCGATTGGTCTTATAGCTTTGTATGGCAACTTTAGACAGTCTTACTATTACGTATGGGTATTGAAGTAAAGTGACGAACATGATAGTATATAAAAAAACGGTAACCTCGAAATAAAAAAAAATGACAATTTTTTATTTTGTTACGGTGTGTGGTGATCTGTGAGACTTAGGTTTTTATTTAAGTGTTTTCGTACCCTACAACAATTTCTAAACGGCAATCGGTAATCTTTTTAGTAATTTAAAAGCTACTGAAAGGGTAGGTACGGTCAACCAATTTGAAATGTAGGTTAACCTTTAAACTTTTAACATATTAAAGTCACTGATAACTGCAAATAGTTTGTTGTGCAAAAGTTCTAAAGGTTAATTACATTAGTAGATAGGCCTACACAAGAAGATGATCTTTAAATTTGCCAACGCCTTCACAATGGATAATATTATTGTGTAAATCGATACAGATCGGTTTCATAAACATCCCGAACACAACAGGATTATACTTATTAACGTCTACACAGTGAAAAATAGTTTTTGTATGGGCGTCAAAGCGTAGGAGTAGCCATTTGATAAGAACCTTTATCGTAATGTTTTTCAACGATTTTTTTTTCTGGGAAAACATGGATTTGATAGCGAGTCAATTTTCTTAGTATTTGTATTTACCTATATTATATTTTGCTACAGGTTTTCACACTTTCACATCCCTCCGAATCATGGGATTTGCGGGATTAGGTATAGATAGGTTGTTAGGTACAATAATAATAGGTTTTGTTTAGTTCCAAATGTTCACGAATTTATGAACTTTTTATGCATTAACCTCCTAGAGTAAAAATTATTATTTTCATAAAGAATATACACCGTGTGAATGTAAAGCTAAAAACCTCATACACCCCAACTGATTTATAACAAACTAATTAGATTTAATCAATAATTTCATTATTAGCATTTTAAGTTTTCAGGCAATCATTATTTGTCATAATTTCAGCAATGAATGAAAGTGTGAATACATTGCAAGTGGATACATTTTAAGAATCATGTTTTGGTAGTAAGTAGGGTGAGTGTGCCCGTGCGGTGAGTTGAGATCGAGTTCAGTAAATTTTTGATTTAATATTTTGAAAAAAATTACCTTTGTTGAAAACATGATAGTTCGATTCTGCTCTCGATTCTGAACAAACGACTTTATAGTTTTGCATCAATTCATTAACACGTTGTAGAAGGGAGAGTATGCGAGATCTATGTTCTGCTATGCTATGCTGTAAGCTCCTTGCCTCAGTCTTCGGATAATAATACCTACCTGTGATGCAATACAGGTATTTGTATTGCACACGTATTCTATGCATTATAATACAGGTTTCCAATGCAGTGTTGCAAGCTATAATCCATGGGATTATCGTAGCTTGCAGATATCGAGAACTGGGACGTATTGTCATGTTTCGTGCTAGGTGTACAGTTTTAACAATTGAACCGCTTCTCTTTAATCTTAATAAAATGAACACTAAAGGACATCCAGGTTTTATTTATTATTTATTTATTTAACACTTTATTGTACACATAACATTACAGAAAAAACAATTAAAGTAGACATGTACAAAGGGCGATCTTATCTCTTAAGAGATTTCTACCAGCAGACCCGCAACAGAGACAGTTCTTAAGTGTGAGGCAGACATAATGTGTACAGCACAAATGATAAAAACTATAATAAGTAGCTGTGCGTTAATATATATACATATATTTTCTATAAATATAATAATACATATTTAAATATAAACAAATAGATACAATAAACTTACATAAACTATGGCTTATTTAAGAGAGTGATAGTGTTCATTTACTTGCATTTTTATTTTTTGGTTTAAATTAAAAGTGAAAGTGTCGGCTACATACACAGACCAGTAAGTCAAAAATATGTTTAAAATGTCGTGTTATGACATATTTTTGAAGACAAATAAACCCAAGGACAATAATTACCCTACAACATTGGTGCAGTAATTATAAATGTTTATATAGACAAATTCCAACAGAATAAGTAGCTTTAGAATCTTTTTCTTTGGCCGACATTTTTACATTCTGACCAAAATGGACGAACGCATTGGACTGGCCATCCAACGGGATAATGAATTAATGAAATATGTCGCAAGAATAGGCTCGTTTAGGTCAGAAACGAACCGCGACAGATTTTTAGATTTTACATAAATTTAATTACCACCACCACACCAAATAAAAGTCGCACAAAAATCCATGGAGCGTACTATGCTGGGCTTATCGCTTTTAAACCGTATACCCAATGTAGAAATTCGTCGAAGAACTAAGGTCGACAACGTTGGAGACCGGATTGCTAGGTTGAAGTGGAGATGAGCGGGACATTTGGCTAGAAGGGAAGACGGCTGGTGGACCAAGGCAATATCGGAATGGTGGCCAAGAGAAGGAAGGAGGTCCGTGGGTAGACCACAGATACTTTGGTCAGATGACACTGTAAGGGTTGCGGGTCGGACATGGATCAGATTGGCACAGGACCTAGTGGAGAGGCGCAATAAAAAAAGGAGGCCTATGCCCAGCAGTGGGTTGATGTGGGCTGATTTGATTTGATTAATTGTCATAAAATGTTTAATACTATAAATTTTACTACTGATTTTCTCTTCGGTAAATGTAATAAAAATTTACGACGTTATTTTTTAGTTTTCTTACAAATCGGGTAGTGCTAACTACAACGAATCAGTTATCGTCTTATAATTGAATGAAAATACTTAGAATTAAAATTTCTTATATATAGTTTATTAGTTATCAATTATATACCAACACCAATTCATGACACCTGTCTGAACTGAACCTGGCGACACAACTCGCTGTAATGTTAAGGTGGTTTGCAGAGTTGTCAAATTCATACAAAAGTTTGACGCATAATACGCGTAGACGGTATAATTAATCGTAATATTTTATACATGGAAAAATAGTTTAGAAAATCTAGATGCCTCGTAACAAATAACATTTGCAATTTATAATTAAGAAGATATAAAGAGTCGCCGAAGGTCATTAGTAACTCGACGAATGTCATAAGAGTGTCAGTGGAGGTCATTATTGAGTCAAATTAGTCATAAGAGAGTTGACTAAGGTCATACGTGAGTCGAAGAAGGTTATAAAAGAGTCGCCGAAGGTCGTTAGTGACTCGACGAATGTCATAAGAGTGTCAGTGGAGGTCATTATTGAGTCAAATTAGATCATTAGAGAGATGACAAAGATCATAAGTGAGTCGACAAAGGTCATAAGAGAGTTGACTAAGGTCATAAGTGAGTCGACGAAGGTTATAAAAGAGTAGCCGAAGGTCATTAGTGAGTCGGTGAAAGGGCAAGTTGGGGCAAGAAGGGGCAAAGAAGGGGAAAAAAGGCAAGACTGGGCAAGAAGGGGCAAGAAGGGGCAAAGTAGGTTAAAAAAGGGGCAAGAAGGGGCAAGAAGGGGCAAAGAAGGGCAAAAAAGGGCAAGAAGGGGCAAAGAAGGGCAAGAAGGGGCAAAGAAGGGCAAGAAGGGGCAAAGAAGGGCAAGAAGGGGCAAAGAACTATTTTTCCGTATATAAAATATTACGTTTAATTATACCATCTACGCGTATTATGCATCAAACTTTTGTATGAAATTGACAACTCTACAATCACTTTAAGGGAATATAATTCAGAGCGCGCTCCACACAAACGAAGTATGGTGATTTAGGATTAATTTAAGATTTGTATGGAAATCTTTGTGGCACTGTAACATTAAAACTATACATTTTAACAAAAATCTGACTTCATACAAACAGAGATTAGTTTCCTGAGTGTTTTTGAAAAATTGCATCGACTTTAATTGGTTAGTATTGAAAATATCATCAGACTCCGTTTGTATGCAGCGCGCATTTACGCATTCGAAATAAACTTCTCTTAGGGCTGTAATTTATCTTATGTAATCTCAAAATAGGTGGATATAAATAGAATACATATTTTGTGACGCAGCAATTTATTTCCATAAATATCTAGCGTAACGTAATTTTGGGTAAAAATACATAACGTCTCTGGATTCAATTTAGTGCGTCATCTTATTATCATAAATTTCTTTGTTTCCTTCATAATGGTTTTGGGTCATAAATATGAAACAGGCATTAAAGTTGAAAAAGCCCTAAAGGCTATTATTCTATGAACGGTACAGTAGGGTACCATGAGTTTTTACTGTACTTTACTACTGTAGTAACGTCACCAATTTTGTATTGAATTTCGTACAGCGCTCATAGTGATTACGTCGAGAACTAATTTCTGTCATACGAAATTGGCGACGTAGCTATAATAGTAAAGCACTGTGAATACTCATGGTAGGCCTACTGGACTGAAAAAGCCTAAGTACTTACAGCTTTGGATATTTTTTAAATAAATAAATGACGCTCACATGCACATACTATCAGTTTAAACCTTGCAAAAAACGCTGAATCATTACTCATTATAATTATCTTGTTTTGTATGATCTGCACCAAAACATAGGTAATTGTGAGTACCTAGAGTTTTTTCGATGCAGACCATGTTGAAGTAAAGAAAATTTAAAAAACCGGTCAAGTGCGAGTCGGGCTACTCGCACACTGAGGGGTCCGTACAACACCACCACACAACTCAAATTATTAAATTTAAAAAAATGTTTTTTCTCCGGGACATTTAGCGCAAGACCGGCTCACACTTGGCCGGTTTTTATTATTTGTTGTTATACCGTAGAGTTTGCACTATAATCACGCAATCTCCAGTGCGAGAAAAAACGTTGATAAAACTAGTTTCTTGTTGAGAACCCCCCTTAATTTTTGACTTTTTGGCATTTTTATTACTTGTTAACAAATCCGCCATAATAACGCATATTCTGTAAAAATTTCAACTGACTAGCTATTACGGTTCAAAAGTTACAGCCCTAAATAGGTAGGACGGACGGACAACGTAGGCTTAGTAATAGGGTCCCGTTTTCACCCTTTGGGTACAGAACTTTAAAAATGTGCCAGTTTAAGGTAAAGGTCACGCAAATTGTTATTTTAAACTGATAATATATAGGATCCATCTTAATATGCTGACACTTTTTTAAGGGGATGATCAGACCATCAAACTTAACAACTTTCTCTATGGAACCAACATCGAAATCGCGAAAAAAAACCGCTGTCCCATACATTTGGCTCGAGTAAGTTTTCAGTTTTGTATGGAAGAGCTGGTTTTTTTTTGCGATTTGGATGTTGGTTCCATAGAGAAAGTTGTTCGTTTTGACGGTCTGATCATCCCCTTAAAAAGTGTCAGCATATTAAGAAGGACCCTATATTGTAATGATCCCAAATCAAAGTACATATTATAAGATATAGTAAGCGCGCTTCTAAATTTATTTTTGTTATGAACTATTATTTACGTTTTTAATTCAACGTTTTGTAAGAAAAACACATAATTTTTCAATTAATAGCATGTATTTTGTACAAAAACAATTATGTAGCAGCGTAGCTTACCTATTTATAGTATTACCTGCAGTTTCAAACGGTATCTACAGTAAAAACAACAAAGTTTCAAATCGCGTTAAAAATGTTTCAAACCACTTTATTTCCAACAAATCTTTATTTTGATTCAATGTGGAATCACATCCGTACACAATACAACCAGTTCGTAACAATGTGGTACGTGCGCGTTCGCAAGTATACATTTTGAACTGCTGCCGGCTCGTACCCCAAGTCTCTGTTGACTTAGAGTACTGCCCGCAGGCAGAGCGGGCCGAGACGCGCTCCTCCCGCGCCTCGCACCCCGCGCACGATAGACCAGTCGCGACCCGAGACCGCGCTCACTATTATTATTATATATTCACTTTGCCCAGACGTAAGCTACTGGGCTTTGTATTATGGAAACTATAAAACGAAGACACAAACATAATATAAAATCCATGACTGAACCGAATTTTGATCCCAGGTCTTCTGATTTGGCAGTCCGGTGTGGTAACCACTACATCAAGCAGGTCGTCCACAGCACCTTTTGTGATAATACCTATCCTTAAACCTAGATTTAGTTTCACGCTAAAGGTAAACCGCATAGGTAATGTTAGATTTGAAAATATGACATACAGTGGTTAGCAAATGTGGGTCAATGATGAATAACTGGAAAAGCTTGAGCTCAATTTTAATGACGAAGGGTTCTCTACAATCAAAATGTTACTTAAGGTGCAATAGTAGGACGAAATGCCTTGGAGGCAACTGTTATTTTTAATTTTTCGACTAGATTTATACACTTTACCGAAACCAAAGTCATTCCTCAGTATTCTTGGATAGTTTATCTAGTGAAATCATAAATTGAATACACGATTGGAATTACTTCACTCGATAGAAAATCGGCACAAAGATGACGTATTTTCATATATTTAAAAAAAAACGTTTTAGAAGAACTTAAAATAGTTTAAAATTTTTGGTATTTTATACATACATACATACATAAGCTCACGCCATTGTCCCATGGGGGTAGGCAGAGACCACGGACCGCCACACGCTACGACTCTGGCACACCTCTTTAGCCTCTTTCACATTCATACCTTTTCATGCACTTCCGTCGATTGAGGGTGCTACGCACTTGTCCTTTTCGGAAAAGATCATTGATTTGATCATGGTATGTTTTCCTAGGACGGCCTCTCCCAACACTTCCGCTCACCTTTGCTTGATATATTTCATTCGTAAGTCTTCTTTCATTCATTCTCTCTACGTGACCGAACCATCTAAGCATACCCCTCTCAATCCTTGTTACTATATCATCCTTCAACTTACACCAATCCCTTATCACACTGTTCTTGATTCGATCAACCAAAGTATTTTATACTTCAGCCATTAGTTTATCTAGTGAAATCATAAAAAAATGTATAAAAAGTACTTTTGTTAATTCTTTTTCTTCGAAAATACCACACGCACGCACTTTTCACAAAATATTCGTCTGAACCTATAGCCCCTTAAATTATGTCAGGCAGTATTATTTAACAGCATCATGTTAATCTTGAATTAATCATGTTCGCTCATGAATTAATTATTAATTTAATATGAAATAGATTAATGAATGCATGCATGCATGTTGCTCCTAAATTAAAACAACAGTTTTACGTTTCAATACTTTCTTTGTTAAATGGTGAACCTAATAATGGTTAAAAGCTTTTTGGGAAAACAATTAATATTATTAATACATATAGTGCAAACGTAGGTACTTCGTTCCAAATACAACGACGAGATTTTCCGATTTCTATTTAGTTTTGTGGCCAATTCTGATTACCAAATGTAATTTTATATTAATATTATGTTGGATACATATATTATCCGACATATCTTGGACGTTACTAAAGCTGTTCTAAGAATAAGTGAGAGGAAGTGTTTCAAATCTCTGTTTCTGTTATGCAAAATAAAAATTGCGTTGCTATTTTGAATGGAGTATAACCTAGGTATATTGTTTACCAAAACATTTTTAATATTTTCCAGTTTTTGTTGTTGGTTTTTAATTTAAACTGAAATAATTTCAAAGATTTTAGTAATTTTATAAGCATGTTTGCAATTTAACTTGTTTATTTTTTTTTATTTATTAAAACGTTCCGTTCCGCTACTGAGTTACGGAACCATAAAATACTTTGACATCGACGATATAGGTTTATCCAGGTCACTGCTGTGACGTCATACTTCAACCAGAAATCTATATTGTTATCTCAATTTGTCTCGTGCCCATAAATAGCAGTGATACGTAACTTTAATAAGTAAATCAATTTAGTTTGGTAAAATGATTACTTAAGTATTATTATTAGGTAACGCTAAAGTTACGCCCACACCAACGCCCAAACATTTTGTTAACATTTTAAACTAAGAGACCATCAAACTGAACAACTTGAATGGGAACAAACCGAACGGAGCAAAAATAAAATCAGCTGTTCCATACAAAATGCAGATTTTTTTTGTGCCGATCGGTTTGCTCCCATAGTAAAAGTTGTTCAGTTTGATGAGTAGACTCATAGTTGAAAAGGATGCTAATGATATCATTTTCACCCTGTACAACTGTAACACAACGTATAAACAATCATGAGGGACGGCTCGATAGCTGAGTTGGTAGTGAAGTAGTGAACTGGCCTGCTGATAACAGGGTCGCGGATTCAAATCCTGAAATGGTAAAATATTAGTATGATGACTATTTTGTATTGTAACTACAGGGTGTTAGGGTAAACGGTTGCATTACTTTAATGGGTGGTTGTGCTCATGATACTGAACAACTTTCCCTAAGAAACCTATAGGAAATTCTCGAAAAAAAAATCCATACTAAATGCAACCAGCTGATCGAACGTTTGTATGAAAAGTCGAATTTTTTTTTTGCGATTTTCCTATATGTTTCTTCGGGAAAGTTCAGTATCATGGGTAAAATCGCCTTAAAGTAATACAACTGTTTAGGTACCCTAACACCGCCAGAGTTGTTCAGTTTGATGGTTAGAGTATGTGCATGTTTGTATAGTAGATACAAACTAGACTAGATCCAACACTAGGTTACAAATCTAGAATTAAACATTTTAACGGGTTCTTACCGCGTAATATCAGGAACTCAAATACAACGTGTTAATGAATTAACGCAAAACTAGAAAGTAGTTTGTTTAGAATCGAGAGCAGAATCGAATTATCATGGTTTCGACGTAGGTAATTTAAAAAAAAAAAAATTGTTTGTCAAATTAAAAATTTACTGAACTCGATGTCAACCCACCGCTCGGGCACTCTCACCCTATTTACTATCAAAACAAGATTCTTAAAATGTAGCCGCATGAGCAGGTTTGCGCTTTCATTCATAGCTGAAATGATAACAAATCATTTTTGCCAAAAAACTTAAAATGCGAATAACTTGAAATTTTAACTATAAAAATTATTCTTTCAATCTAATTATTTTGTTATAAATCAGTTGGGGTGTAGGAGGTTTTGCGCTTATTCATTAACAAGTTGTATATACATGAACGCGGTAAGAACCCGTTAAAATGTTTAATTCTAGATTAAATAATAACCGCGTAACTCTCAAAAACTGTATTAGGTTACAAATATTCATATTTATCGTATGGCACAGCAGATTTTTTTTACGATTAATATGTTGGCTCCACAGTAAAAGTTGTTCAGTTTAATCGCCTGAAGTGCCCCTACGATATGCAATGTATTTAGATATAAGAAAATACAAACTTCAAATCTACAACACGCTTCGTTAAAAATGACGACATATCCGTACCTGCAACACGCTTCGTCAAAAGTTTATCAAAAAAACAAGCTCTATAATCACTATTCAGCTATAACAACTTTGTGTAAGCAAATATAATTTTATTGTTATTACGTAGGTATCGCAAACGGGGACAAAGAAAATGTTTGGTTGGTTATTGATTGGTTTGTCCCCTCCTGCAATACCTACCTAATAACAATAAAATTATATTTACTTACACAAAGTTGTTATAGCTGATTAGTGATTATAGAGCTTGTTTTTCTCTTTTCAGTTAATAGGTTTTTTATGCAGTCGGGTTTTTTGTTTATCTTAATAATTTAGTTTATTTCATACTTTTTAGTCTTGTGTCGAAACTGTAACTTAAAAGTACTATAATATTTATATATTTGGAATCGTGTGATTACTAGCTTTCATTTGATACCCATATTGTAATTTTTAACAAATAAAAATTGTTTCTTCCCCCTCTCTTTTTTAATTCGTAGACGCCATCTTGAATTAATATACCCTATGTCACTCTCACGATTTTTACGAATCCAATGACACCTCATACATTAAAATCCATCAAGCCGTTTAGGCTGTAGGCCGTGCCAAAGAAATAGACATACAAACATACATACATACATACATATATACATACATACATACATACGCTCGAAAAACATAACCCTCCTTCTGGCGCAGTCGGGTAAAAATCAAAATAAACAGGTTTCCAATCAGCAACATGCTTCGTCAAAACTTAAACCTATGTACTCTAAATCTGCTACACGCTTCGTCAACATAAAGACTAACGTACACTCAAAGGCCCAGCCCCACGCAACTCCAGCTCCATGGTCCCCATGACACTAGCGGCATTTGCCCTTTGGACGGTCAAAGACAACCTCTGCACCAAAAAAGCGCCACAACGCGGGTCAATGTATTTAATTTTGTAACCCTGTTAAGTTAAGCTAAGTTATAGCCTGTAGAATCCCACTGCAGGGCAAAGGTCTCCTCTCACGAATAATGGTGAGAGGGATGGGCCATACTCCACCACGCAGGCCCAGTGCGTGTTGGTGGAGGCAAGTTAGTGGTCAACTTGCTGTCACAGAATTTTCAAGCCGCCTTAAAAGGCATCTGACCTGGCTTAATGAATAGTTACGACGCCACCTGACGGAACTATCCGAGATCAACTGCTTAACGTGCCTTCTGAAGCACGGAAACGCTCGAGATGAAATACCACTAAACGGTCACCCATCCAAAGACTGACCCGACCTGGCGTTGCTTAACTTCGGTGATCGTTTCCAATACCGAAGCTACACTACGCCAACGAACTATGTAGGTATACATTTTCTTTTAAAAAACAAAGTTGTAGGTACGCTACTAAAGAATCCTAGAATAAAATCCTCCTGGCTTACCTAGCTTTATCGTCTACATCATAAAGGGTCTCTACACAGGTGTCGTAGAGATCGCGATGAATAGCAGGTGAATGCGCCTTGAATGGTATCACGGACTATCAATTTTCATAAATGCATTCAGTAGGAGAATATTTGATTTCTGTGACTATTTTATTTTCATGCAAAGTTTAATCATAATTATAGAGACGTTGGTACAGTTCCTGGATAGGCATAAAAATTGATTAGAACATTTTTGAGAAAGTTATTCAACCAATTGAATTTTAATCAAGGGTACCGTATAGCAAAATCAAAAACATACATTTTAGATTTTTCAACTTTGTCGTTCCTTTATTGGGCACGTAAAAACTTGTGCACTGAAAAGAAAATTTGAAAAATTGGAATTTACTTCTATTAAGTAACTGATAAGTATTGTACCAATTATGACTTCACGCGATGGTCAATCATGGCTTCACCCATGTTACGTATTTCGATAAAAACATTTAAAATTAAAAAAAAAATGAATTGCTTTATTAAATTTCAATAAGAACAAAACATTGAAAACTAAAGTCCGGCCGCTGAAAGATTGCGTTTGACAGTTACCATAAAATTGTAAAAAACTGAATGAAAATATTGTTTACCTGTGCTCACTCTAGTACACAGGGCACTAGCTGCCCTTTTAAGTTCAAAAAGCTACTAAATAATGATCGGCATTTATAGCTTTCATTCAGTTTTTTAAAATTTTATGGTAACTGTCAAACGCAATCTTTCAGCGGCCGGACTTTAGATGCCTGAACCGTGTTAACAAATGAACAGAGAGATAAAAAAACACGAGGAAAGGCACGTGTAATTTTGTTCCCATTTCCCCCATGTCAAATGGGAGACATCTAGAAGATCAACGCAGTTACAACCCATATAAAAGATTCGAGAAAGAACAAATGTAAAAATAGATTGCAAGAGCGTGAAAAATATTTTTATTTTGAATTAACATATGCAAGTGTCCCTACCTACTAAAATATTTATTTCGTACTATTGATTTATCCATGGTAAATTTTTTAGGGTTTTAATCAAACTATTAAACTATCCAATTAAAAGAATAAGTAGGTATAGGGAAATATTTCGATGTACCTAAATATACAAAAACAACTATCGACACTCCCTAAGAATAATATTGTACCGAACTCTCTTTCTAGATTGTGTCCAATCAACACATCGTTGGCTAAAGTGTCAAACCTCGTAACTCCATTTTGTTCTTCAAATTACATTTTTATACAATTTTATTACTAATTTCTGAATGCATCCATGGCACAACTCTTAGGCCGAGATTCAGAGATGATTTGTAAGTCATAGTTCGGACTCCCGTATGTCAAAATCCATACATTTTCTCGTCTTAGCTCGAGCTAAGACCAAAAAAATCGTCTCTGAATCTCGGCCAGAAATCCGTTTAATAAGCCGTTACAATTTAAAATGATAAATAGAAAACCATATTACACTGGGCTGCCATTGTTCGTGATGACGTTTTTTGTGCCTCCTGTAAAATTTGATCTAATGGAGTTACGAGGTCTGACACTTTAGCCGACGACATGTCAGTATTAAATAGAGCCAGAATTAGAATTAGGAATAACCAATCAATACTTATATTCAATCAATCACTTGCTTGCAGCAGCAACTGAATATGAGTTGAGTTTACGTCTGACGTTTATCGGCTAATATTATGATGATGGCTAATGAATCATTTAGTTGGTTTAAATTTAGTCTAAACAGGTTCGTTCTAGATTCAGTTCAATAAAGAAAAATATTGAATCTTTGATGTGCTCTCTTGCGAAATGCAAAAGTGAGTTGATGAAGTGCCGAAGTTACAAATTGGAATGAAACCGAACGATTGAATGTAAAAAAACCCCCAACGCTAAAAACAGTCATTTAAAAAGTGAAAAATAATTAGTTCACGTATTATTTTGTATGTAAACAAATGTTTGTTTTAATTTTGAACTCTCTTTAAGATATTTAAGGTCAATGAATGCGTTGGGGACTGCTATAAAATGACCAAAGATTTTTTTATTCGAAAATCACTTGCGGTGCCTGACACATTAATTGACCTTAAATATCAGAGATAAGAGAGTTCAAAAGTAAAACAAACATTTGTTTACAAAAAAAATATATGTGAGCGAATTATTTTTCATTTTTAAATGCCTGTTTTTAGCGTTGGGGGTTTTTAAATTTGTAATTAAATGTTATTTAGTAATTTTTAATGTTATTTGAAAAATTCTGAACTGATTTTCATGAAACAAAGCTAGGAACACTATCGAAAAACTGAGCTATCTATTTTAAAAATCGCACTGAAATCGGTCCACTCATTTGGGAGCTACGATGCCATAGACAGACAGACCGACATAGGTTATGCGTTATAGAGCGTTGGGGGCTAAAAACATGCGAAAACTAGTAGGTATTACGAGTCGTTGCCAAAGTTTCTGAGCACCTCGAAGGGTAACATGACACCGTGTTACCCTTCGAGGTGCTCAGAAAGCTCATGAGTACTGAACTCTATGTAAGTTAAGTACTAACCTTAATATTTTTATGCGATTCTAATCCGATCCCTAGTTATAAGAAATAATAATCGGATTTCGTCTAATGTATTTTACTAGACTGATTTACTTAACCAACCATATCAAAGTGGGTTAGGTACTTCGTTATTAACTAAAAATAAAATGTTGTACCATAGATTAACAATATTCAAAGAATATTTGCTGTCTAAAACACGACTCTCTAAATTAAAATAATCTAACTAACACTTAAGATACTGAGTTGCTTTTAAACAATTTAACCAAAGAGCTAATCTAATCCTATAACATGCTACGAAAGTGTGTAAGTACCTACTTAACCCAAAATAAGCAAAAATACGTTTCGATAAATCTTTAAATCAGGCAAACGATATTATCCTCGTAACTTTAAACTTAAGTAGCACCCCTAAACAACCCCCAGACATAAAACATTCAATTATTTATTCATTAACCGCAACATAATCAAAAAAGTTTCCACAAAATGGAGCAATTTTGTCCAAAATTCACGAATGAGGCGAACAACAACCGCGATTCTGCAATTATTTTATCGTTTTTAGAGGTGTTGCTTCGCGGAAACTGAGGATTCATAACAATGTCTTTGAACCACGCAGTACCAAAGTATTCTCATACATTCCACTGCCACTTCCTTTCTTACATACTGCGTCATTTTTCTCCCAAATCCGGCAATGGATGTGAAACGATGTCGTATAAATTGTTAGTTGTAGAATACCGTGGTAGAGGGTCATCGTATGGGGTGCTCCGGGCACGATACTGGTAGGGAAGAGCGATCATCCACATTTAGTGATGTCGGAGCGGGAGAATTACCCTGGATTTGTGGGTAAATTATTAAATTGTTGATATTCATAGTGTTAGGCGTAATTTAATCCACACTTGTTCATCCACAACGTTTTAAGTTGACTCGAACCTTCAAACTATTTCATTTAATGATATTGTACCAAAAATAAGCAGATTATGTGCGCGTAAAGCGAAGAATTGAAAATGGCCCAATAAAGTCTTTTTTTTTCAATAGTCAGCATCAAGCACAGCTGCTGTGACGCGGTAAAATTATAAGCGTCACTTAATATGAAAGTAATATAATAATATCTTTAGTTATATCATTGATTTCTTGTTAATTTCAATCAAATTCATTCATACCAATATGTACATGCCTTTATTCTTTCTAAGATATTCTAATCCACGTAAAAATTTTTTTTTAGTAAAAAAAGTATATTTTTAAAAATTTGATCACTCGGAATCAGGTCTAAAATCATTTTTACGTTAAATATTAATGTAGGGTGCAGGAAGAGAGCCTTCTGGGTGACATTTTGATCCTCCAATGTAACGCTAATTGGCAAATTTACTACGATGGCCAATCAAATTCTATCAGATTGATAAAAAAGCTCACCACAGACGGTAGCTATATCATATCGGTGAGGTTGTATTCTTCTAACGCATGCAAGCTGCTACCAAAGTTAGTCGCTTACACCACTTGCACAGGGAATGAGACGTGTGTATATAATTTTGCGTGCGTTAGAAGAGTAAAAACTCAACTCGAGATTAAGATAAACTATACCTACATATCACTGCCGTGTGTTGTCAGCTGAAGAATTTAGCTCCAAATTCAACACTTAAGGGTGGGTAATTTTAGAACCTGGCAACCCAATCCAACCAGCGCTCAGTCTGTACTGGGACGCCGACGAAGCCGTATCATTTCGCGCCAGACCCAATTATTTCTCTACTAACAAAACGTGTGTGTGAGTGTGTTACTAACTTGAGTGCCCCTCCCCCCCGCGGACGGTTCAGTCAAGGTCATCCGAGCTACTTGACACCTGTGGATGTTACATGTATGTAATTGATTGATTCCTTTTTTTTACTTTGTTTTTTTTTCTTCTTTTCTTTTTGGCTTTGACTGTGTAGTCATATTGAGGTTACAGGTGTAACAAAAATGATTTAAAGGAAAAGTAGTTGTAATGTAAGAGGATGATTCCGGATCCTGGTTTACCAGGGGTCATTATCGTGGTGGGAATGGGCGCTGGGCTTATAAAATGGAATGATCCCGGAAATTATGACCCGGGCTGGCTACGTAGGTATATTAAGAAAGTAGTCTTCTAATGTTTTCAAACATATAGTACTATGAATACTGATGGCCCGTTAGTAGTGAACCTGCTTGCTGATCCGAGGGTCATGGGTTCGAAGCCCGTAAGGGGCAATTATTTTTATGATGAATATGAGTTTTTTTGTACCGGATTCATGAATGTTTGAATCTTTATACCGGATGTTTTTTTACCGTTCCGAAACTTTCAGGAGTTGTTCAGACCATAATACTGAACAACTTTTACCAAGAGATCAAACTTGAAATCGGAAAAGAAAAATCGGCTGTTCTATACTAAACTGTAATGTCCACTCGACTCAAAATACGGATAAGGCAGCAGATTTTTTTTACGAATTCAGTTTGCCTCTATAGTAAAAGTTGTTCAGTTTTATGGTTTGAACCACCCCTGAAAGTTTCGAAATGGTAAAAAAATCATCTGGTATTTGTATTCTATATCGTTGTCTATTTAGTCCGAGATCCGACCACAATATTATGCACCTATTTGTTTGGTGAACGAAATGTGATTTAAATGAATGTTTATACAGAGGTTCATACAACGCCGCCGGGTTGCCTAGCAAAATCTTGCCGTAAGTGCCTTTACCATGACGATTTATGGTACCATTTTTTCCACCGATCTGTTTGGGAAGTAAATGAGAGATTTGGGTGCCAACTGAAGGAGACCAATCTAAAGAACTGGAAAAACTAGGATTGCCACCTCTCAGTCTGCCACAACTTGGCAAATCTAAGGGTTAAAAATCACTTCTTTGAACCTGGCAACCCTAGAGTTGCGGCAGACTGAGAGGTGGCAACCCTAGTTTTACCAGCTCTTTACATTTTTGTGCATCATTTTGCGGTCGGATCTTGGTATAATTCGTCATTATGAAAGTCCGTTATAGATTCTAAAACAGATGTAGATGAAGTTTACTATAAGTTTTAAATACAACATGTTAATGAATAAGCGCAAAACCTCATACACCCCAACTGATTTATAACAAAATAATTCGATTGAAACAATCATTTCATTATTTTGATAGTTAAAATTTAAAGTTATTCGCATTTTAAGTTTTCAGGCAAAAATTATTTGTTGTCATTTCAGCAATGAATGAAAGCGCTAACGTGATCATGGATACATTTTAAGAATCTGGTATTGGTAGTAAGTAGGGTGAGAGTGCCCGAGTGGTGGGTTGAGATCGTGTTAAGTACATTTTTAATTTACATACAAATAATTTAATATTTTGTATAAAATTACCTTTGTTGAAAACATGATAATTCGATTCTGCTCTCGATTCTAAACAAACTACTTTCTAGTTTTGCGTTAATTCATTAACACGTTGTATATACATTTGCATCAGTGATCCATTAAGTTATGTAAGCCTTATTACGTTGTAAGAAAGGTCATTAGCGAAGTCATTAAAATGTCAAGTAATCGTGGGAGCTATGGCACTAGGGTCTTGTATATTAATGACAACGTCGACTTTAATCATCTTGTCTACGCTACAACTGGGAATTGTCGTCTACTGAAGTTTGTTACTTAGCAGCACCAACATTGGTATTTGTTGTTATTTCTCTATTTCAGGACCGTACTTACTTACCCTTGACCGTACTACACAAGCGATTTTTGAGCGTAGGCGTTAGCGGAACGATATCGTCGCGATATTTCTGAGATCAAACAGTGTCGCGACGATGTGGTGAAAACGCTCACACAATGCCTGTACATGAAAATCGGGGCAATCCAGTTACGATGTCACTGTCGCAGCGGTGCGGTTACGACGTCGTTGCGGCATCGTCTACACTTATAAATCGCCTGTGTCTCTAAATAATATAATAGGTCTCGAATTTAGATAGCATTTACATGCACTAATGTGCACTATAGCTAATGCTATACAGGGTCCTTCGTAATATGCTGACATTTTTTAAGGGAATGATCAGACCATCAAACTGAACAACTTTCTCTATGGGAGCAACATCGAAATCGCGAAAAAAATATCAGCTGTCCCATACATTTGGCTCAAGTAGGTTTGCAGTTTTGTATGGAAGAGCAGATTTTTTTCGCGATTTCGATGTTGTTGCCATAAAGAAAGTTGTTCAGTTTGACGGTATGATCATCTCCTTAAAAAAGTGTCAGCATATTAAGAACATATTATACGGTTGCCAACCGAACTAGGTACAGTTCGACCACGAAAATAATTACCCACGTCAATCTTCGTTTGCGCAGAGTCCCCCGACAAAACCCGAAGTCGTTCAGTAATCAAAGGGTGCAAAGTCGGATAGCAGCGAAAAGGGCGCGAAAGCAATTAGCCAATCGTGGCATGAGATTGAAGGTGACACCTCCTGATTGGTCAATATAATTGCGCGCGCTATTAAAATTTGTCAACTGCGCAGATACATCGGTGAGACTTATAAACCTGGTATTGCTGTACATTATTATAATCAATACCATTCCACAATCTAGTTCTTTATAAGGAATGTAATATAATTCTTAAGAATCATTATAATTATTACAATATAATTTCGGAAACCGACAGTTTTCTTTTGATATTAAATCAGGTAGGGTTACCGATTTGTGCCACAGAGACATTTAGCGATTAGGAAATGGGTTAATTGCTTGTTTCCTTGGCATAACTAGGTACTTGATACCTGATGCAATAGGAAACCATAACGATTAAAATTGGGGTTGGATTGAGGAAGGTAAAGGCGAGTAAGCGCATCTTTATGTGCACTTCAGAATATCCTGCATACCTACAGAGTGATATGTAAAGTAGTTGCAATTTGCTATGAGTAATCATGATTCTTATACGTAGCTTGGTATAATCTTTAAAGTTTTGACTTCCTTTCTGCTTGTAGGATTGGAAAACAGCATGAGTGATAGAGTAGATGTAGAGATACCTACTCGTAGCTTTGTGAAATATAAATACGGAAAGAAATACGATTATGTAATGTTAAATATTCCTTTCAAGTGAAACGTTAAATTTTGTGTCGAAAAGCTCAAGGTTTTTTTTATGTTGCAAGCTAATATTTTTCGTTTGTAAAAATTATTAATAGATCACGGGTTATACAAAAATTTCCTTTTGATACCAAAAATATTCAATACTCCGTTCTTAAATCAACAATTAGTTATAATGCCCTAAATTAAAGAGCTGTGTGGCCAAACCTTTAGGCCAGAAATTATTCTCTTAATATATTTGATCTCAAATTATGACAAAACCTTTCTTTGTCTCATCTACTTTTTTGTACTAATAAATCACATTGCTAAAGATTCCGTCATATAAAAGGAACTAGAACGACACACATTAGCGTTTTCTCGACGAGGCGAAAGAGTAGCGCGCTTATTTGGAGCGCGATCTTAAACCAGGTGATATCATTCATGGGGAATAATCTAGTCTGAAATGACTGCTAGAAGTCAGAGTAGTGGATTTCAATACTCGCCTATGAATTGTCTAGCGTATGAATACATACATTATACAGACCATGGTGTTCCAGTGGCGAGTAACCTTGCATGCCGTGCAGGAGGCGATGGTACGATCCCCGTCCAGGTCGACTCTTACCAATGAGTTTGTCGGAATTTATGTACGATTTGTAACACCACTGGCTTTTCGGTGAAGGAAAACATCGTGAAGAATCCTGAAGTATGCTAAAAGTGAGGCTTGTTGCAACTTCAAACTTAAAAAGATGGTAGTTGTATCAAAGTGTAGTGTCAAGTGTAGTGTAGTTGTAACACCACTGGCTTTTCGGTGAAGGAAAACATCGTGAGGAAACTTGCATGCTTCAATTTCAAGGCATGTATTGTAACCACTGTCCATTATAAGTGACGACGGGCTCCCTCTCCGTCATACCGGACAGAGTTTCGGTACTACTAGTGAAACGTGGATGATCTGAGGTTTCAGAATATCTTTTAAAAACCTTCGGGGAATATACTCAAGATTGAGTTTCCATAGCTCGACTTGTTTCCTAAAACAAAACCGACAACGGTTACTAGTAACGGTACTTACCCGAAATTATTTTATTATAATTATAATCAAGCCATCCAATTTGTATGGTAAACCGATCCCAACAATAAAATGAAGTTCATTACATTTAACCGCGTGTAACAGACCTGTTATATAAATAAGGTAGGCATTAACGATCACATTAACGGGTAGTAAATTAGTTACGCTGATGATAGGTTCACGTTTATGTGAAACCTATTTTGCTTGTTATATTAAAGGTATTATGGCCTAAATTAGAGTGTGATTTGGGAAGTAACAGCCATTTATGTGGCCTTGTGCTGTTGTTATAGTTGACCTCCGTTCTTACAATAAGTATGTGGAATACCTTTATTTCTTCTCTACAGTCACCATACGACATATCGTAGCAAACAAAGTGGTCAAATATTTCTAAGCAGTTCTAATTTTCAATAAATTCTTTACACATAACTAGTTAAAAATATCGGAACGCCTAGAACATCAAATTTATCTACACAGTCAGGGTGATCATATATATCTGAGCAGTTTAGGAAAAAAGACCTTACTCTGTTGTTATACATTTCAGTTTTAAATAACGTAGTAAAATACACGTATCGATATAATTGGTAATATTTACTGTGTATAATTTATTGAAAATTAGCACTGCTCAGAAAAATTTGAATACCTTGTTGCTACGATATATCTGATGGCGACTGTACCTACCTATCAATATGTTATTTGGGTTTACCTGTCCAAGGGTTAAAACCATAATCTGGATGTAATAAAAGTGATTTACTGGCAGTTGCACGTACGTTCATTAAAGTTAATCTTCCATTAAAATCTCTTGTTGTCACTTTTTGTCTTGTTGACGTAGTAAAATCTAGCAAGAGATTTAATGGAGGATTTACTTTAATGAACTTACGTGCAACTGACCGTTAGACTATCAAACTGAACAACTTTCACTATAAAGCAGACATCGAAATAAATAAATAAATCATATCAATAAAATAAAATAAATAAATCTAAACCACCCCATTAAATTTGACTAAGGTTTTTATTACACCCTGTATAGTAAATTTCTTCCCCGATAAGGTAAAGAGTGTAGCACCTTCAACCGACGGAAGTGCATGAAATTTTGATGAGGCGAGAGAGTGTGTCAGAAATTCAGAATCATAGCATGAGGTGGGCCTTAGTCTCTGCCCACCCCCGTGGGATAGTGGCGTTGTGCATGTATGTACTTTTTACCCCATTCCTCAGAAGTGTCGGGTAGGAAATGTTATTCAATGTTGTAATAAGTATGTTTCAAATGATTTGATATTTAAAAATGTGAAAAACAAACCCCTAAAATTCTGGAAAAATGATAAACTTTTTTGTAAATTTTGTTGTTTCGTAATTTTGTCGATCATTTCATAATTGGTTTATTTCTGTTGATTTTTAGGGTACCGTACCAAAAGGGTGAAAAGGTCCGTCCGTCCGTCCCTCCGTCCGTCCGTCCTACCTATTTAGGGCTGTAACTTTTGAACCGTAATAGCTAGATAGTTGAAATTTTCAACGAATATGCGTTATTACGGCTGATTTGTTAACAAATAATCAAAATGTCAAAAACTTAAGTTTAAATTAAGGTGGTTCTAAACAAGAAACTAGTTTTTATCAACGTTTTTTCTTCTCGCTCTATCGTAATAACGGTAATACATACAAGCGTCAAATTTGGTGTGATTATAGAGCAATTTCTGCAGTATAACAACAAATAATAAAAACCGGCCAAGTGTGAGTCGGTCTCGCGGTAAAGGTCCCTGAGAAAAAAGTATTTTTTGTAAGTTAATATTTTGTGTTGTGTGGTGGTGTGGTACGGAAACCTCGGTGCGCGAGTAGCCCGACTCGCTCTTGACCGGTTTTGTACTTATATCCCATGTCATGCACAAAGAAAAGAAGAAAAATGAACTCGGACCTTCTATTTTCGATATATCGTGATGTTTGTGTCCGAACTTTGCATTTGAATGAAAACGTTCAAGACAATTTACATCGATTATTCGAAAACTCGAAAGTCCTTGACTTGCAGGATAATTGTTTAACCTTTTAGTTGTTATTATAAACCGAAACCAGAGTCGACACAAACGAGTTTCAGACCAAACAGGCATCCAATCTAAATCCTGGAGTCCCCAATCTCACTAACGAAGTTTCTACGAGAGTTTGCATAAATACTATGTTGTACCGAACCAACATATGAACGCCGGGCATTCCAATTCGTATCAGATGAGGAATAATTTTGAAGGGCTGCTTTCAAATTAAAACTAAAGTTTATAACCGTAAGTATGCTAAAAGTGAGGCTTGTTGCAACTTCAAACTTAAAAAGATGGTAGTTGTATCAAAGTGTAGTGTCAAGTGTAGTGTAGTTGTAACACCTCTGGCTTTTCGGTGAAGGAAAACATCGTGAGGAAACCTGCATACTTCAATTTCGAGGCATGTATTGTACCCACTGTCCATTATGTGGCGACGGGCTCACCCCCCGTCACACTGGACAGAGTTTCGGTACTACTGGTGAAACGAACTGATGTTCTGAGGTTTCAGAATATCTCTGACTACCCCCTCAAAATCAAGTATCAAAGGTTCTGACCACCTTGAAATTATAGTCGTGTATTTGAGTATGAGCAAACCTCTACGCACCGTTGCCTACCTTGATAATTTCTTGAGGAATGACCGATACCAGTTGCTACAGACTATAATGATGGGCTAAGAGGGCAAAAGAAGCGTCGGTAGGCCACCTAATGTTGTGGCTCGCGAGCCTGAAAGCGTGGACCGGCATTACCAGCGCATTAAAAGCAATTTTTTCGTTTAAGAGATAGGCAGGGATATGCAGAGCTGACTGCCAACCTCCAGTAATGGAGAGAAACCTGAAAAAAGTAGTATCTGTACCATAAGAATAAATGCCTGTACCTAAGTATGTCGCACATCTAGTTCTATAAAGTCATAAATGTCATTTTCTAAATTTTACAGTAGAGCGCTTTAAGAGAAGTTTATTCCGAATGCGTAAATACGCGCTGCATACAAACGAAGTCGGGTGATATTTGCTAAACTAACCAATAAAAGTCATTTAAATTATGCAGAAACAATCTAGAAACAAATCTCTATACTTGTATAGTGTCAGATTTTCGTCAAAATATACAGTTGCTAGGATTAATTTAAGATTTGTATCCGAGTCGCGCTGCAATTCTGGCGGAGTACGGACGCGCGTGCGTATCGACGCGTTAGGATTGCACGTGGCTCCTCCATTTTGTGAATTTTTTTTGTGTTTTATCCTTAAAACAATCACTTGAGATTATAACCTACTTACATTGGCAAAACTGCCACTCTAGACTTAATAAATACTACTGATCATTTTCCTTCATATACTATCCACATAACGAGACACGAAACGAGAGAATTGTGATAACGCATCGGATGCCACTAAACAAAAATTGAATTGAATTGAAGATTTGTATCAAAATCTTTGAGGCACTGTAATTTTAAAACTATACATTTTAACGAAAATCTGACATGATACAAGCATAGAGATTACTTTCTAGATTGTTTCTGAAAAAATTCACTGACTTTAATTGGTTAGTATTAAAAATATAACCAGACTTCGTTTGTATGGAGCGCGCCAACAGTAATATACCCTTAAAGATTCAAGACGCGATACTTTTTTGACTAGAGCTATAATGAGAGTGGCGCTCTCAAGGCACATGTTATTGAATAAAAAAAAGATCTTTAAGCACTCAATGCATTTAGGAATGCAAAAGGAACGTTATGGCATTGTTAACTCATTTTTTTTTTATATTTATGACTTTTAAGAACTAGATGTCCGATGTGTTGTGTTGTGTACTTTGAATTATTATAAGGACTAGCCTTGCGGTAGCATTTCCCCTCTGCCACGGTATAAGCACAATTGATCTTGTGCATTTACATTCAATTTTACACCTTATCACTAAACGAGGCTGAATTGTGATAACGCATCGGATGCCACTAAACAAAAATTGAATTGAATTGAAGATTTGTATCAAAATCTTTGAGGCACTGTAATTTTAAAACTATACATTTTAACGAAAATCTGACATGATACAAGCATAGAGATTACTTTCTAGATTGTTTCTGAAAAAATTCACTGACTTTAATTGGTTAGTATTAAAAATATAACCAGACTTCGTTTGTATGGAGCGCGCCAACAGTAATATACCCTTAAAGATTCAAGACGCGATACTTTTTTGACTAGAGCTATAATGAGAGTGGCGCTCTCAAGGCACATGTTATTGAATAAAAAAAAGATCTTTAAGCACTCAATGCATTTAGGAATGCAAAAGGAACGTTATGGCATTGTTAACTCATTTTTTTTTTATATTTATGACTTTTAAGAACTAGATGTCCGATGTGTTGTGTTGTGTACTTTGAATTATTATAAGGACTAGCCTTGCGGTAGCATTTCCCCTCTGCCACGGTATAAGCACAATTGATCTTGTGCATTTACATTCAATTTTACACCTTATCACTAAACGAGACAGCCTATAATTGCGAAATAATAAATTCGAACTTAGAACGTTTGGGGTTCACACGAGACTACTTTTCATGATTTTTAACATTCAAAATTAGAATCTAAAGTTATGGGGAGTAAAATCCAAAGCTGCAGATTTCATGTTACCTCGCCCCCCGCAAAAAGTGGCAGAAATGTTTGTTAGTAGAATTACACGCGTAATCAGTCCATATAATAATTAGTCAAAGGTTGTGTAGCACGTTCAGATGCTACAAAAATTACTTCAGAAGAATAACGATCACAGAATAGTGTCGTTGAGGGTTCCAGTCCCGTCAGATATATAATTTTTGATCCGAATTTTAATATTTGATATTCTAAAAATGCTACTTTAAATAAAATATTTTCTGGTTGAGTTGTTTATAAAAATCATAGCATTCGATTTAAAGTTTTATCAAATACTCTCTAGATACTTCTTTATGATTGAGTTAAGAAACAAATCAGTTTTATTACATTTTGTGGTAGAAACTTTGTACCTCCCAGGTGGCATAGTCATTAGTCTGCATTGGAACGGAAGACGGTGGCTTGATTTCCTAGAAATAATGTCTTGTAGTTTGCTGTAACTATGCATAACCCTGTGTAGTGGTATTTCGGTTACGTAATTGCAATGTTGTTTTGAAGATTGGTGAAGTTAGTGGTTCAGGGTTTGTATTCTACAAAGTACTTAAAATTTTATTGTAAAATTTCTCAATACTGGGTAGTGGAAAATGATACACACTTTACCTCCCTTTCGGGGAGTTCAGAGAATTTGTAACTATTTGTAGCAATGAAAGGCTCATCTTTAGCACATCAAAGTCAAAGGTTTTGGGATGGTATGATGTGTCAAATGTTAATAGGTGGCTAGTATTACCTACTCCCGAAAACACGACATAAGATCTCTCATCTCTTCAAGCTCCCACGGGAAGAAAGTGGGTGGTCCTTTCAAAATCGAATAATTGATGACATCACAGATTATAGAAGATGTCAAAATAATATGATTGCAAGCGAAAATAGTCCTTGTATTTCTATATGAAGAACTCATTTATGAGTAAACCACATTAAATAAAAAGGTGTTTAACACATTTTGAGGCCGACTTGACACGAAGCAATATGTGGGTAAGGTGGAGTCTTGCAATTGCAATTACTTGTAATGGAGTCTTGTAATGCTTGTAATTGTAATCTGGTAAAATTGGAATAATAATAATAAATAATAATAATAAATATCTTGGACATTGTGACACAAATTATCTAGTCACATTTAAAGTACAGGGTGTCTCAAAAGAAATTTTATATTTAGTGGATCGATTAAAAAAAAAGTAAGCCGTATATAGAAAAAATGTTTATTAATTATTGAAATACACTTTTTGGCGATTTATTTCTTAAAAATGATATCGTCTAAATGTAGACCCTCGCGTTCTCGGCACTCATTTAATCGAACAGTAAAATTACTTATGACGGCTCGGCAGGTGGATTCAGGGATGGCTGCCATTTCGTGACGGATATTTTCTTTCAAATGGGCCAGTGAAGTCGGTTTATCGGGTTTCTGATGTTTGCGTTTTGGATTCGTTGCACTCCAGTAGCGTCAGTTCTGCTTATTTACGTGGCCATTAAGATGAAAATGAGCTTCATCCGAAAACAAAATGTTGGTAAACGTTGAAAATCGCTCAATCACCTGATTTACGAAATGAAGCCTCTGACTGGCATCTTGGGGCTTTAATTCTTACACCAATTGAATTTTGTAGGGGTGCAGCTTTAGGTCTTTGTGCATGATGCGATGTAATGATGATCTATGCACATTTAAAGCACTTGCGCGCTTCCGAATTGAAAGGTTAACATTCTCCACGTTTTCTACCGTTCTTGATGACCTAGGTCGCCCGGATTTTGATTTATCTAGCGTTGTACCGGTCTCTTCAAACTTTTTAACCCAATGTCGAATGAGAGGAATGCTTGGCGCATCATTTAAGTGGCGAAAACCTCGAATACTGCAGAATTTTCTACGCGCTACAGTCGCCGAATCACCGTTTTTGTAAAACTCTCGCACGCACAACGCGCGGTCTGCTCCCGAGAAACGCTCCATAGCGACTGAATTCCCAAGAGCCAGGCTACCGATTGACATAACCCCCGCGCCCCTCGGATACGTTGCGCTCACGCAGTAAGCTAAATAAATATAAAATTTCTTTTGAGACACCCTGTACCAGAATCTAGCCTGGACTTGTATTATGATGACTAGACAACGATATAGGATACATATATAGATACAAACGTCCATGACTCGGGTACAAATATTCGTATTCATCATACAAATATTTGTCCTTTACGGGATTCGAACCCGCGACCCTCGGCACAGCAGGCAGGTTCACTACCGACTGTGCTATCGGGTCGTCAATTATGAAGCAAAAATTATGAAGCAATTGCACTTATAAGAATCACGACTTAGTTCTTCTCTCAATAGAAATAAATCTAGTCATCTAAAAGGCAAGGCAGGTGTTGCTATAAAGAGAAGAACTGAATTGTGATTCTTATAAGTGTAATTGTTCCACAGATACAATTAGCACAAAGACACTTTCAAAATCTTGTCTCATATCCTTTAAAGTTGATCTTAAAGTGTTTCCTCTTTCTTCTGTTGAGTCGAATGGAATTGTCATTGAGTGTCACTTGCCATCGTGGTGAAGAGTTTAGCCAATCAGCATTCAATGATTGTTGATTGCCCATGACACTGAACTCATAATCATCTTATTGAAGACCAGTGGAACAGTCACCAATCCTGTTTCCTTTCCGGAAGCGTTTCCTGATACTACATGATCATTGTAAGAAAGAATACTGGTTAGGCGTTCCGGGATATAGCTGTTCACATGTCTGAACGTCCAAAGGGTTCGATTGTGTCAAAATGTTCAAAATCGAATAGTTAAAATGTTGCAGTGACAAAATAACAAAAGTTCACATAAGACGATCCCCATAGGTAAACGCAGGGACGGGCCATATTTTGATGGTTTCTGGAAGCTATCTTCTCGTTATTTGAAAGACATAAAAAATAATGAAAAATATAGCAATAATGTTCAACATCTCGGCTTTATTTGCTTTGTAGTATACAAGGTGTTACAAAAATACAAATAAACATTTAAGGGGGTGGATTAGACCATCAAACTGAACAACTTTCACTATGGGACCAACATCGAAATCGCGAAAAAAAAATCTGATGTTCCATACTAAACTACAAATCTACTCGAGCTAAATGTATGGGACAGGTGATTTTTTTTTTTGCGATTTCGATGTTGGTCCCATAGTGAAAGTTGTTCAGTTTGATGGTCTAAACAATCCCCTAAAAAATTTAAAATTTTTATTTTTACTTTTGTAACACCCTGTATTTCTTATTTTTCTATAAAATACATATGAAACCTATGTTCGAAGGAAAGCCTAAGTATTGGAAAGAATCTGTATTATGTGCTTTATAAGTCGAAGTCACTTTTACTTGCGACATACACCATTGTGCAGACAATATTAAGATCTAAAAATGAGTTAATTAGATAATTGTAAAATTTGGTGCGAATTCTTATGATTTTCGAATTTGATTTCCTTGGATTAGAAGGCACCATATAGTGACATAAGGAAGGACAAGCCAGTCAAAAATAGGTGTACCTACTAAAATGACGTAGCTTAGTATAGGTGAGAAGGTTCTGAAAAGGTCAAGGTCGTTCGGTCAGTGCAATCACAGTTACAGTCCCTGCCCACATTAATGTTTATTTTACTGGATTTCGATGGTAAGGGAGATGGACGGGTGCATTCCTCTCTCAGTCACACTTACTCATTCTTGTCATTGCGAGCCGTTTGTATGAAGTGTCCAGCAGAGTGTGATATGACTCCAATCTTTTCCTACACCAGCGGTAAATAACTCTGTCTAGGTCTCCACCATCTCTCTTCTCTTCAATGAAGATGTAGAGAAATTTGGAAGAAAGTATCGTAAAGAAACCTAAGTCTCTACCTACTTATTCTGAGGAAGAAATTCTTATGCATATGCAAAGTTTGAACGCGTGGTGGAATATGGATTATTCCGAACCTGACCCGAAATCCTAACCCTTGACCATAGGCACACTCTTTGTAGGAAGATTTTTGTTACGGGGAGATTATAATATACTACAAAAAAAATTAAAACGGGAGCGAAAACAGAATGATTGGACATTTATACTAGACAATTTCTTTAAGACTAAAAAAGAAAGTCCAACAATAAAACACACATTCAGAAGTGGCAATTGGTATATCCTGCGACTGGAACCAATGCGGTGCCGGCCGAAGCGACGGAAGCGTCGGATTCATTCAAATAATTCAATTAAATCCAGTGCTGAGCAGAGGGCAGCGATGCAGTAGGGATGCACTTGCGTTTAAATGCACTTTGGATTTTGGTTTCATTGCATTTATCCCCACTTACGTAGACGCGACTTGCGTAAAACGTCCCAACGTAATTTTTATGCTGCTGTTTTATATTCTATCTAAAACGTTATGCTTCTTTCCCAGTAGTGGGGTGACAGAAAATAGGACAGGCGACTTTAATGCTCTCTTTACAAACTTATCTCGTCTTATACATCTCGCCGGTAGTAGACTATGTATTACTGTATACATAACCCTAGCTTAAGAATTTATATTGTAATAATCATTAAGTCGTGTTATGTTGTAGAGTTTCTGGCCTCATCTTCTCTATGGCGACAACACGTTCCGACGCGGCGGTAGCTTAAAAAAAGAATTGACGTTTAATAAGTGTGCTTCAAGCTACTATATTGAACAAATTATTTTTAACTTTGGTCTTAAGTACTCCGCACCTCACTTTTGTGAAGAACTTTTGTGTTATTTGGTCGATGGGCGCTTACTCTTCGTATCTTATCGATACAAATGATTTCTTTCGTATACATCTATTCTGATGCAATTTATCATCTATTTGTGTCCAAAACATATTCTTTGTTAATTTCTGTGTTTCAGTTTATGATTTCTGTGTTTCGGGTTATGATTTCTATGTTATGGAATAGCAATAAATATACTCTTAATGTTTACTTTACTAAAATCGACATGTTGATTATACATACACACATTCATAAACCTACGACCATTATCCTTATTAGGGTGATAAGAATAAGCTAGGCTCTAAGTATTCTTTTTTGTATTTTCAAAAGAACTTCTTATTGTCAAAAAATAATTTGTGATTTTAATGTTGCAAATTAAAGTTTTTACCCAATAACAAACAAAACGTTGGTTATTGCTGTCGTCTTGTTTTTTAATTGTTTGTTATGTTGTTGTTGTGTATTTTGTTTCTTGTTGTTGGTGTTTGTTATTGTTGTTTGTGTGTATGTTTTGTTTTGGTGTGCAATAAAGTATAATTTAATTGAATGTATTAGACGTGCATACACTAACCAAATTGGCGAAGTACTTAAAATGGCCATGTCAAATCCATTCGAAATCGATGAGCATGCATGAAAGGACTAATTAATGTGGAGGAGGGTTAGGTTAGGTTAGGTTATTATAATTTCCTCATATTTATTTCACTTAAGTGACATTTAGAATATCAGTATTGTCAAATTTCTAATACACGGTGTTAGGGGCGTGTGTTACTTTAAGGGGTGAGGAATGGAAAAAAATGGAGGAATTTTTATTTTCAATACTTAATGCAATCGTCTGATCGAACGTTTGTATGAAAATTCAAAAAATTAATTTTGCCAATTTCCCTTTTTTGTCAATGTATTCATTAGTTATAACTGTTTAATATTCCCCTTTTGTTTCTTTGTAAAAGTTGTTCAGGATCCTATACTTCATTCCAAATAAGGACGACGAGATTTTCCGATTCCTATGTAGCTTTCTGGCCAATTCTGATTACCAAATCTAATTAATTTATTGGATACATATACTATCCGAAATATCTTGGACGTTACTGAATCTGCTTTAAGAATAAGTGAGAGGAAGTGTTTCAAATCTCTGTTTCTGTAATGCAAAATAGCCTTGAAATTTCGCTGCTATTTTAAATGGAGTATAGGTAGAAACACCCCTCAAATTAATGCAACTGTTTACCCTAACATCCTGTATATTCAATGTTGAAAAAGAATAGTAAAATTAATAGTATTGAAAAGTAGCGATATCGATAAAAGAGAACATAGACATCACTAGTATTCACATACATATTCCTATGCCATGCCGTCAACAGCCGAGCTCTCTGACAGAATCGTATCAGCACATTCATCGAGCTATCCCCTGCCTCGTGCATTCTGCAAACTTGTTTAGGATTGATTTTATTATGCGTCTGTTTACGTTTAGTATACAGGGTGTAAAGAAAAGTCAATAACCTTTAAACCACATATTCTACCAATCAAACTGAACAACTTTCACTATGGAAGCAAGCCCGTCAGCGCAAAAAAAAGTCTGCGGTTCCATACTAAACTGCAATACCTACTCGACTCAAACGTATGGAGCAGCTGTTGTTTTTTGCGCTTATACGTTTGCTCCCATTGTAAGAGTTGTTCAGTTTGATGGGTAGAGTATGTGGTGTAAAGGTTAATGATACTTTTCCTTAAGTTTATCTGCACTGGCTCCTGTCATCGTAACGAGATAAAATAGATATCCGTTTTTTAAGTCTAATTAAGTAATTTTTTAGTCTAATTAAAATCACAGGCTTTTAAATACAAAAAGTTTCATAAAAATCGGTCCAGTGGGTTTTTGCTGATGGATGTTCGAACAAACAGACAGACGAAGAATCTAAAAATCAGTAATTTATGATATCGTAATTTGTAAATATCTTCAATAGTGTAGATGTAGATACCTTTAAACCACATACTCTACCCATCAAACTGAACATTTTTACTATGGGAGCATACCTATCAGAAAAAAAAACTGCTGTTTCATACATTTGAGTCGTGTATTTTCGAACATTTCAGTTTAGTATGGCACAGCTGACACGTTTGGTCCCATGGTAAAGTTGTTCAGTTTGATGGATAGAGTATATGGTTAAAAGGTTAATGATACTTTTCCTTACACCCTGTATATGCACGATCGACCATCATTCTCTTGGTTTTTTAATTGCATGTTTCTAATTAAAAGAGTTTGTGTTTTGCCACGAATTTTTCCCTATTTTCATTTTTAGTTTGGTCTGAATTTTTCTCCGTAATAAAATTTTACCACCAATCTCAATTTTATGGGCTCCGTTGGGTACTTAAAAGTTTCAAATTACCATTAATTACGATTTTTTGTTACTTAACTAGATTCTTGGCGAGAAAGTAATAAAATTGCTTTATGATAGACTAGAGTTTACCCGCGACTTTGTTCGCACGGGCACGGGTTCCCATTATCATCGTAGCGAGACGAATTATAATATAGCAGATTTTCAGTCTAAACACAAGCTTTCAAACAAAAAAAGATTCATCACAATTAGTTCAGTAGTTTTCGCGTAATGCGTGAACAAACAAACAGACAAAATATTCAAAAATTAGTGATTTGTATACATACTCGTAAAAACCATAATTATCTAGTCCTTCTTAATATGCTGACACTTTTTTAAGGGGATAATCAGACCGTCAAACTGAACAACTTTCTCTATTGGACCAAAGACGAAATCGCGAAAAAAATCAGTTGTTCCATACTAAACGATACTACTACTAAATGATATTTCTATTTCTATTTCTAAAACTGAAATCTTACTCGACCCAATTGTATGGAATAGCTGATTTTTTTTCGCGATTTCGTCTTTGGTCTTATAGAGAAAGTTGTTCAGTTTGACGTTCTGATCATCCCCTTAAAAAAGTGTCAGCTTATTAACCCTACATAACCCTATCATGGGCGAGTCCGACACGCTCTTAGCCGGTTTTATACTGTGGTATGATTATCAGTTCACCATGCGGATTGATAAAACCATAATAAATTACCACAGTTTAAAAATGTCAAGTTCCTTAAGAAAAATTCTCTACCTACCTACTTCTCATTAATTTGAACAAGTATAAATTTTTTCAGCGCAATCACTGTACCCTTTCTCTACTAAGAACAAAAGCTGCTTATTTTCCTAAGCTCCGGGCTTAATTAATCGTTGAGCTTTGTGCTTCAAACTGTGCTTGATCCTATCTAATCTGCATTTAATTCAATTAAGAAAAAGCTTGCTTTTGAGAAACTGAGGATAAATGGCAGACAGACGTTGGGTATAAACAGTTTATAGGGTTCCGTAGTCAACAAAGAACAAGGAACTTATAGTCTTGCCTTGCCATGTCCGTCCGCCGCGGCTTAGCTCAGAGACGCATAGTACTAGAAAGCTGTAATTTGACATGGGTATACATATTTATCTCGCCGACCAAGTCGTAAAATAAAATCTAAAAATATTTTTTTTTACTTTACTTCCCCTACCAGAAAACTGGGGATGCAATTTTTTTTCTCGTCTATCCCATAGTGTAGGGTATCGTTAGATAGGTCTTTTAAAAATATTGTGGTTGTGGGAATACCATTTTTCGATTTAGGGATCCGTTAGCGAAATATTTAGCTTTAAAGAAAAGTATACTAGAGAAAATTCAAGGCAGACGTGTATATAACGAAGTTAAAATGAAAACTATCACCGCTAAGTAGGCTTTACAAGTTAACGAGTAATAGTCAACCAACCTGTAAAATGTACTTTTTAGACTTTATTACCCGTTAAAACGTAGTATAAAACAAAAAGCCCCCGAGCATCTACGGAACCCTACCCTGCGCGTGGCCCGACACGCACTTGGCCGGTTTTTATTTATTACTAGCTGTGTGTTTTTATTACAATAAATAATGTTTTTGGACGCGAACTAAAGATCACAATTGATTTCAACTTTGTTGTGCAGTCTGACCTAAATAAATATATTCATTTTTGGAAAGGTTATCGAAATAAAAAATCAATAGTTTTAGTTGCATGGACTAAATTGAATGATAATAAAACAGCGAATAGATGTTAAACCAATACGGCTGTGTGGTGGTTAAGCAAATAGATAAAGCTACCATAATTATGCCGGAAAACTTTGCTTGCTGTCGTCAACCTCCCGTACCAACGAGAGGGGGTGGTCAAAATTGGTGCGGACAGGGCAGGGAGTGTATGTACAGTCACCATCAGATATATCATAGCAAACAAGGTGGTGAAATAATTCTAAGCAGTTCTAATTTTCATCAATTTCTTTGCACTGCAGTCAAAAATATCGGTACGCCTAGAACGTCAAATGTATTTACGCAGTGCGCAGATCATAAACATATGAGCAGAAAAACAAGAACAAAAATGTCATAGAAAGAAAAGGGTAGGTAGATGATGGGAGCTCAGCCCGTAGATGAAGTGCCGATCATGAGTTCATCGGCAGAATATCTACAGGTAGAATATACTCCATCAAAGCTGCTGCCTCTTTGGATGGCGATGCAAATGCGCTGTCCGAGGTACGCGCTAGCCTTCGTGTCGCCTGTAGCGTCAATCAGTCTGGAAGATGTTTCTTTAAATAGCTTCCTGGCGTCTGGGAACCAGCTGCCCATGGTCTCTACTCCAAAAGGCGCAAATATGTAGTTTTGACCGAGGACTGCATATTTGCGTCTTGTCGTGCTTTGACTGATATGTGATATGTGGACTGGTTACGCGTGTAATTCAAGTAACTAACATTTCTGCTACTTTTTGCGGTGGGCGAGGTAACATGAAATCCGCAACTTTGGATTTTATTCCCTATATAACTTTAGATTCTAATTTTGAATGTTAAAAATCATGAAAAGTAGTCTCGTGTGAACCCCAAACGTTCTAAGTTCGAAGTTATTATTTCGCAATTATAGGCTGTCTCGTTTAGTAATAAGGTGTAAAATTGAATGTAAATGCACAAGATCAATTGTGCTTATACCGTGGCAGAGGAGAAATGCTACCGGCTAGTCCTTATAATAATTAGTCAAAGTTGTCGAGTTTTCGGCGAAGGTTTTTATTAAATTTATTGCTGTTTAATTTATTGAAAATTAGCACTCAGAAATATTTGAACACCTGTTGTATGCTAAGATATATCTGATGGCGACTGTACGAGTACTGTACATGGCTGTATACTTTTTCTTATACCGTAGCTAAACCGTACATATTCCTCGATCGTTATAAAACAAGTTATAAAAATTCAACTCACGGATGTGGGGTGACTGGGTCTCGACACAAAATTAAGTGTGATTTATGACTTTCATGAGCCTCTCGCTATCTAGTCTATTTGCGTGTTTGCTTGTACAAACATGTTTTTGAAACTAAAACGTTTGTATCTACATTATTACTCTCCAGTATTTTCACAAACAGCTAAACATCAATTATTTGATAATAACCTAAGAGGAAGGATCTCCATAGAGTCCGCATAAAATTACGATTGTAGTTGGTCTCTTTTGTCTTATGACGTACCTTTAATAGTAGAAGGAGATGGAACTATAGATATTTGTTTATGCGGCTGTCCACTTTTTTTTGAGCTAGTGTGTGTGAAAAGTGACCGTAAACATAAGGCCATATCTCACTTGGTGCCTTTTGTCCATACTACTTGACACCACACACTCAAACCTAAACGTCAAAAAAAGTGGACACTTTACAATTGGTATGGATCACTCTAGTCTTAAAGAGAGACCCTTCCTCTTACATAATAACAGAACCTTCAAAGGAACGTTTAAAACAAAAGTCCAGAAAGACAATCTGTCGTTGTCGCCTGAGAATGGCCTCCGTGGTCTAATGGTTAAGAACATCGAGCTCTTGACACGGAGGTCGTGGGTTCGATTCCCACACGGAGGACACCTAGACATATTATGTCATTGTGCGTTTTTCCCCAGTTGGTTAGAACATTGCAGGCTGAATCACCTGATTGAAAAAGAAAGATGATTCCTTCCTTTGGATGGCACGTTAAGCCGGCTACTGATGGTAGTAGTCATTACATAAAAACTACGTCAGAGGCCGTAAGGCGGTCTGAAAAAACTCTGTCACCAGGGCTTGCTACCGACACGATAAGAAGAAGAAGCCCGAGAATTAGATATTTGAAAAAAAAAATGAGCAATTTTCGAAAACTTGTATCAAAAGCTTAAACTTCGTAACCTTTGACTAATTATTATAAGGACTAGCCTTGCGGTACCATTTCCCCTCTGTCACGGTATAATCACAATTGATCTTGTGAATTTACATTCAATTTTACACCTTATCACTAAACGAGACAGCCTACAATTGCGAAATAATAACTTAGAACTTAGAACGTTTAGGGTTCACACGAGACTACTTTTCATGATTTTTAACATTCAAAATTAGAATCTAAAGTTATGGGGAATAAAATACAAAGTTGCGGATTTCATATTACCTCGGCTCCCGCAAAAAGTGCCAGAAATGTTTGTTAGTAGAATTACACGCGTAACCAGTCCACATATAAATAGTCAAAGTTCGTAACCCTTATTTAAGTCTCTAATTATTATCAATTTTCTTTTCGACCAAACAATTCAATGGAGGAAGCTCAATACACGTAATAGCATAATCCATTACTGCTATTGTATTTTTAATTCTCAGTTAAAGCAATTGAGGCTCATTAGGATAAAGACGGCCACGTGGCGAAGACTTGGAATTTTATTACGATTGATTACGGGGCGTATTTCTCTAACGATAAAATTGTTACGTTATTGTTTTCGTCGTAACTAGGGCTGTCAGAAATTTCGAAAGAAATTTCTCTTGACAAGGGGAAATACCCACTTACTCTAAATCTTACGAACTAATACAAATGTGTGAAAATTAGGAATATTGGTAATAATGATTGTAAAAAACATCCTAGTAATATTGTGGTTTGAACCATTCAACTCAACAACTTTCACAGCGGAGCAAACATCAAAATCGCGAAAAAAACGGCTGTTTCATACAAAACTGCACCGTAACCGACTCGACTCAAATGTATGGGCATTTTTTTTTTAATTTGACGTTGTCTTCCTAGTGAAAGTGGTTCAATTTGATGGTCTAATCCACCCCTTTAAATATTACTAGGTTTTTTCTTACATCCTGTATGAAATGAGATATTATAATCAATAGTATATTTGTAACATTATAATTAATTTTATTGAACTATTCCGAACCTAAGAATTTTGATTAAAATTCAACACACTTGATAGCTTCCAACTTGATCCATGGAAAAAGATTTACACCTTCATCAACAAATTTTTTCATCAACCCTACCGCAAAACCCCGTTATTTATTACGGATCTCGATAGCAATCGAGCCAGGGTTCCGTATAACAATAATGGACACGCGAACTAACAAATTAGTGGCCGTCGAGAAGCGACGACATTTCGCCTTACACACCATTGTACGGTTTTTTTTATGTACTCTGTCTGGCGATAAAAGGAGCGTGTTCGATGTTTTAGGCATTTGCATAGAGATTTAAAGTTACAAGTTGATTAGGCTTTTCGCCTAACTTCTACAATAAAGATTCGATCAAACCGAAGCGGCCAAGGGTGAATTTGGTAGACTTGTTAGATTTATAATTTAGTGAAAATTTTTCCTGCGGCTTCAGCGTAGAATTGAATTCATTTTGTAATGTCTTGAAATCTTATACTTATGTTGGAAGAAACAGAAAATTCAATTCAATTTTTGTTTAGTGACATCCGATGCGTTATCACAATTCAGCCAATGTCTCGTTATGTGGATAATATATGAAGGAAAATGATCAGTGGTATTTATTAGGTCTAGAGTGGCAGTTTTGCCAATGTAAGTAGGTTATAATCTCAAGTGATTGTTTTAAGGTTAAAACACAAAAGAGTTCACAAAATGGTGGAGCCACGTGCAATCCCGACGCGTCGATACGCAAGCGTCCGTACTCCGCCAGAATTGCAGCGCGACTCTCAAGAAACAGAAAACAAATTAGACAAAGGTAGTTTTTGACAAAAAAAAATATGTTATCAGGTAAAAATAGTTAAATCGTATTGATTAACTATGTATACAACGTGTTAATGAATAAGCGCAAAACCTCATACACCCCAACTGATTTATAACAAAATAACAGATTGAAACAATCAATTAATTATTTTGATAGTTAAAATTTAAAGTTATTCACATTTTAAGTTTTGAGGCAAAAATGATTTGTTATCATTTCAGCAATGAATGAAAGCGCTAACGTGCTCATGGATACATTTTAAGAATCTTGTTTTGGTAGTAAGTAGGGTGAGAGTGCCCGAGCGGTGTGTTGAGATCGCGTTCAGAAAATTTAAAATAATATAAACCAATTATTAAATATTTTGAAAAAAATTACCTATGTTGAAACCATGACAATTCGATTCTGCTCTCGATTCTAAAGAAACTACTTTCTAGTTTTGCATTAATTCATTAACACGTTGTATAATAAAAAAATATAATTCGTACGCCGCACGTGCGCACTGCACGTCCGCTTATCGTAATCAACCCGCCCCACCACCGAGCAATGAGTATAAAAGCGTCTTTTTGCCCTTCCAGAGGGCCTCGCATGCCACCCCCGACAAAACGATAAAAATCGAGATGTGCCTCCATCCTTATTATATTACGTATGCCAGAGAGAGCGCGCATGACGATTTTTTCGTTTAAACGCTTTGTCGAGAGTGGCATGCTAGCCGTGCTGAGCTCAGAAAACGAGCGAGCAGCCTTACGAGACGGAACACTTGCTCTTGCGTTTCACGACGCTCTGAGTTCTATTTATTATACAAGGTGTTACAAAAATACAAATAAACATTTAAGGGGTGGTTTAGACCATCAAACTGAAAAACGTTCACTATGGGACCAATATCGAAATCACGAAAAAAATCGGATGTTCCATACTAAACTACAAATCTACTCGAGCTAAATATATGGGACAGCTTACTTTTTTTCGTAATTTCAATGTTGGTCCCTTATTGAAAGTTGTTCAGTTTGATGGTCTAAGCAACCCCCTTAACAGTATTAAATATTTATTTTTACTTTTGTAACACCTTGTATATTTTGTGGGATCATCAAAAATCAAATAATAAACTTTTATTGTGTTGGACCAAAAAGACATAAAAATTATTGATTTATCATTATCAATCTTGACTCTCTTATAATTATAAACGTGCCGTTGGTAATATGATTCATAATTAAACCTTTGATACGCTCTGAGTCAGACACGTCACGACAGATGGGACATCTCTCTTGATAATGTAATTAGTCAGTTGTGATAGTAAATGGGCCCCATAATTTGGCTAGTTTGTCAAAAAGTTAAAAATGTTTTAAGTACGTTATTTCACGGAGAATAATGTTGGAGATAATTGGTAATACAACTTTAATGAGATATTTATGATCGGAAACAAAATTACAAAATATTAAACAATTCAAATTAAAGATTGAAAAATTAAGTCTCGGCCTAAGTAACTACCGTGGGCTAGTGTCTACGACTACTACTACCACTAGGACTAGTGGGCTCGGTGGCGAAATTGGATAACGCAATTCCCCAGTTTGGAAGAGTGCGGGTTCAAGTCCCGCCCGAGACTTCATTTGTCAATCTTTAATTTGATTCGAAATAGCACAATATGGCTTTAAGTGTAACATGTTCAAAATTAATAATATTTGAAATTAAACCTAAATAGTTAAGTAATTATAAAATTGGCAAAATGCCTCGTTCATAAGGATTTACAGTCAAAAATCCACGACAAGCTTCGTCACAAGAAAGTAAGATAAAAATCCAACACACGTTTCGTCAGCAAGATAATAAAAATTCAAACACTAAACGGCCCGCCCTTTCGTCATTAATCGTACCCGGCACAAAGGATCCCATCACACCAGTTGTGTTCCCGCGCTGGATGGCCAATGAAATCTTCTGTACCAGAAACAACGGTAAAACCACAGAACATTATAAGAGGGGTTAGAAGTGCAAAGTAGGCGTGGAACGTGTCGCCACAGGTTATGCAATGATTTGCATAACACCATAAGGCCCGCGGTGTGGTGCGAGCGAGAGGGCATGAGTAATTGTAGCAGCGACAGCGGTAAGACAAGTGGCGACAGCCGTATCCGAAGCAAAAGCTTTGCATTTCTAACCCTTCTTATAATGTTCTGTGGGTAAAACGGTACGATGATCATCCATCTTAGAGGAAACTCCAGAGAGAGGAAAAGTAAAGTTTAAAGTGTAAAATTAAGCATATGCTCACGACTATATTTCCCAAGGGGGTAGTCAGAGATATTGTGAAATCTCAGAACATCCACGTTTCACCAGTAGTACCGAAACTCTGTCCAGTGTGACGGGGGGTGAGCCCGTCACCACATAATGGACAGTGGGTACAATACATGCCTCGAAATTGAAGCATGCAGGTTTCCTCACGATGTTTTCCTTCACCGAAACGCCAGTGGTGTTACAAATCGTAAATAAATTCCGAAAAACTCATTGGTACGAGTCGGTCAGGATGGGGATCGAACCATCGCCTCCTGCACGGCAGGCAAGATTACTCGCCACTCGCCAAGTGTAAAATTCCTATCTTAGAATAATGTGGGCAGTGGTGCCAACCACATTATACCTAGGCCTTCAAATCGCTAAATTTCTACAGAAACACTGAAGAAATTTGCAATGGCTTCCCGTAGCGTGACTGGAGAACACTAGTCATTCTAAATACTATTTCTACCTCAAGTCAAGTCGGTAGCCCCAACAAGGTTACTCAGAAAATACCTTTTGAAGGTTTTTTAATACAAATATACTTACAAAGTTTTCAAGTGATTAGGTACCTATGAATGTCCTTGTAGGGTGATTATGAAATTGGGTCATTTAGGGACGTATGATTTCATTATAGTTACAGAATTGTTAACTGTAGTTCAAGCTTAGTAACTGTTTGGATTTTGTTGGTATTTGCAAACTGTATTTTGTTGATTTTCAACTTTGTATTAGATCATCATAATATACTTTAGAGATCTATCACATAAGCGATTTTTTCCGTAGACGATGTCGCAACTGCACCGCAATGACGACGCAACTGCACCGCCTTGACGTTGCAAATGAATCGCTGCGATCCCGCCGCGATATGAAACTACCCTTAAGAGAAGTTTATTCCGAATGCGTAAATGCGCGCTGCATACAAACGAAGTCTGTTGATATTTTCAATACCGTGGCGTGGTGGTGCAGTGGCGAGTAACGTAGGCGACGTGCTGACTCAACATATTCACCAATAGTTTATCTAGTGAAATCATAAATATATCAAAAGTACTTTGGTCAGTTCTTTTTAATCGAAAATACGTACGCACTTTTCGGAGGACTAGGCAATCGCGTTTCTCATAGAAAATATTCATCTGAACCTATAGCCCCTTAAACTGTCTACTAATACTACTAGCTATTTTGACTTAGCTAAAAAACTGCTTACAAAGTTATTCTGGTCGATGTGACTAAAATCTATTTTCTTAATCTAGAATAATAATGATAACAACATTAATATTATTGATATTTTCTTCTCCGTGTCACACTTTGACTATTTATATGTGGACCGGTTACGCGTGTAATTCTACTAACAAACATTTCTGCCACTTTTTGCGGGGGGCGAGGTAACATGAAATCCGCAACTTTGGATTTTATTCCCCAGAACTTTAGATTCTAATTTTGAATGTTAAAAATCATGAAAAGTAGTCTCGTGTGAACCCCAAACGTTCTAACTTCGAAGTTATTATTTCGCAATTATAGGCTGTCTCGTTTAGTGATAAGGTGTAAAATTAAATGTAAATGCACAAGATCAATTGTGCTAATACCGTGGCAGAGGGGAAATGCTACCGCAAGGCTAGTCCTTATAATAATTAGTCAAAGGTGTCACACCATTGTTACATTTTTCAGTTCTTGTGTTCATTTGTGTACAGGAGCTGTTTTAAATTCCGTTAACATTTTCTCTAAGAGTCTGATAGTATTAACATAAGCTCCAAGAAGGCTCCCTTAAAGATCGTGATGCGAATGTTGATCAATTTTGTATTCTTTTGCAGCTCAAAAGAAATACTAAACAGTAATGTATTGCCTTCCAGTTATACTATTTTGTCTAGGGGTAGGTATATATTTATCCAAAAGTTAAGGGTCGTGACTAATGAAGTTGGGGCTCACAAATAAAAGACCTATAATGCTGATATAACTTCGGGATTAAAGCCCCAAAATAAAAAAATAAAAATTTATGAAATACATTGTTTACAAAATAGTTTAAGCAAATTTTAAAGGAATGATCAGATCATCATACTGAACCACTTTTTCTATGGACCAACATATCCAACGCTGGTCTGCTGGAAGAAATCTCTTAAGAGATAAGCTCACACTTTCTACAAGTCTTTTCTAGTTTGTATCAATGTGTCTACATGTATGTCTGTATGTAGGTACAATAAAGTGTTATAATTAAATGTTAGCTAGTCCTACACCCAAGTTCCGTTACCCCTTAGTCAGCTCGTATGACACCCACTAAACGTGGCTGGTGGAAATGCGTTGGTCTATTCTCAGCCTCATACGAACAAAACAAACTACACACAAAAAAATCAACTTTCGATCAAAGAAAACTTTAAACTTAATGTGAAATTATACCGTACTACAAATAAATGCAAATCTGGCTTCTAATTAGCTGGTTAACAGCTAAATAAACGCGAAAATGGTGCTTAAACGAACTGCAAAGTTGTTAAAGGGTTATTTTACAGCGCAGTTACATTCACAACGCATACTATTGAACTTTATTAAGCTTATATTGGATTTTAGTCCAATAACGTGGTATGTTTAATACTTTTAGGGAAGTGGCCTTTACTAATCTACCGAGTGCGATTAATTATTAATATAACAACAAACGGGAACTTGCACCAAATAAGTCTCACGATATTTTGTTGATTGAACCGCAACGGCGTCGCAATTAAATCGTCACGATTTTTAGGCACAGGCTTTGACTGAGCGTTATCGCGTTATTACGCCGCGACACTGAAACATCGCGGTAATATCGCAACAATATCGCTCCCTCAATTCTTAATCGTATAAGCGGAGCGATTTTTGAGCGTGTAGGCTTAGGGATGAGCATCATCTAGCGGAATCGCATTGTTTCACGCTCTATCCTTTTCTGTCGCTCATGAACGTCATTGGCTAGAGCAAGAAAGGTCGCAGCAATGCCGGTGCTGCCGTGTGCGATCGTATTCCTACTATCTTTCCCGCTCTAGAACATGACGTTTCTGAGCGACAGAAAAGGATAGAGCGACAAAAAATGCGATTCCATGATGCCAGATGAGGTTCAACCCCTAAGGAAAAAATAACGTTTTTTTTTTGGTACAGTTCTAATGTTATGAAGTTATAGGTCAAGATTGACAGTCGAAGCTAAGAAAGTGTCGAAAAAAATTACAATCAGTACTGTCCTCTAAACCCTATCCATATACACGACCAACCTAAGAAAGTTGGCCCGTATTGTTTTATACGGTAGAAGCGTTAGGCACATTATAGACATATACTTCTTCTACTTTGACTATTTATATGTGGACTGGTTACGCGTGTAGTTCTACTAACAAACATTTCTGCCACTTTTTGCGGGGGGCGAGGTAACATGAAATCCGCAACTTTGGATTTTATTCCTCATAACTTTAGATTCTAATTTTGAATGTTAAAAATCATGAAAAGTAGTCTCGTGTGAACCCCAAACGTTCTAAGTTCGAAGTTATTATTTCGCAATTATAGGCTGTTTCGTTTAGTGATAAGGTGTAAAATTGAATGTAAATGCACAAAATCAATTGTGTTTATACCGTGGCAGAGGGGAAATGCTACCGCAAGGCTAGTCCTTATAATAATTAGTCAAAGTTCTTCTAAGGTTATGAACAACGTTTGCGTTGCGACGTCGCTTGACATTATTCAGTGCATTGTTATGAATTTTATATAAAATGTAACTTTTTATTTGCGTTTTATTAAAAATTCAATGTTGACTCAAAGCCTGAACAGGAAAATAAAAGCCTTAGGCGTTACAATAAACATTCACGTTTAAAGTTAATTGTAAACGTAATTAAAATTACTTCTGTGGGGACTTGCCACAAATGTCAACACCCACAAGTTATAGCACGAAGCTAACAGATGGCGCTACGGTCGCACTCGCCAATGTGTACGTAAGACAATTTGCGACGTCACATTAGTAACCCGTTAGCCGCTACACATAAGGTTCACAATCGTATGCAAGACATGAATCGCGCAAGAGAAATAATCACAGAGATTCGATATACAACGTGTTAATGAATAAGCGCAAAACCTCATACACCCCAACTGATTTATAACAAAATAATTAGATTGAAACAATAATGTCATTATTTTGATTCTTAAAATTTAAAGTTACTCGCATTTTAAGTTTTGAGGCAAAAATGATTTGTTATCATTTCAGCAATGAATGAAAGCGCTAACGTGCTCATGGATACATTTTAAGAATCTTATTTCGCTAGTAAGTAGGGTGAGAGTGCCCGAGCGGTGGGTTGAGATCGAGTTAAGTAAATTTGAAATTATGCAAACAAATTATTTAATATTTTGAAAAAAATTACATATGTTGAAAACATGATGATTCGATTCTGCTCTCGATTCTAAACAAACTACTTTCTAGTTTTGCATTGATTCATTAACACATTGTATATACAAGGTCCAACCAAGATCTGTTGGACCACGGCCGGTCCCCAGGCTTCACACCTAGCCTGACGGATGATCTTCCCTTTTCACCGGAGGAACCTTCCACTCCTCGACACTTCCAATAATTTTCCACAATAATAATGGCGTGGTTTTCTATTATTCAGTGGGCCTAGCACGCCCAAATAAATAGGAGAGATAGAGATGGTGACTCTGTCTTTATAACTTTCTGCACATGAAAATAAGCTCATTTCTTGTTTTGTCTCGTGTACGAGTATTTAAGATAAGATAAGATAAATATTCTTTATTTGCACACCAAAATACACAAAAAACAACAACAATATACGCGAACAAGAAGGGTACAAAAGGCGGCCTTATCACTAAAAGTGATTTCTTCCAGACAACCAGTTTATTTCAGCATATGCTCACGACTATATTCCCCGAGGGGGTAGTCAGAGATATTCTGAAAACTCAGAACATCCACGTTTCACTAGTAGACCGAAACTCTGTCCAGTGTGACGGGGAGTGAGCCCATCGCCACTTGTAATGGACAGTGGGTACAACACATGCTTCGAAATTGAAGCATGCGGGTTTCATCACGATGTTTTCCTTCACCGAAAAGCCAGTGTGATTCTCGTTTATTTAATTATAAATTCTCCATTCTTCTTATCGTGTGGGCAAGCCCTGGTGTCAGAGTTTTTCAGACCGCTTTACGGCCTCTTACGTGGCTTTTATGTAACGACTATTACCACGAGAGATAGTAGCCGGGACCAACGGCTTAACGTGCCATCCGAAGCACAGAATCGTCTCCATTATAAAAATTATATTAAAAACATACTGTTTTCCTATTGACATATGACGTTTTCCGTCCTTAAATTAGAACGTCAGAGTAATTAATGCAAAACTATCCATTTTCATACAAACACTCGATTCAACATGAGAATTTACGGTCACTAAATGGTTTGCTTTAATTTTGCTATGCTACAAATAATAATTAAAATTTGTCGACCTCAAAACCTAATTAGTGAAGCCAACCAGAATTAACGATTTCACTCAGTTCTTGGCGAAAACTTGGTATATTGATAACCACATATTACTTAGTAAACGGTAGGAATATAAGAGGCCTAAACCCATACATATATGCTAGAAATTAATCACGCTAAAAGGTACGTTTAGAAAGGTAATTGAAGCATAGTTTCTGACTATCCCAAATTGTAAAATAGCCGTGAGTCTCGGTATGCGTAGGTATTGCTCATATGACTCTATATCTTTAGAAAAGGGACTCTCCCTGCCCTCCACCAGTTTCAACCTCACCCCCTCTCGGTTGCCGTGAGGATACCGACAGAAAACCGCGACGCTGCTGCGGCCTTCTATAGGCTTGATAGGTCAGTTGGTAGTGAACGGCTGTTGTGCCGATATGTATAATGAATTTATGAACATTTGTACCCGAGTCATGGATCTAAATTACCTATAGTATAATTTGTATCCGAATTATAATATTATTCAAATATACAACATCATTGACTCGGGTTAAGTATTCTATATCGTTGTTTAATCATAATTAAAGTTCGGGCTAGATTCGGGTACTTTTGATGGAACTAAATAATCTGTCAGAATGTATACGACCATTTATCAGAATCCGATTATACAGGGTGTAAGGAAAAGTATAATTAACCTTTAAACCGCATATTCTACCCATCAAACTGAACAACTTTTCTATGACAGCTGATAATTTTTTGTTCTGACAGGTTTGCTCTCATAGTAAACGTTGTTTAGTTTGATGGGTAGAGTATGTGGCTTAAAGGTTAGTGATACTTTTCCATACACCCTATATTAAGTGTCCTGGGTGTGGTAAAGTAGTACCTACCCACATAAAATCTAGTGTGAACTGATTTATTTCTCTTTTCACCAAGTCTCTTAGTATCAAACATTTTATTTATATAAATACACAAAAAGCCCTCAAATGGTTCGACCTAAGCCTATTTATTTAACGCGTTTCTCATATAAGTTCTTAGAAAAGTTTAGCCTTAAAGTCCGGCCGCTGAAAGATTGCGTTTGACAGTTACCATAAAATTGTAAAAAACTGAATGAAAACTATAAATGCCGATCATTATTTAGTAGCTTTTTGAACTTAAAAGGGCAGCTAGTGCCCTGTGTACTAGAGTGAGCACAGGTAAACAATATTTTCATTCCGTTTTTTACAATTTTATGGTAACTGTCAAACGCAATCTTTCAGCGGCCGGACTTTAATATTATAAACTCCAGTATTATGTAGGTTATAGGTTATAGAGTGTAAATAATAAATTGCATCTAGAGCGGCCTTGTTTCTATTTTCACACGGAGTCAGGCTCAGAAGGACGCTCCTAAAATAGCCTTGATCTAAATGAAAACAAGGTTATTTTAATTAATTAGAAATTTATTGAAATTTTGCAACTAAATGATGCTAATAAAACTAGTTGATTTTCAAAGAATAAAACGGGAAGAGGCAAAATGAGAAAAACGCCATGCCCGCTCTTTTTGGCATACGTAAAATAACAAAGATGCGGGTTCAAATCCCGCCCGAGACTGAATTTTTCAATCTTTAATTTGATTTAATTTTATTTTAATAAATAGTTTAAATTACTAAAATAAACATTATAAATTAAATCTTGCATGCAAGCAAAAACTCTTTCCCTTACTACCAATGCTAAGAGAAAGTTGTTTAGTATCATTAGAACTCATGATATTAACTACATTCTACACTTACAACCAACTTACAACCTATAATTTTCTCATACGACACCAATGGGAAAATTCACACGACTGTCAAATCAAGTCGTTCAAAAGTTTCCCTAAAAACTTCCAAATGGTGGACGTACCAAAAAGCGGTGGCCACTCGCATCCAATGATATAACAGGATGCTATCGCGACTCGATCAATATTACCTAAGGGTCTTTTTTAGGAACACCTAGAAATAGCTTAGGATCAATACCTTAGCATTATCAATACCAGACTGCACTATGATAGAGCACTTATTCGTGAGAAGAGGCCTGTGGCTGGACTGTAAATTTTCGAGCAAAATTAATTAACCTAATGGCCGGATTCAACCAAACGCGAGTAAATTTTATTCTTAGATTAAGTCGCCTGTTATACTAGAGTTAACTGATTTTGCTTTTTACCAACCCTAATCTATGAATAAGATGAGTAAATTTTACACGACCAATTTTGACGCCGTAAAGCTTAGAGACAAATGAAATGTCAATGTCACTTAATTTAAAAAAATATATAAACATAAACCCTCAGAGGAAGGATCTCCATAGAGTCCGCATAAATTTACGATTGTAGTTAGTCTTTTTTGTCTTATGACGTACCTTTAATAGTAGAAGGAGATGGAACTATAGATATTTGTTTATGCGGCTGTCCACTTTTTTTGAGCTAGTGTGTGTGAAAAGTGACCGTAAACATAAGGCCATATGTCACTTGGTGCCTTTTGTCCATACTACTTGACACCACACACTCAAACCTAAACGTCAAAAAAAGTGGACACTTTACAATTGGTATGGCTCACTCTATTAGGTATAATCTCTTTGCATAAACCTAACAAATAACCGCCTTATTTGTACCATTTTTTTGTTTCTTTTTTCTATGCTGTATCCTGTGTTTTTGGTGTAAATAAAAGTATATTTCATTCATTCTTTCATTCATTCATTCATACATTCATTCATCCATTCAATCTTCTCAAATTCAATTAAACTCACATTGCAATAAGTACATATACAATAACCTCATTCTTTATATGGATTATACATTCATTCCTCTAATCTTTGTTTAGTGTGATAGAACACAAATGAAGTTACTTCGAAGTAAACACTAAGAGTAAAATTATTCCTGGTATAGTTACTCTTCTATAAATCAAAGTTTGGTCGAATACGGTATATACAATATGAATGGACATTTCAATTCATTTATCTTTGACAAAATGGAGCGCAAAGCCAAGATCAAAGGCAGGTCTTGTATTACCGAAATCGTCATTTTAATCCCAATTCCCACCCCTCTGGTACAAACAAAGGAAGTATAATATTCCTCTTTGACTCGACCGGGGTATCTATTAAACAACCATCAAGGTAAATGTCGTATACACACATTGAGTACTAATGGAACCTTCGATTGTTCCATTGGGACCATCGATTTCAACGTATTGTACCTTTGTGTCAATGTACAATGGAGCCTTGATCTCAATACCAATATCTCTACGTAAACTTGACACTGTCGTTCCATCTTGAAGTACTCATCAATACACAATAAAATGGGTCAAGTATGAGTCGGGCACCAAGGGTTCCGTACCACACCACCACTCAACTAATAACTAAAAATTGATGTTTTTTATCTTGGACCTTTATCACGAGACCGACTCACACTTAGCCGGTTTTATTAAAATGTTGTTATACTGTAGAGTTTGCTCTATAATCACACCAAGCTTGATGGTTGTATGTATTACCGTTTTTACGATAGAGGGAGAAGAAAAAACGTTGATAAAAACTAGTTTCTTGTATGAGGACTTCTTAAATTTTATCTTTTTGACATTTTATTGTTTGTTAACAAATCCGTCATAATACCGCACATTTAATTTGGCACGATGGCAAGTTATACTCAATGACATCAGGCGCGGTCGCAGCCTGATATTGTGGGGAGGGGGGGGTCACTAATAATATAATATGACGAGTAAATTAGACTTTATTGCACATTACACAATTTTATTGCACACATTATGAGCCCCCCCCCCTCTCACTTCGGACCGCGCGTGAATGACATGCCATCGACTGGATAGAAGAAGAATGAGGCCCTTATGACGAAGTTTCTCAGAGGCAGACCATACCAGGTAGATGCCTCTAGCAGTCAAAAATGCGGATTGGCAGATGTCACATACGGGTTAGAATTTTTTCCCTGCGTATACAGCTTTCCTCATGATGTTTTCCTTCACCGCTTTTGAGCAGTCGGTATTACGTAGGCACATAAATTAGAAAAAATAATTTCTACATGGCATAGTATGTCTATGTATACAACGAAATTGTCTACACAAAATCCTCAGGGTATCAAATCTGCATCACTAAAGCGTTTTCTTTACGTGCATATCTGCAATAACATGATTTGAGCTGTTCATTTGTAAGCCTTTTAGGTTCTAAAGCTACTATCATGCATTCAAAACCTCTTATCTTGCTACGCTTCAACGGCAATTGGGTTTAAACAATAAATAATTCAGAAGACAGGTGCATGCACTGACTTTGTTTATTATTCCAGAGTATATACAAGAGCTATTTTTTATTACTTTCTGTTTATGAATATTGCTTGCTGGATAAACTTTTTATTTTCTATCTGTTGCTCGTAGCAAAATATAATTCTCTAAAGAGTTAGTTTTAGTTCTTTTTCATACTACAAGTTACCTCTCCATCCGTCTATCACAGCTCTTGATCAGTCTGTCTTCGGACATAAGCGTCCTCCATATTCCTCCATGACGTTCTGTCCCTCGCCATCTGCAGCCAGTTGGGACTCGCGTATCGCCTAATGTCATTGACCCCTCTTTCTTGGCCTGTGTGGTTTCTCTGGACTTCCGCTTCAGTGTTCTTCTGGTCCACAGAACATTATAAGAGGGGTTAGAATTGCAAAGTAGCACTTTTGCTTCAGAGACGGCTGTCGCCACTTGTCTTCCCGCTCACGCTGCTACAATTACTCATGCCCTCTCGCTCGCATCACGCCGCGCGCCTTATGGTGTTATGCAAATTATTGCATAACCTGTGGCGACACGTTCCACGCCTACTTTGCACTTCTAACCCCTCTTACAATGTTCTGTGTTCTGGTCCAACCCTCAGTATCTATACGTGCAGCATATCCTGCACATCTAACTCTCTAGCCAATTTAATTTGAATCGCTCTTGTAGGTTTGTACCCTTTGTCAGTGCACCTTACTTACGTTTGACAGCTGCGATAAGTAGCTTCGGCTCTGCGTATCTCATGAGACACAGGCTGTCGTGCACCAACATACGGTGCATTTTAAAGGTGGACGCATATTTATCCGCGGCAAACGAGCCCAAGGAGGCGAAAGAATCGATTTTTAGAATTCTTTGTATGAAATTCTATGACACCTCGCACACTTATCCGTGGCGAATCGGACGAATCGTCAGAAGATTTTGAGTATTATAAACCTAGACGGGTGTGGTAACAGGCAATTAATCAATCATCGTTAACATTCTCACATCCACAACTTGTGGCTACCGGCTAGTTATTGCATCTGACTCATGTTTTGATCGTTGCGGTTTCCTGTATCAGATTGAGGAAGTTAAGGGCGAAAGTCTTAACTATTTCGTTCGTATCACACTACTTGCAAACCAAACAGTCGCTGGTTTTGTTGTTCTTGTAGCCGAGATTAAGCATATGAAAAACTGTGTAAATATAAAGGCAAAAAGTTAGGTTTTTAAAATTAATTACCTACATTTTTCAAGTTTTGATATAAATTAAAAAGACATTTTTCTTAAATTTCTTCTTTCCTTTCAAGTCTTCTTTATAACAAGTACATTATCAAGCATCGTAGACTGTTTTTCACATGAGTAGCACGAATGAAATTTGGCCCTTATGCTTTTCAGGATACAATATTTTATAGCTCACTTATACTTAATTGCAAATAAAGACGAAAAGATTTTCCAATTCCCATTTTGTTTCTGGCCTATTCTAATAAGCAAATATAATTTAATTATCAGAAAGATATGTACTATCCGACATATCATGGACACTACTATAGCTGTTCTAAGAATAAGTGAGACTTAAATGTTCCGAATCTCTATTTCTGTAATTCAAAATAGCCTTCAAATTTCGTTGTTATTTGGAATGGAGCATAGATTAAAACGATTATACGAACTTACCTTACTTCTTCTAAGTCCGTGTTTCTACCCCTTTATAAATAAAATCAATGGCATTGAAAAGTTCAGGGGCAGCCATTAAAAAGCAAGGTTTTACTGTTTCAAATCAATTGTAGCTTATTGTATGATACTTGAATTATCTTCAATCACAAGTAGGTAGTTTAACTAATAAGCGCTTGACAGAAAGAACCGTATAGCTTTGAAATTAGAATTAATGCAAAATGATATAATCAGTTTTCGCATCAATTTTCATTATCGTCAGCCTATAAACGTCCCACTGCAGGGCACAGCACGTCTAGCATGATATCTCTACTTGTGCGCGACTCGGCTTTTTCCCATACTACAAGTCGCGGCAAGCGCGGCTTTCGCTCTCCGAAAAGCGCGGGAACAGGTTATTTTCTATGCAACGAAGGCGCTTCGCGCGCGTGTAGAGAAATCATACTAGACGTGCAGGAGCCGATTGCGCTAAGTTAAAACATCGAAGTTCTATTCTTATCCAATTTCAGTTCTAATCACATTGCAATCCAATTACTGTTCAACTGTGCTGAATTTCGCATAGCGCTAAAGTGTAAGTAAGTAAAATGCTACGTACTATTCGGTTTATAATTGTGTTACTTTGACTATCCGCCACCGCTACGCGTCTCTTCTGTATAAACCGCGCCTAACACTGTAGATATAATTTCCATCTGCCATTTATCATTTACGCTTACCGTAGCTATGATATACCTAGCTGACTAAGCAAAAATGTATCATAATACGTGTCTACAAGACGCTACGCCTCGACGAAGCCTCTATAGAAGAAACAATTATAACGTAGGTTCTCAAAAGCAGACCATCCAGCTAGATCGAAGCAGCCCATAACAGCCAATTTGCCAAAGTAACTGTTCTCATCATCATATCAGCCGATAGACGTCCACTGCTGGACATAGGCCTCCCCCAAGGATCGCCACAACGTCTGGTCCTGCGCGGGTTCCCGCAGCCTTCACCAGGGCGTCGGTCCACCTTGTGGAGAGCCTACCCACGCTGAGCTTTCCGGTACACGGTCGCCACTCAAGAAGTCTTCGGCCCCATCGGCCAACTGTTATAAATGGTACTATTATAACCCTTCATCATCATATAGGGTGTAACTTTCAAGGTGTGCATTTTTGATTAGATGACGTATGATGATTTGGTTATTACGAATAATTAATCATGATTGAAGTTAAATTGAAGTACCTACCTAATTAACCAAATATTTGTGTACCATGTTAATTATACTGTGGCATACCGCTCCGCAAAGCACCACATTCAAAATTATTTATAAGCAAATAAAATTATTTATTTGAGTACCTCGGGTCACGTTGCAGGATTTGCCAGGAGCATTGGTCTTCGCGCAGTTCGCGTTTCAGCCTGCCACGATGCTCTGCAATCCTTCTCAGCTGTGTTCTTACTCAAAAACAAACCTTGAGATTGGATACTGGTGGAAATGCAGTGCTAACGCTCAAGCAAGAGTCCATTAATTAAAAATAAAAAAAACTAAATTAAAAAATTTAACTCATTCCAAATTCAAAAATTGTTGTTGGTGCCTGTTTTTTTAATTGTTTCGTAACCAAGTTGAAGGACTTAATTACCTCGATAAATATTGCACAACTTGAAAGCTACACGTGTCGAGATGCAGATAAGGTAAGTATCATAATTCTCAGTTATCGCACAAGACGCTGCGCCACGTGTATCAACGAAGCAGATGCCGAGGCCTAAATCATGCTATTGATGTTTTCAAGAGAGTTTGCATAAATATAAGATATTTGAGTTAACCCGCGACTTCGTCCGCACAAATTATAAACCAGATTTTAAGTCAGATCATAAGCTATTAAACAAAAAAAGTGAAATATACCGTATTTGGGTGGTAATATTAAGAAAACACAAGATAGGTACCGAATAGGTATTTTTTGTACCCAGATATTTAATTTAATTAAGAAAAACCAAAAACCCGATTGTGCTTGTTTTTCTCTTTTTAGTTAATATTTTTTCATGCAGTCGGGTTTTTGTTTTTCTAAATAATTAGGTTAATTTTATAAAGTATTATAATATAAACATATTTGAAATCTGATATTCACTAGCTTTCATTTAATACCCGTATTTTAAATACAAAAAAATGTTTATTCCCCTCCCTTTTCTATTTAATTCGCAGACGCCATCTTGAAATAATATACGCTATGTCACTCTCACAATTTTTACGATTCTAAAGACACATCATACGTTAAAATCCATCAAGCTGTTTAGGCTGTAGGGTATGTCAAAGAAATAGACATGATTATACATACGCTCGAAAAACATAACCCTCCTTCTGACGCAGTCGGGTAAAAATTAACTTCTTCTTTCATGCCAGCATGAGCTATTGTCAGTCACTCACAAAATGCACTAATTACCTAAGAGGAAGGATCTCTCTTTAAGACTAGAGTGAGCCATACCAATTGTAAAGTGTCCACTTTTTTTGACGTTTAGGTTTGAGTGTGTGGTGTCAAGTGGTATGGACAAAAGGCACCCAGTGACATATGACCTTATGTTTACGGTCACTTTTCACACACACTAGCTCAAAAAAATGTGGACAGCTGCATAAACAAATATCTATAGTTCCATCTCCTTCTACTATTAAAGGTACGTCATAAGACAAAAGAGACCAACTACAATCGTAAATTTATGCGGACTCTATGGAGATCCTTCCTCTTAGCTAATTACCAATTAAGTGTGTGATTGTGTGTGTTGAATTCTTATGTAATAAATGTATATCCCATCAAAAGACAAAGTAACGAACTCGAAGCAACTTGGGATTAGTTTCATGTACTTTTGTGAACGTAAACAGGAGACAAGAAAAGTTAGAGTACCTTTTTCAATCTGGTACTCTTTGAATATCGTTTTATTCTTTTTCCAAGTAGTGGTAGTGAAATATGAAATGTAGTATGATAATATGATAATATTCTTCTAAAATATACATTATGTATACAGGGTGTATATACACAGGGTCCTTCTTAATATGTTGACACTTTTTTAGGGGGATGATCAGACCGCCTAACTGAACAACTTTCTTTATGGGACCAACATCGAAAACACGAAAAAGAAATCTGCTGTCCGATACATTTGGCTTGCGTAGGTTTGCAGTTTTGTATGAAAGAGCTGATTTTGTTTTGGCGATTTCGGTGTTGGTTACATACAGAAAGTTGTTCAGTTTGATGGTCTGATCATCCTCTTAAAAAAGTGTCAGCATATTAAGAAGGACCATGCATGTTACAAAAGTAAAAATAAAAATTTAAAACTTTAAAGGGGGTTGTTTAGACCATCAAACTGAACAACTTTCACTATGGGACCAACATCGTAATCGTGAAAAAAAATCTGCTGTCCCATAAAATTAGCTCGAGTAGATTTGTAGTTTAGTATGGAACATCAGATTTTTTTTCGGGATATCGATATTGGTCCCGTAGTGAAAGTTGTTCAGTTTGATGGTCTAAACCAAACCCTTAAACCCTTAAATGTTTATTTGTATTTTTGTTACACCTTGTATAAGGTCCTTTAGAGTCAACGCACATCTAGCGGAAAAATGCTCGATCAGTTTTCGTTGATAAATTGATAATGAACCCAATTGCAATTGAAATAGAACCGAAGAGGGAAAAATCTATCCGGCGTGTGTTTACGTTATCTCTTGCTTCAATTTTCCCTCTATTTCAATGTTCTCTATTTAAATTTCCACCAAATAGCAAAGAAAAAATCGTATGTCCATGATACATTAAGAGAAATTTATTCAGTTTCTCACATATAATAGTTATTTGTTATACAAGAGTGCAAAGTTGCTTTTTAACCGCGTGCTCAATTTTGATGACCGAGCAAGCGAAGGATTCATAAATTAGAATCCTGAGCGTTAGCGAACAAAAATTTAATTGAATTGAATTGAGATTTAATGGAGGATTAACTTTAATGAACGTACGTTCAACTGACCGTTAGACAATCAAAATGATTGTAGTAAGACAATCAAAATGATTGTAATAAGAAAATCACAAAATCCTACCCAAGAAGCGTTTGCAATTAATCGACATTAAGTGGTAACGGGAAGCGAAAAAACTTGATAATCTGGTTCCCCACAGTTACGGAAGTTAAGTGCTACCCTCCATTAGGAGCACGCTCAGGGGCTTTGTCTTCATTACTTACAGTTTGAGATTTTGTTAAGAGCGCGCCTTAAGACGCTCCCCATAGGTAAACGCAGGGCAGGACCTTATTTTGCTGGTTTTTAGAAGCTATCTTCTCGTTATTTGAAAGACATACAAAGTAATGAAAAATATTTCAATGATCTTCAACATCTGGGCTTTATTTGCTATGAAGTATATTTCTTATTTTTCTATAAAATACATATGAAACCTGTGTTCAAACGAAAGCCTAAATATTGGAAAAAATCTGTATTATGTGCTTCTACTTTATAAGATGAAGTCACTTTTACTTGCGACACTCACCATGGTGTAGACAATATTACGATCTAAAATGCTATGAAGTAAATTTTTTAAAACATATATTTAATGATTTAATTTGATAAATTCAAAATTAATTGCGATTTCTTATGATTTTCGAATTTGATTTCCTTGGATTAGAAAGGTACCACAGTGACATAATGAAGGAAAAACCAGTCAAAAATAGGTATACCTATTAAAATGATGTAATTTAGTAGAGGTGAGGTGGCTCTGAAAGGGTCAAGGTCGTTCGGACGGGGATACCTCTTAACTTGTACAGTGATGCACAGTTCTTTATAAGTCCACTTTATCGCAAACGAGTAAAGCGTAAGTGATGAAAGACTTCAATAGACATCATCATCATCATCAGCCGGTATACGTCCCACTGCAGGGCACAGGCCTACCCTCAGGGACGGTGTCAATTGCCAATTGATAGACTTCACATCATTCAAATCAGCCCACATCAACACACTGCTGGGCATAGGCCTCAATTTTATTGCGCCACTCCTCACTGTCCTGTGCCAATCTGATCTATGTACGACCCGCAACCTTTATAATGTCGTCTGAGCATCGCATCGGTGGTTTACCCACGGACCTCCTTCCTTTTCTTGGCCACCATTTCGATATTGCCTTCGTCCACCGGCCGTCTTCCCTTCTAGGCAAATGTCCCGCCGTCTCCACTTCAACTTTTTAATCCGGTCTCTAACGTTGTCGACCTTAGTTCTTCGACGGATTTCTACGTTGGGTACACGGTACAAACGCGATATGCTCAGCATGGTAGGCTCCATGGCTCTTTGTGCGACTTATATTTGGTGCATGTTTTGCCTAGTGAGCGTCCATGCTTCCGCACCATAAGTATGTATTGGCGGAACACATTGGTTGTACCAGAATTTCTTCTTCGTCGTGTGCAGTTTCCTCACGATGTTTTCTGTCACCGTATGAGAGCAGTCGGTATTCCATAAGTCATTGATACATGGCATGTCGTCCGTGCGGATCCTATCATGATTTATTGCGTGATCATACCCCTCTGCAAAACCTCTTGTAAAACCTAACATCTACTATAATATATACTCATGTTTCACAAATAAATGATTCTTATTCTTATCCACAACTCGCCACCGACGCTCTTCTATTCTTATAGACTTGATGGCTTGTAATTTGTTCGTCTGGTTTACGTTTTATAGGATTCGGATCGCGCTCCATACAAACAAAGTCTGGTGATATTTTCAATACTAACAATTTAAAGTCAATGACATTTTTGAGAAACAATCTAGAAACTAATCTCTATGTTTGTATGAAGTCAGATTTTCGTTAAAATGTATAGTTTTAATGTTACAGTGCCTCAAAGGTTTCCATACAAATCTTAAATTAATCCTAGCACTAAAACTGTATACTTTAACGAAAATCTGACTGCATATAAACATAAAGATTAGTGTCTAGATTGTTTCTGAACAATTTTATTGACTTTAATTGGTTAGTATTGAAAATATCACCAGAGTTCGTTTCGCACCAGAGCACGCATTAGCGCTTTCAAAATAAACTTCTCTTAAGTATCTGCCTACGTATGATACCAACAGCTTAAACGCTTTGACTACGAGGTATCCAGTCAACTAGAGTCCACTCAGATGTGTGACGTAAGAGGTGACTAATCCCTACAAGCATCTGTGGCCACCCACAGGTTCGAGTCACTACATTCAACTCCACATCGGATATTTGCGGTTAACCGTTCAATCAGATTAATAGGGTAGGGAGGATAGAGATGTAATTTAATTTAATTTATCTTTATTTGTTATATTAAACATTAAACATTGGTATCAAATAAAACAGAAAATTACTTAATTTCTATTACCACTACTGGGAACGTCACGTTACGGCAAGTGCCTGGCACAGACTATGTGAGCATACGCCATTTGGCCTGTATGAGTGTTATCATGGATTTAGAATGATAAAGGATACCTCCTTTCAACCTTCAACCTTCTTTCGTATCGATTTTTCAAACTTTAGGCTTGTCCCATTCTGTCAAAATAAAAATTTATTAAAAATTCTTTTTTTAATTTTCGACGTTGTATTAGAAAGGGACAAACCAACAACGACGATTTAAACGTACGAAAGAAGGTTGAACATTACCGACCGCCAAGGAGTATTTTCATGTTTCACCGCTTGTACGAGTAAGGCAGTCTGTACTCCAGCGCCCGCGGCATGGTGTCTCGATAAACGTTTTATCGCGCCTGCTAACTTATTCGTTCGCGAGCAAAAAAAAGGGAGCTAGGGCGCGATAGAGCTTTATCGCCCCATCATACCGCGGGCGCAAGTATTGACAATACCTATTTCCAGCACGTCTAGCATGCTACCCACGACAAAGCGTTTAAACGAGAAAAACGTCATGCTCTTTCTGGCATACGCAAAATAATAAAGATGGAGGCACATCTCGATTTTTATCGTTTACTCGGGGGTGGAATGCGAGGCCTACAGATTCCTGAGTGTTATAAACAATCCAGTCTCGGCGCCGCATCTAGTATCTCAATGCAATACAATAATGTATATTGTTATTAGTCTAAAAGATATTAAATTATAACTCTGCTTCTCTGTTTGCTCTCAAACTTTTGATTTCAACTGTACAAAGACACTAGGTACGAGTACGTTAACATTGACCTTGGTTTGCGAGCGGGAGACAGCGTCTTACATATTTTATTTACATTTCATTTTGTAATTCACTTTTACATTAATAATTTTTGATGGTGAGTTAAAAGTTCTTCTTTGATGTTTTGGATTCAGAGACATCCTTTTAGGGGTGTACCTTTACGATTAAGATCTATCTTTATCGAGATCACCTTCATTTTCAATTTGAATATTATCTGAAAGTGGTTATTTTTTTATCGATTTATGCATTTTAATAATTATTACTTTCTAAACTTGTTTCATCATATTGTTCAAGTGAGAATACTGTGTTATAATAATCATTATAATTATAATAAAAAGCGAAAGTGCTCAAAGAGATACCAACATTATTTTACTATGGAATTACATAATTGTAATAGTTTGTGTTTTACTGCTAGGAGTGTCTTTTTTTAAAATTATGTTCAAGGGATCTAGCCCATACAGTCTATGTCTCATTTTAATGTCTCATGGTTCGTATTTGAAAGCAAGATGGTTCAACAGTGTATCAGTAAAATTGTATCAGATAACTAATAAAAAAAAATCTATTTTACGAAGCTTAAACATTGATAAGTAAGCCCCAATATTCATTTAATAATCTAAGAATCCAGAAGTCGCTTAAGAATGCGCGAGCGCGGGATCGATTTATTAATACGGGTCTTAGTCTATGTCATATGTTTTAATTCCCAAATTATCTATCTTAAGACACCATGTACAAGACGCATTAGCAACACCATACTTAAAAGTTAAGTTCTTAACTCAAAGTTGACATTGAACTTGGTAAGTGGGCCGGGGGGTGTGTCTTGCAATCTGCATCCCCAAGGCCGTCCAGCCGCACGGCATGACTTTGTATTACCACATCGATTTATCGAGCGGCGCGCGCCGTCTCTTACCTCCCTTTTACCTCCCTTTTACCTCCCTATTACCCCCCCTGGACTCCTGACTTCCCCCGCCTCTTTTCTCACCTTTCAACCGCCTTGTAGGGCAGACGGCACAGTTGCGGATGCTTTGTAATTATGATGAGTTCAAAGTTTAAGGATGTCAAATGGCATTTTGATTGATGTCAATTTTATTGCTTTTTTATTAATTCTGTAATAAAGTGATTAAAGGAAAGCGTTCGTTATGGGGGAAACGTGCAAACTCTAGAGTATTTGAAAGCATTGTTTTTGTTAAATATACATAATTTAATGGGATTTAGGCATTAGCACTTTACCTTTTGGGAAACACCGGCCCGGCACATGATAGGGTTCTGTAGCCATTGCATAAGTAAAATAAGAAAACAGTACTAATGTCGATTCTCTTACCTAAAAGAAAATTTTGAAACCTAACGATAGCGCGATTTCTTTTTGCAATTTAGATGTTATGTTGTTCACTTTAAAGGTTTGAGCATCCCTTTAACCGTCAGCTTATTAAGAAAGACCCTATATAATTAATATTTTGTGACTTTTATCTTAAAATCTTCAGAACTCTTTACAATTCTCATCAAAGAACCAACTAGATACCCAGCGAGTAGGGTCCTTTACCCACCGCAATGATGGGACAGGTATTGGTTTTTATACCTACGATGTGACTGCCGACCTGTCGCCGTCTGACCTGCCCTACCTTTGATAAGGAAAATAAACTATATCTTGTTTTATTAGGGTAGTTTTCTATGGTTGGAGTTCACAAGTTGCCCGTAGGCTTGGCTTTTAAAGAGATAGGTACCTATGTTCCTACCTGTTACCACTATGACACATATCACAGTGGGTATGTGGATACATATTGTATTGTCGCTCTTTGTTGACTATAATGAGTGTCAAAATGTATGGTCTAAATTTAAATTTTTATTGTATACATTGTAAATCGTTTATCATTCTCTATAAATGTCCCACTGAAGTTCACAGGCCTATCTTCAAGGTGACCAATATATATAATATCCCATATTCTTTGGGACCAACACCGATGTCATGAAAAAAAATCTACTGTCCCATTACAATAAATTTACGACGTAAATTTTTTTTGGTTCGCATAGTATTTATACAGGGTCCTTCTTAATATGCTGACACTTTTTTAAGGGGATGATCAGACCGTCAAACATAACATCTTTGTCTATGGCAACAACATCTAGATCGAGAAAAAAAAATTAGCTCTTCCATACAAAACTGCAATCTTACTCGAGCCGAATGTATGGGACAGCTGATTTTTTTTAGCGATTTCGATGTTGGTCCCTTGGAAAAGTTCAGTTGGAAAGTTGTTCAGTTTGATGGTCTGATCATAATACTCGTAGGTCATCAATTTCATCGCCCACGTCATTTTGCTACCGGCAAAAGGTCAGTTATTAAAAAAATAAAATATTTATCAAAGCGGAGGAGGAATCAATATTTGATATCGAAAGTTTTGACCAACATCAGCAATTATGGTTCAGTGAAGCCTACAAAGGAAGTTTTCTAGAAAATTTCAACTACAAAGAGAAAAATACTTACCTTTGATAGATTTTAGACTTAAAATCTATTGAAGTTAAAACAAAGGTCGTCTGAGTCAAACGGAGAAACTTCCTAAAGTTTCTATTGAATTATTTTGTAAGTTTTAATTACTTACAGCTATTAGTGAAATCAATGATTCAGTGTTAGACTTGATTTCAACTGCGTCTTTTCTCGGTGGATTACGTTATTTAAAATTGATGTTTTCAACGCCGATCGCTACAAATAAGGTCCACAATCAGTAAAACATTATAAAAACCGGTCAAGTGTGAGTCGGGTTACCGTAACACATCACCACACAACATATTAACTTAGAAACAAGTTTTGTTTTCTCTGGGACCTTAAGCGCAAGTCCGACTCACTCTTGGCCAGTTTTTATTATTTTTTGTTATACTGTACACTTTGCTCTATAATCACACCAAGTTTGACGCTGGTATGTATTACCGTTTTAATCAAAACGTTGATAAAAACTAGTTTCTGGTATGAGAGGAGGGGGGGGGGGGGATCGTCCTCATACAAGAAACTGTAACATTAGGACATTTTTATAATTTGTTAACAAATCCACCGTAATTACGCATATTTTGTGAAAAATATCAACTGGCTGGCTATTACAGTTCAAAAGTTACAGCCCTAAAAATTTTGGACGGACGGATAGACAGACAACTTAGGGTTCCGTTTTCACCCGTTTGTACGGAATCGTATAAATTAAAAGCAACTAAGACAGTGTGAGGAAACACGATGAGAAAGCAGAATAACGAGCGGTAGTAAATAATAAAACTGACGAGTTGCTGAAACATTTCCCAGTGGACGTAACGATGACGTCAGAGCCAGATGAGCGACCACAGATTCGCAACAACTAACTACAGGTACTCTCCACTGAATTATAGATTTTATGACAAGGTAACGAAATGTCTTTTCGTTACGGCGTTGGTATTTGTGGGGAGAAGTATTTTCCTGTAAATAATCGTTACTGAGAATCTTCATTCCTAGAATTCATAGATATTATTTGACCCTTTTGATCTTTTTTTCTCTCTACAATCAGGGATACCACCCAGGTCGATTCGTACCAATGACTTTTTAGGAATTTCGGTACGATTTATAAAACACCATTTTGGCTTTTTGATGGTAACATTATTAGTACGTTATTACTTTATGGTGTACCAATATTTGTACTCTAATCATGAATGTTTTAGTATTTTTAAATATCGTTGTCTATACTCAATTTAAAATAACAACGAAAATTTAAGGTTATTTTTAATTACAGAAACAGAGATTTGAAACACTTATTTTTAGAACAGCTTTAGTAACGTCCAAGATATGTCAAATAGTACATCTTTCTGATAAATAAGTCATATGTGCTTATCAGAATTGGCCAGAAAGCTAAATAGGAAACGGAAAATCTCGTCGTCCTTATTTGGAATGAAGTATAGTTATTATACTTAATCAAAACTAACACTATATTATCTAAGCCACTCTGTCTATGGCCATTAAGCTTTACTTTAATTTTAATCATCTTCTTATCTTGTGCTTCTTCTTCTGTCGAGTCGTTGACATGTCATTGAGTTTGACATGCGAACGTGGTGAAGTGATTTGTCAATCATCATTAGAGACTTGCTAATTACTCAGGTTGCGTTGGACCTACTTATCGGGAATTCAATACGTCACTTGGGAATGCCCCTTTAGGACACTTTTATATAAATGCGATGGGATGCACCAACCGTGGTTTATCTCTGATCGCATTTTGCAAATGCACCAGAAGACATACCACGTTCGGTGTATAGACTATTAAAGAAAGGACAAAAAACTACTCTGGTTGGGCCGGGTAATCTGGGTTATTGCGGAGAGACTCGGGACGCCTGCCGTAACAAATGTCTCTAGTTTGTCAAAAATGGCAGACGATGACTCGCCAACTCATTTGATGGGCCCCCCAAACTGGCCACTCGCAAGGAGCGATAAGGCGGAAACATCTAGTGAGTGGCTAAGGTTGTAGAGAGGTGAGTTTACGGGCGCCAATTCCCGTTGCTAAGCGCACTAGTCAGCAGGCCCCCGGCGTTATTACATTTTACACTTCCAACCTACTGGAGCATAGGTTCCGCTCTTGCAACTCCACTCGTGGCCGGCCGGTTGAGGCAAGACAGGAGGTGAGCGCCAAATCAATCCGGGCCCTCTGGAGAATCGGGTCCGTGATGTCACCACTCACCAACAGCTCGCCACAAGCTGATGTATTTAATAATAATAATTATGATTTTGTACATTTATAGTTGGATACAGTTTCAATTTCTAACATTTCTTTATTCATTTATCGAATCTAAAAAGACATATCAATTTAAAAATATTTTAAAAATTTCCACTACAATAATAAATCAAAGAACCATTAGTTAAGAACACTACTAAAGTAAACGAAAGAAAAAAAAGATTTTTATTCCATTAGCCTGCTCTCAGCTGGGCAATGATAAAAGAGAAAAATGCTCACGTATATAAAGTGTCCATTGAACGATGTCAAGTGGATAGTGCCTTTTACTTATTGGCTTTTTAATCCTGCATTGAATATAAACTTAGGTAAGGAATATTACTACTGAAATTTCCAATAAGTCAAGTATGATCAAAGACTTTTTTTTGCGTTTCATAAGGTTTTTTACGACTAAGAACTCTTTAAGTGCTTTATAGGTCGTTTCTGATTGTATTGAATATTTTCAACAAACAATGTTCTACACATTTACAATATGAAGACCATTATTGCCATAATTGACGCAGAACAAGTGTCGCTCAACATATTTGGCAACGTTGAGCAACAGCGCGAGACTTTGAAGAGGTGAGACAAGAACAATGCAACAACGACGTGTTGCCTGAATATTCTCTAAGCGTGTTGCGTAGTGATTTTGGCAGGGACTATTTCTCACAAGCAGTCGGAATTAATAAATATAGAAACACTGTCTCATTTAACACCTCTTCAAAAATACCCCAGAAGGTGTGGGGAAAATATTTCTATCTCAATTTCATCTACGATGATGTAACGTTTCACTGAGGCGTCCTTTAAAAACGAAAGAGATGCGAAATTTGATGAAAAAGTGCATGTAGATCGTGACTCGCATAGTCAGGCTATGCCCAATCTGTATATTGAGTAGGTACTTGATGAAGGTGAACCATGTTATAATAGCAAGTTTCAAAAGATTATAGACAGGTACCATACCATTATGGAAGGGTAAAAACATAAGCAGTTGAGGATTTACTTTACTAATTTCCAATGTCAGTATCGTGAATTGAATATGGTACTTCCCTACTCTCTCACTGTACATACGAATATAATCTGTCACTGTACCATCAATGATACTGTACAAATATTAATAAGTTCATGGTGCTAGCCAATGTTACTAGCAAAGCTACTCAGCTTTGGATGGCACAAATTAGGTTTCTTCCCCTCAATGGTATTGCCTCCTTCATTGACCATGTATTTGAAGGATGAAGAAAGTTGGGGCTAACACAAAAGATCCCACTGGGTCTAAGTGTTGCTGGCTTGCCAGCCCCCACAACAAGATAAGATAAGATGGCACAAATTCCATACATTTAGTCTATCTTTATCAGTAATGTCGTGGCCTAGAAACATCGATTCGAGATCGTCGATTATCCCCAACTCCATCGTTGGTCACAAGCACTTTGCTGCTCTGCAAAATAAAATAGCACCAAACTATGTCAAAAATGTCTTCGTATTTAGCTTATAACTTCTAACTTAGCAACACCCCATTTCGTAAACTTGTACATTGGGGTTCGGGTCTCGGACCTTGTTAGATACCGCCACAGTCTGCATACAAAGTAACCCTAAGTTAATTTACAGCGTAGACTGCTCCCAGAGGGTACCGTCGCTGATCCGACAAACGGTACTCTGATATGCTTTCTGTATACATGAGCGGAATTTATTTATCGCTATTATACTGGGGGTATGAGACAGTTTCTTGAATACTCTAACTTATAATGTGTTTACTGAGTACGCTTAGAATATTATGTCTTCTGAAATCCTCGTGCTCATTTTGAAGTTTAAGCATTTGAGCGTAATTATGGCTCACGATTACATTCTCTGAGGTAGTAACGGATATTGCAGTAAATATATTTTCTGAGTAGGTACCCAAATTTCACTTAAAGTGTCAATCTGTTTAATGTGTCGGGTAGTGAGTCCGTCACCACTATTTTCTTTCACAGTTAACACAATCCTAAATAGCGTTTCTTTACGACGTTTTCTTGTAAATAATATTTTATGTCGCTTCTTTGAAGTTTTCCTCGATTCAACTTTAGTCAAAAAATTCCTTGACTCATCCTGAAAATCTGTATTCTCAGTCATAATCTCAATATTCCTTCACTGAGGTTGAGTCAACAAAGTAATAATAGTGAACTTGTGAGCCCTTTTTTCACGATGTTAAGAATAGCAAAAGACAAAATAAACACATTCCATTATTTTACGAAAAACTATGCTTCAGCGACGTTTACGTGCCTCAAGGAGACCTTAAGGTAGATCGTGAGCTACCTTGAGTTTGACATTTTTCTCCTCCACTATTACTAGACTCGACTGAGGAAATTCCTCAAGTCAAGGACGTTATTGTCATTTTTGATTGCTCGTATGTCCCTAGTGCAAGGAAAAACCCTCCCCGACTGACGAAACCTCTGAGTTCACCTGACGCATTCAGCGTCGATACGAACAATGCTGACTGGCTAATCTGTCCACTAAATCACGAGTGATCGTCATGCGATATAACACATGCTGACACGAAAAGAAGAAGAACTCGAGTGAGGAATCCTTAAGGATACAACTAAGAATACGGAATTGATTAACTCAATGTCCTTTAATAAATCTCGTTGCCGGGGTTTCTTTTATCTCACCTTTTAGCGTAATGGCTGATAACAAATAAATAGGTTTTAGGTACTAGCACTCTCTAAGTTGTAACTGATTACTTTTTCTAGATAGAGACTTTAAGGGTTACGCAAACTGATTTTGTGACAGCCTGCGCCTTTCAAAAGCTTCTCGGTCTAAAGAGGGATCATTATCATTTGCTTATATTGTCTCTACAGCTAGGGCAGAGTAATACACCCTCACCATTAGGCTACCTTCATGCGCCTTGGTCCACTACGCGTGCCTGAAATTACCCGATTGCATCAACAAGGTACTAAAAGAATAATTGAAACTTAGGCTGAGTTAGATAGAACTACAGTTGCTCTAAGTACTGATATGTGAGTTGCCGGTAGTTGATAGTATGAGAGTCCGGTTAGAATAGCACCAACCCAGTCCGGGTATCGTAAGATTAATTCCTTCACGCGTTTTACACTTGACGCCCAAACCGTGTGGCTGCCGGGTATACCCATTTCATCTACCCCACCTTTGATCGTATTGGTCTTTCGTTCCATCAGACATAAGAAGTTATTGACGAAATACTATATTTGTGTTTAGCGTGCACACACTTAAGTATGCACTTCAAAATATCTTGCGTACCTGACTGCTTTTAATAGAGATTATCAGTCGCTGTTATAGTCTAAATTGACTAGGAATCCATCAACATACTTCTCCTCATTACATCATGTATCTCTTACGAAACAGCCAAACAGTCAAGTTTCGAGTCATCGTATTGCTCGTTCTAAAGTTAAAATCGCACTTTTAGTATCTTATTGCAAGGTTTTCTAAAACTTTCCGCAGTATAACAGTATATTTTCAACAATACGAAAGCTCAGTTGTCAATTGTTGCACTGAGCTTTTGAGATGCGCTTTGAAAATGTCGATAGCGCATTTCACGATTGCCCTTTGTGTTACAGTGTAACAGAACCCTGGGAATATTTCCAAAGCTCGATTTTAGAATTGGGATATTGAGAGGCACGCGCGAACTAAATGTATGGTTATTCACCGAATTTTCAACCGCTGTTGCGTATTATTATTATTTTTTAAGGCTCTTTTTCCACTACTCCGGTCCGGCGTCGGGTGTCGGAAATAACCTTCAGAAAAATATCGAAAACCGGTCAACGTAGTGGAAAAGCGAGTATAGTAGTATAATACATTTCTAAATCGGATTGGAAATTATCGTGTACCGGACCGGAGTAGTGGAAAAAGAGCCTAACACTTTTTGACGATATCGACACCGAGAGGTGTTCCTGTTATATGTTTATGTTTTGTGGATACTGTCATTTTATGGGAATGTTAATTTGAGTGTTGAAAACAATCAGATTTATTTTCATCGTCCTTTAATGCTTAGGTTGTTCACACGTTGTCGCGCACGTGCATTTGCGTTTGAAGCATATTACTATCTTTTGTTTACCTGTTTCAATGAAGACGACATACTGCAGAAAGCAATGCACTTCAAACGTAGATGCGGTGCGTGACAATGTGTAAACAACTTTATAAGTATAAAAGTGCACTCAAATGAATAACTGAGTGTACCATGGCGTTGGAGTATCACGCAATCTCGCTGAAAGACAAACATGCCAATTACGACAAAAATTTGAAGTTTTTATATGTGATCCAAGGTCTAATTCCTATTTTTTAGTATCATAAAGTTAGATTTATTACATTACATGCTGAGTAACTTCTCTTAAAATAAATGGCCAGCAAAGTATAATTGAAAATTCGTTTTCCGCTTAACCCGTAAAAGTTATACCTCCCCACTGACCGATTTCGATGTCCGATGAAATAATGATCACTTTCGGTCGAGGACGGATCCCGAAATCCGGGATCAGAGGGGAAGGACCAGTTTTATTCGATTGTAAATCGATAGGTTACGATTACGGTTAGAACTTGTTGAATATCGAAGTTGGAATCGAATAGATCTGGTTTAATGGGTGAAGGTATTTGAATCGAAGGTTGTGTTCTAACTAATTAATGGTTGGTGTTTGTACAAAATAATACTAGTGTGTCTTAATTTGTGTGCAACAATCCATTAAAAAAATCTTATACATAAGTCGAGATGTCAACTTGTTCACGCCGGAGCGGATATAAGTACTCAATTCTTAATTGATTTTCATAATTACACAGACGATGATGACGACATGTCGAAGATGTAGGTGGGTATAGTGGTGCACTTAGAAAGGGATAGAATGGGGCGAAACCTTTGCACGGAAATTCCATACTTCTGAGCCACGTCTATAAGTTGTTCTCGAAGGTTATTACCAATCGTCTAGCTCGAAAATTCGACGAGCAGCAGCCCCCAGAGCAGGACGGGTTACGAAAAGGCTACAGTACCATAGACCACATCCACACGGTTAGACAGATTATACAGAAAACTGAAGAGTATAATCAGCCTCTGTGTCTTGCCTTTGTGGACTATGAGAAAGCCTTCGACTCGATCGAGACCTGGGCTGTCTTGGAATCCTTGCAGCGATGCCAGATCGACTGGCGATACATAGAGGTGCTCAGATGTCTGTATGTGTCTGTATGTCTGTGGATCCGCAGTCGTAATCGCGTGCAAAAGCTTTTACTGTATATTTCCGTCATTTTTTGTGTTCAATAAATCGTCACGGGATTTTGAATTTAACGTGTTTATTACAAACACATTTTATAATTAACACAAGTCTGAGATGAAAACATAGAGTTATTACAGTAGTACCTGGTTTATAAATCTCACCGATGTACCTGCGCAGTTGAAATAGTTTTAATAGCGCGCGAAATTATATTGACCATTCAGGATGTGCCACCTTAAATCCCGTGCCACGATTGGGTAATTGTTTCTGCGCTCTTTTCGCTACTATCCTACTTTGTACCCTTGATTACTAAACGACTTCGGGTTTTGTCGGGAGACTATGCGCAAACGAAAATTAACGAGGGGAATTATTTTCCTGGTCGTACTGTACTTGACTCAGACCTCGTTGTATGTATGAAATGTATGAAAATTTTACGCGTGTGACAACGCTTCTTCATAAATGGTCTCATAAATCGCCGTATGTTTGAGTTTCTGGCAGTCCCGCATTTCCCTGAACAAGACCTAATAGTCACAATTAGTATATTCAGAATCTCCACTTTCCACTAGAACCCAAACTCTGTCCAGTGTGATGGTAAGTGTACCTATAGTTATCCAATATAATGTGTAAAATTACACTGGAATTTGTCGTGTACGCACCCAAGTTCAGGGTGGCGTTTACAGTAGGCAATCCACTTACTTTTGTCTTTTACGGTCGACCGTCTGATTGTGATTGATTTATCATTTCCAGTGTCGTATAACTCTTTCCGTTTTTCTGCTAATGGATCTGGGTCTCCGTACTTGAATATATGAAGCATCTATACAGAAAGAAATAGGTCAACATAAACAAAGGGGAACTAGCACCAAAATTCTAATGAGAAATTATCTTAATAATTTAATAGTAATAGTTGTGAATAGAAAATTACTGAAAGATTTATTCTAAAGTTTTTTTTAACGAAATATTTCAATTATAAGTTACGTGGATCGAAACGTAATTTCAAATACCAATCAACGCAAAGTGACGAAGCGATTAACAACTTGCGTGCGTTAGAAGATATTATAGCGGATGATTTGTGATGAGATTCACGCGTCATGAAAAGGAGTGACGTCACGTTATGGCAGTGAGCGTTTTGGCGCTGAATTTGAAAAGTCAACTTTTGATTTGCAATTAATAAGTGATGTTACCGTTTTTGTTTTTGGTATTTTTATGTAAGCCTTAAATCTTTATGATACACTAAACATATAAAGCTGTGTAAGTTGCCCATTTAATACATGATACCAATATAAGCAGGCCGCGCGACTTTAAACATTACTCTACCTACGCGGGCCAGCTTATTTTGGTTTTGCGTAGCTTGATGTGTCGCCGTGTGTACATTGCTGGCTACTAATGACGCTAAACTTGCAGCAGGTAATATTCTCCTAGCATTCTCAGCAATGTACTCTGAATTATCATTGTCAGTTGTCAATTGTCACGTTTATTGTACAAGGTGTTACAAAAGTGAAAATAAACATTTAAAACTTTTAAGGGGGTTGTTCAGACCATCAAACTGAACAACTTTCACTATGGGACCAACATCGAAATCGCGAAAAAAAAATCTGCTGTCCCATACATTTAGCTCAAATAGATTTATAGTTTAGTATGGAACGTGAGATTTTTTTTCGAGATTTTGATATTGGTCCCATAGTGAAAGTGGTTCAGTTTGATGGTCTAAACCACCCCCTTAAATGTTTATTTGTTTTTTTGTAACATCTTGTATAGGGTCAGTATGCTACTGCTCAGTGTGAGAGACACAGGCAAGCCAAGCTTTCAAAAAGCAATTATCGGATGTTTTTCAGTTCTCGACTTTGACTATTTATATGTGGACTGGTTACGCGTGTAATTCTACTAACAAACATTTCTGCCACTTTTTGCGGGGGGCGAGGTAACATGAAATCCGCAACTTTGGATTTTAATCCCCATAACTTTAGATTCTAATTTTGAATGTTAAAAATCATGAAAAGTAGTCTCGTGTGAACCCCAAACGTTCTAAGTTCGAAGTTATTAAATGCACAAGATCAATTGTGCTTATACCGTGGCAGAGGGGAAATGCTACCGCAAGGCTAGTCCTTATAATAATTAGTCAAAGGTTCTCGATGTTGTACAACCGGATATGTTTTCTTTTGTTACGGGTAGCACCTTGTGTTAATGTGTTTACTAGGCAATCATTATTACTACCTAGGTTTAATGAAATGTAAATTTACGTCGCGTTATCTAATAAATACCAAACATAAAATGTCTACCGAATTTACACTAATTGACTTAGAAAGTTATGTAGTATGTATTCAAAGTAGTCTTTAGCTATTCACAGTTCAAGGACTGAACCATATTTTAGATTTATGTAACCCTCACAAATCCTGCTAAAATCTGCTAGGTACATAAATTTATCTTAGGCTCTAGATCGCTAAATAACATTTTCGGTTATTGTTCCACCGATAAATGGGCAAAGCTGTTGCTGACAGCTGCTTTCCAACTAGGTAGTATTAATTACACTCATTGAATTACTAATTCATTCATTCAAATTTTCTTTTACAGGTATGAAACAAACGTGAGCTTCTAGAAAACAAATGAAACCAGAAATGTGTTACAACAAGTACCTGATCAAATTAGCGGACTACTTCAGATTATCTGACGAAACTCGTTAAACGATTGTTATATAAACGTGCGAAATGATCTCCAACAGAAAGATTGTGTTCACAAAACTTTTACTCTGTTTCCTCGTAACTGGTGTATGTGGAAGATCTTGGGCTAATCACCATGATACTACGACATCAACCACACAGACTACGCCAACGACTAGTCAAGCCCCAAAGAACTTTCACAATGATCCCCTCATCGTTGAGACGAAGAGTGGCCTCGTCAAAGGCTATGCTAAGACTGTAATGGGCCGTGAAGTCCACATCTTCACTGGTATTCCATTTGCTAAACCTCCTTTGGGACCGCTTAGGTTCAGAAAGCCTGTTCCAATCGATCCATGGCATGGAGTGCTAGAAGCTATGGCCATGCCTAACAGTTGCTACCAAGAAAGGTATGAATACTTCCCTGGCTTCGAGGGAGAAGAAATGTGGAATCCAAATACTAACATTTCAGAAGATTGTTTGTATTTAAATATTTGGGTGCCTCAGCATTTGAGAGTCCGTCATCATCAGGACAAACCTCTAGCGGAGAGGCCAAAAGTGCCAATACTTGTGTGGATATACGGAGGCGGTTACATGAGCGGTACGGCGACCCTTGACTTGTACAAAGCAGATATTATGGCTTCCACTAGCGACGTGATAGTGGCTTCAATGCAGTACAGGGTCGGAGCTTTTGGATTTTTGTATTTAAACAAGTACTTTTCACCGGGAAGCGAAGAAGCGCCTGGAAATATGGGTTTGTGGGACCAGCAATTAGCAATTCGCTGGATCAAGGATAATGCGCGCGCATTTGGAGGTGACCCTGAGTTGATCACTCTGTTTGGAGAATCAGCAGGTGGCGGCAGTGTCAGCTTACACATGCTTTCACCTGAGATGAAGGGGTTATTCAAAAGGGGTATTTTGCAATCAGGAACGTTGAATGCTCCATGGAGTTGGATGACGGGGGAAAGAGCACAAGTAATTGGAAATGTTTTAGTGGATGATTGTAATTGCAACAGCAGTTTGTTAACGGCAGATCCGAGCTTAGTTATGGACTGCATGCGTGGTGTTGATGCTAAGACTATTTCTGTGCAACAATGGAACTCTTATACAGGGATATTAGGGTTCCCTTCTGCGCCGACGGTAGATGGTGTATTCTTACCAAAAGATCCTGATACTATGATGAAGGAAGGAAGTTTTCACAATACTGAAGTCCTTCTTGGGAGTAATCAAGACGAAGGTGAGTTTTTTGATAACATACTATTAACATTGTCTTTTTTTCAACAACTTATTGAAAGTAAAATAGTAAAACAAAATCAATACTAGAAATTATACATTGTCTTTATCACTGCTATGTTCAGTGAAAAATTAAGAAGATAGAGATTCGAAGTCGAACAAGTCCTTTAAAAACGCAATTGTATACCTATGGCTTATTCTGTAATATAAATTGTATCGTGTAAGGGGGGGCAACATAATTATAAATACGTTACTGAACCATATGGAAAATATTTCAGAAATAAACCACACAGTAACCTTTTCAAAACTTATATCGTCCAACTTCTATTATTCCTAATTATTTATAACTATCAAACTTTAAAAACTTATTATCTCAATTTATTAATAATCTAGATTTTGTCCGCCTGCGTGAAATCATAATATCGAAAAATCCTTGCTTAATGCACTCCTATATCCTCCGTAGAATATACAGACAAGTGTAAGTGACAGCCTAGCAAATACTGAAACAGTGAATTCACATCATCAAACTGAACAACTTTCAGGAAGCCTCTCAGGAAACGTGAAAAAAAATCAAATGTTTCATACATTTGAGTCGAGTAGGTACAGCTGTTTTGGATGGAGCAGCTGATTTTCTTTTTGCGGTTCCTGAGGGTGGCTCCATAGTGAACGTTGTTTAGTTTGATGGTCTGAATTCACCGTTTCAGTATTTGCTAGGCTGTCACTTACGTATTCCAAGTTTCATGTTTCTATCTTCTGCAGTTTAGGCTGTGCGTTGTCTGTCAGTCAGACAGTCAGTCACGGAACTGTTTTATAAGGGAGTCGCGCTGCGAGTCTGGCGGAGTACGGACGCGTGCGTATCGGCGCGTTGGGCTTGCACGTGGCTCCGCCATTTTGTGAACTCTTTTGTGTTTTAACCTTAATACAATCACTTGAGATTATAAACTACTTACATTGGCAAAACTGCCACGCTAGACTTAATTAAATACTACTGATCATTTTCCTTCGTATACTCTCGACATAACGAGACATTGGCTGAATTGTGATAACACATCAGATGCCACTAAAAAAAAATTTAATTGAACTGTTTTATAAGTATATATTTATTAATAGTTAGTACACAATCGCTACGATTGTATACTAACTACGTCTGTGCGACTCTACAGTCCGACAATGGATGCCCTATTTCACCAAAACATCGTCCCTCAACTGTTGCTACTAATGTTGCCAGTACAAGGTATCAATAAAACCTTATAAAAGTAATAAAACCTAACACATTTGTATAACAATACGCTTCCGACACAGCCTGTTACATAACGACGGCGACATTACGTCGCGCCTACCATATCTGTCTTACTTTACAATTGACCTTCACGAGCGAGTCTATCTAACCTTGAAAATGTAAACAAACAACGTGTATTACGCATTGTACACACCAAATAAAAGTACGATACAAATACAACCGCCTACGTAGGTATCTCTAGTCTCTACAGTTGAGAAATTCGTTTTTTCTAAGTGATTTGTAATCTTTTGGAGTAACCAAGGTTTCCAATTATATGGTAAATTGAATTTCACAAATACGTAAACAATTTGTGATAAAACCTTGTCATAATGTTGATTTGCACGAATTGGGGAAAATTCTGAATGAAATAAAAGAAATTTGCCGCAAAAATATGCGGATAAATTCAGAAGCGTTAGATGCCAAATTAATTGTACCTTATGTAAAGAAAATTTTGCGTAGCTGACAATTTGGTCTAATTTAGGTAAAAACAAAAATCAATTTTCGATAAACTGTAAATTATTTAATCCAGACCAGTAAGACAATAAAAGCTAAAATCATGTATATTTTCAAATGTTTACTCCATTACGTTCAAAGTACGGGGGTGGTACGGGCTTGAAGTAGGTTTAATTTTTTTGTCTAATTTCATAACACATTTTCAGTGGGGAAATATCCAATAAGTTTGATTCAGATATCAGTTAAACACGCGAGGCTTCAACCGCCGATGGTTTACTGGAGGAGTTCTATTGAGTAGGACAAGAAATGCCGAAGTTATCACAGAAAGACGGAATATAAATGAAAAAAAATTGCCTCATCGTTTTAAGTCGATTAATAAGAAACCTTATACCAATGGAAATAAGTACATTTACGTAGAACCTTACACATTGCAAGTATAATGTAACGTAAATGTGTTATCAATATCAGACAGAGTTCGAGGTCATCTGAGTCTTGGAGGTCTTATGTTTCACTGAGGGCAGACAGGGGTGTGCCCAGGGTTCGCAAAAGGGGGCGCTACGTGCAAATAGAAGATAAAGAAAACTTTCTTTATCTTTATTGTGTTTAGAAACTAATAAATGTGTAACTGACTAGGTTACGAGTTTTACTTTGTATTGTAACTTGAGTACATAGAAACACGCATTACCGTAATCCCTTTCGGGGTGGTTAGAAAATATAGTTACAATGACGAGCTGTAAATTATTAGGTAGCTGTAGATGTTACTTGTCACGGTGGACAATTCAGGGAAAGCTGGATTTATCGTATGTTTTCTAGAACAGAGGTTCCCAAAGTGTGTTCCGCGGAACCCAAGGATTCCTTGAATCCAAGGGTGGATACAAGGGGCCATGGCCTTCTGCCAAAACGGTGAACAACTATTAGGACGTGCTAAGTAAACTCTGGCAAAAATTTATAATGCAGAGGTCTTTATCAATAAATGTAGTATTATTGTAAAAACAATTCTGAACTCGCTTTATTATTATATGGCGGTATTTTGCTCACTGCAAACAACGAAACAATAGCGTATCTTCATTAGGGCGAAATAGGAATTATTCTTTGGTAAAACTACTGTAGAATACTACAGTTTCAACTCATGATTGGCCTCCTGACCAGGCGTTGATTAACTTCAATAATCGTTTTAAACTCTATTCAACAGAAACTAAATCGTATTCCGTCCGATATCAGATTTAATTCCAATAATTTTAACCCAAGACCGTACTCATTCCATTAAATCGACTATCGAGTAAAATGTAAACAAACATTTTCCGAGAGGGAGGGGGTCAACAGTCTCCCCGAAGTACGTCTCCAGTTCACGCATGCGCCGTTCCACGTAGACACAACACTACCATGATGTGGATTTTAGTGGTACTACAGGTACTACAGACTCGCCCACGTACCGGGCGTCCCCTCCCCCCTTTTTCCCAGTCCCCTGGTCTGTTGCCACGCACCCCCCAGTTTTCTAGGCGTAAAATGCGAGTCGCAAAACTCGTAGGTCGAATGATTCTGTCGATTACGTTCGCTGAAGATGGGAATTAAAATGGGTTACTATTTTTTACAGTTCGAAACGAAACCTGCATGAACCTGCATGCTTCAATTTCGAGGCATGTATTGTACCCACTGTCCATTATAAGTGGCGACGGGCTCACCCCCCGTCACACTGGACAGAGTTTCGGTACTACTGGTAAAACGTGGATGTTCTGAGATTTCAGAATATCTCTGAATATAGTCGTGAGCATATGCTATGCTATGATTATGAAATGAAATGAAATGTTTATTCGCTAGAACTTAGAATTTAGTTCAGTTTGTTTTACTAACCAGTGGTATTTGTAAGATTGGTAACGCGTTGCGAACAGGTGGTTCAAATCCACATATTCCTTCCTAATAGTTGGTAGTTGTTGGGAGGCTTCTACCCACCTTCAAAGGGGGTTTATCTAAGTATGTAGGTGGTATTAAGATATACGTAACAAAGCATATACAGGGTCCTTCTCAATATGCTGACACTTTTTTAAGGGGATGATCAGACCATCAAACTGAACAACGTTCTCTATGGGACCAATGTCGAAATCGCGAAAAAAAATCTGCTGTTCCATAGTAAACTGAAATCTTACTCGAACCAATTGTATGGGACAGCTGATTTTTTTTTCGCGATTTCGACATTGGTCCCATAGAAAAAGTTGTTCAGTTTGATGGTCTGATCATTCCCTGTATACTACATGCCATTTGATGAGATTTTATAACTTACCTGTGCTAAATGAAAATATGCTACGGTGTAGGAAAACGTCGAGGAGATTATAAGGAATCTCGTTGTAAAAATGTGTATGTGGTCGATTGACCGAGTGAGATCAGGCCAAATTTTATTGATCTCGTTGAACGGTTCTTTGGTAAACGAAGTGGTATTTATTATTTATCTTAAGGATATTCCGTATTCCTAGACGTGCGTTATATTTCTCGCAAATTCAATACTCGTAAAGAACTATATGTATAACATCCTCCGATATTGTATTCTGTGGTGAGACTGAAATAATATAGACATACAGGCTCCAACTAAATATGCAGACAGATTTTTAAGAGGATGATCAGACCATCAAAGTGAACAACTTTCTATATGGGACCAATATCGAAATCGTGAAAAAAAATCTGCTGTCCTATACATTTGGCTCGCGAGATTTTTTTTCGCGATTTTGATGTTAGTGCCATATAAAAAGTTTTTCAGTTTGACGGTCTGATCATCCCCTTAAAAAGTGCAGACATATTAAGAAGGACCGTATATATTTTCATTTCTATACTAGTAGGGAGGTTTTTTGTATAGTGAGCATCACATGAAAATACAATATAGGTATTAGTTGTTTCCCGCGACTTTGTCTGCGTAAAACTGTATGCTAAGGTCCATACTCAGGGTTGAAGTTATCTCTTTACTAAATTTCATCATAATCGGTTCAGCGATTAATCGTGAAAACTTAAAAAACAGACAGAGAGACTTAACGATTTTTAATGTTCCTATGGATTATGCTGTTCCTAAAATTTCAAGGTTCTTATCAAAGATTTTGATTTTAAGTCGTCGATATAAATACAAGGTTCTTCTTAATATGCTGACACTGTTTTAAGAGGATGACCAGACCATCATACTGAACAACTTTCGCTATGGGACCAACATCGAAATCGCGAAAAAAAAATCTGCTGTCCCATACATTTGGCTCGAGTAGGTTTGCAGTTATGTGTGGGACAGCTGATTTTTTTTCGCGATTTTGGTTCCATAGAGAAAGTTGCTCAGTATGATGATCTGGTCCCCTTATGAAAGTGTCAGCATATTGAAAAGGACCCTGTATATGCTTTGTTACGTATATCTTAATACCACCTACATACTTAGATAAACCCCCTTTGAAGGTGGTTAGAAGCCTACCAACAACTACGAACTAATCTTTGAAAGCGTGCAACTGCAATAATATACTCAAGTTTAACGTTGCTGAAGGTTTCAGGAAATGGAGGAGATTGTAGTGTTCCATACAAAACTGCAAACCTATTCGACCCAAATTCATGGGACAGCAGATTGTTTTCGCGATTTCGATGGTGATCTCATAGAGAACATTTTAAAATAAGATGGTCTGAGGAGTTTGCTTGGCGCCATGCTCTTGCTGTGTTTCGTCGTATTTTAAATTCGTAAAAATTTGTTTTAGTGATATCTGTGACATAATTTCGTGCGGATTGTGTACCAAACAGTTGCGTAAAGCGACCGTAACAGGCATCTCAAATAAATATGATAACAGAACATAAGTTTTGGTTCAAGTTAACTCGTACATGGTAATTTTGGCGGCAACGCGTGAGCTTACGAAATCGACCACAGATTCATCGTCATCTATCATCCCATCATCGAAATAAAGAATATAAAGAAAAAAAATAACGATTGGCTCAAAAGGACTAGTATCCAGAGCCGTTAAAAACATTTTAAACAACAACAACAAAGATGGTCTGATCATCCCCTTAAAAAACCGCATTATAAAAAAGGACCCTATATTATGTTGGTACCTATAGCTAAATCACGAATGTGTGTACATTCGTCTTGTCTTTACGGCCGTGTAGTAAGTACCCACTTAACCTCGAAGCTTCTGGTTGTAGGATAATGAGTTAGACATGTTTGTTTATTTAGTTTTTTTTTAGAATAATTGGAGTTTGAAAGGATTGAGGGGTAGGGGGGGACTGGAACAATAACATAAAAATAGGGGAACATAAAAACAATCATAGTAACTGATAAGTTAAGACACGCAGGTTTAGGAGTAGAAATAAAACCGGTCAAGTGCGAGTCGGGCTACTTGCGTACCGAGGGTTCTGTACCCACCATATTAACTCACAAAAAAGTTTTGTTTTCTCCGGAACCTTTAGCGCGGGACCGACTCACACTTGGCCGGTTTTTACTACTTATTGTTATATTGTTGTGCTCTACAATCATACCAAGCTTCACGTTTGTATGTATTTACTGTTTTTACGATAGAGCGAGAAGAAAAAAACGTTGATAAAAACTAGTTTCTTTTATGAGGACCTTAAGTTTTAAACATTTTGAGTTTTTTATTATTTGCTAACAAATCGGTTGGTCCCGGCTACTATCTCTGGTGGTAGTAGTCGTTACATAAAAACCACGTCAGAGGCCGTAAGGAGGTCTGAAAAACTCTGACACCAGGGCAGCAAGCCCCACACGATAAAAAGAAGAAGAATCACTTTAGTTCTCTGACATTATTAATTCATTCCTGATTTGTGATCTCTCAGAGAAACAAATTTCATTCGTAATTACGAAATTATTTTAACTGTAAATAAAATAGAGAATGAGGACTTTGTTAAAACAATTATCTAAATTAATTTCAACAATCTGATAATTAACTAAAGTTAACAAAATATTAAATTGAATCATTTATTCCGTTTAATTTCTTACTCACACTTTTTGTAGATGTATTGTTGTGGAATATGATTTTGATATTTTGTTGTTGTTCCGGCTTAGAATGGACTCTTTCTGCCCATAGGTGTCGTACAAGGTGACTAAGGGATACATGTTTTTTTACAGTATAATATACTTAGGTATATTTGTGAGCGAAAGCTAACCACAAAAAATCACCACTTTACTATACCTAATACTTTACGATAACTTTATGGAAAAGAGTTGCTACTAAGTTCTACGAAAGAGTTAAGACTTTTGAGACTCTGACAGAACTATTGTAAAAAAAAACGGCTAAGAGCGTGTCGGATTCGTCCAAGACAGAATGGACGAAAGTATAAAGGTTTCTTTTTTCAGAACCCTAAAAAAAACACTGCGGAAGAAACTGTATCCGAATTGCATTTTACGACACACATGGGAAGAAATCATCATCATCATCATCATAGGGTATAAACATAAATGAATTACATCCTCAAAGGGCAGACAGTTGAAATGCGAAAAAATATCTGCTGTTTTAAACAGTGAGGGTGTATGGCCCGGGCGTCAGTCCACCACACATTACGACGGGCGGGCGCGGACGGGCGTGGACGGGCGCGCGGTTCGATTTCAATGCAGATAGAGTCCACAGTAGAGTCTCCGTCCCTGTCCGTGGGACCCGCATGGACGTTCACTCTGTCAACTCTATCGGTATTGAAATAAGTACTATTTTACACGCCGCCGTTTTCTTTTATTCGTCCGTCCGCCACCCGTCGTAATGTCAATTGAGCTTGAGAGTCCAGGTAATCCAAGCATAGCTTACTGTCCAAAAAACACTGCCACAGAAACTGTATCCGAATTGGAAACAAATGGACAGAAATGGGGTGGTTTATTGAAAGAAAATATTCAACATACCGCAAAGCTCGTGTAGGTACATACACGTGTGGCCTACTGTGGCATGGAGGTCACTCTTTACGAGTAAGTGTACTACTAAATAAATCAACACTTTATTCGTTTAAATGCACGTAGCGCCAGCCGCAGCCGCTTGAACTTATACACGTGGCAAACAATACAAGTACGGATCGCAATCCCACAATTCATGGGGATAGAAATACAATTTCCAGCAGCACACAATTAAGAGGATATAATTCGGAGCGCGCTCAATACAAACGTACTATGGTGATATTTTCAATACTAACCAATTAAACTCAATTAAATTTTGCAGAAACAATCTAGAAACTAGTCTCTATGCTTGTATCGTGCCAGAATTTCCTTAAAATGTACAGTTTTAAAGTTACAGTGCCTCAAAGATTTCCATACAAATCTTAAATTAATCCTAGCATTGAAACTGTATATTTTAATGAAAATCTGACTCCATACAAGCATAAATATTTGTTTCAAGATTGTTTCAGCAAAATTTCATTGATTTTAATTGGTTAGTATTGACAATATCACCATAGTACGTTTGTATGGAGCGCGCTCCGAATTATATCCCCTTAAATATGTTCTTAGTAGGGCTTTCGGCTTAGTAGGGTCCACACGTCTTTCATGGGTCACTGTATACGTTGTTATAATAAAATCCCCGAGACCATTTTGAATCTTATTGAAAACATTTTTTAAACTCAGATCAAAAAAGTCCTCTGCAAAAAAGCATCATAAACTGAATGATTATTTCCATCTGATTTACAACGAAATAATTGCATTGAAATAATAATTTCATATTTTTATTAATTAAAATTGAATGTTTTTCGCATTTTAAGTTTTCATGTACAAATTATTATTTCATCAATTAATGAAAGCGCTATTGTGCTCATGGATACATTTTAAGAATCTTGTTTTGGTAGTAAGTAGGGTGAGTGTGCCTGTGCGGTGGGTTGACATCGAGTTCAGTATATTTTAAATTATACGAAAAATTAATTAATATTTTGTAAAAATGTAACCTGTGTTAAAACCTTGATAATTCGATTCTGCTCTCGATTCTAAACAAACTATTTTCTAGTTTTGCGTTTATTCATTAACACGTTGTATAGTATCAATTATTTTATTGAATAGACTATGTATAATTACGACATGATATCAACGATACGTCCATCCATCCTATGGAAATAATAATGAGAAAGAAACATCAAAATCGGTGCAAGTAGTTTTTAATTTATTGCGAACATATTTATACAGGGTGTAAGGAAAAGTATCTTTAACCTTTTAACCACATACTCTACCCATCAAACTGAACAACTTTCACTGGAGAGCAAACCTTTCAATGCAAAAAAAATCTGCCGTTCCATAGTAAAGTGCAATACCTACAACACTAAAATTTACGAGACAGCAGATATTTTTTTTGCTCTAACAGGTTTGCTCCCATGATAAAAGTTGTTCAGTTTGATGGGTAGAGTATATGGTTTAAAGGTTAATGATACTTTCCCTTACACCCTGTATAAATACATAATATTAATACCAGCCACATACAGCACCCCCTTTTCTCAAAGTTGATTAAAAATCAACTCGTTCCTCGTTCTTAACTGCACGTAGGAGCAGCCGCTTGAACTCAGACACGTGGCCTTTCGTTTATAGTAAATAATGTCTGGGATTTTACCAGGTTCACATCTTTGTGGAAACTTAAGGGGATAAAAGTGAAGTTACGAATACTTGTTAAGTTGATCCAGGTTAACTGGAGTTAGTGGAGTGGAGGTTCAACTGAGGATATGTGTTGAAGGCATGCGTATTTAAAAATAATCTTCGCATAGGTATTCAAGGACTTGCCGAAAAGTTTTTAGGTTATTGACCATATACAACGTGTTAATGAATTAACGCAAAACTAGAAAGTAGTTTGTTTAGAATCGAGAGCAGAATCGAATTATCATGTTTTCAACATAAGTAATTTTTTCAAAATAATTATATTAGTAATTTGTTTGTAAAATATAAAATTTACTGAACTCGATGCCAAGCAACAGCACAGGCACACTCACTCTGCTTACTACACAAAATAAGATTATTAAAATGTATCCATGAGCACGTTAGCGCTTTCATTCATTGCTGAAATGATAACAAATCATTTTTGCATCAAAACTTAAGATGCGAATAACTTAAAATTTTAAGTATCATAATAATGAAATTATTATTTCAATCTAATTATTTTGTTATAAATCAGTTGGGGTGTATCTGGTTTTGCGCTTATTCATTAACACGTTGTATATTATAGTAAAACGCGTGTGACAGACGGAAAGATACTGAGGTGATTCTATAAATTTTCCGTTTTGCCAATTTTGGTACGGAATATTAAAATGATAACTTTAGTTACTCCTTTTTAAACGAAAATTTTTAAATTAAGAATAATTTAAGTTAAGTTTATTATTTAAATTTAACCTCTTAAGAGGTATCCCCGACCGAACGATTGTTAATAATGGTTTCTTGAGAACCCCGAACACGACTGCTTTGTAGTTATTGTTCCGCAATTATAGGCTGTCTCATTTAGTGATAAGGTATAAAATTGTATGTAAATACACATCGACGGTTCAGAATCAATAACGGCTAACTATCAAAGCACTAATTTTACATGAGACGAAAAAAACATTTTGCTCTTTCAAATGTTGACTTATCAAAAACTGTTGTATCAGTATAAAATAAATAAAAAGTAAAAGATATTGGCACATATGTTTTTGCCAGGACACGTAAAACACAACTTTCAATCTAACAACATTTAAAGGTAATTTTCGCCAAAAATGTGAGTTAGCCGTTATTGATTCTTAACCGTCATGTTGATCTTGTAACGTTGCAGAGGGGAAATGCTACCGCAAGGCTGGTCCCTAGTTTTATTGTCTAAGATGTCAGCCTTTTAACGACTCACAGCAGAAGTTCGGACGAATTAAGGGTGACAAAGCGTGAACCTTATACCATATAGTAGTATTTTTTTTTTTTTTTTTTGCCGCTGGCAACACTGCCAAGCGGTTGTCAAAATAATCATCGTAGTAATTTTATTAGAAATAATTAGTAAAAATATATTGAAATACGTCTAATTTATATTATATTAGTAATAATCAAGATATAAAACCATTACGTAAACAAAACTCGTACGGTGAAAGTGTTAATACAAAGTTAACAACAACAAGTACCCAAACGTCAACCGCCAACGGACTACGTTTGAATTCTTTGGACGATTTACTGGAAACCAGGGGAGTAATTGTGTTCAAAATTAATTAATTTATCACCTAACAGTAAAACAATTCACCCATACACGTCTCACAGCCGTGAGACACGTCCATCTTCACGTTTGGCGCCGTTACAATCTCACTTTGTTTGACAAACTGTGGAAGCAAAGTAGACGATAAAAACACTGGCCACAGTCATAATTAACACTTTCTAACAACTCCTAACATCTGTACATCCAAACTAGTAAGATTAAAGCCTATTCTAGTGTTTACTCTTATAGTAAACATAATTTCTTCAAACAGTCCCAACCCACGATTTAGCTGCCGTGTGTACACATTCCAGGTGTCATTGGAGTCACTGCTGCCTCAAAATGACGACCCGCAGCAAGGCCAAGACACTGGAATTGGAGTCCAAACTACGGGTAGCTCTCGAGGAGTTGAAATGTTCCAAGCACCTGAGCGATCAGCTGTTGCAGGAACGTGACGACAGCGAGAATGAAATTAAAAACATCTTGCATAAAAACACTGAGTTGAAGCGTGAGCTGGCGGAGCTACACAACCACTACACGGACGTTCTTGATCAGCGTGATCAGCTCACCAAGCAGATCGAGTCATACAGTCAGTGCCGCGACATCTTCGAGCAGGCGCTGGAGCGTGTGAGTCATCTCGAACGTGAGCTGAGCGAAGTGAATGACTTTGTCGCCCAAAAGGAAAGGGAAGAGAAAGAAGAAAAAAGCACGCCTGGAAGCGAACACCACCCAAAGTTTGTACTGCGAGCTGATCGAGTCCGGTTCAAGTGGTCTTAGCCATATCTCAACGCATTCACAACAGACAGGTTTTAATAATAACAAAAAACTTAAGAAATATATCAAAGTAAACAAATTTATTCAAAAATTGAAAAAAGTTGTTAAACCGAATGTAATTTGCTGTAAAAGAAACTTGAAATTAAGAAAACAACGGTCAGATTTAATAGAAAAATTAGATTTACATAAAATTAAATTAGAATCCCAGTTGATTCGGTATGAGACAGACACAAACACCCTACAGGCTGAAATAACAAGCCTAGAACAAGGTATTAATGATATTACCTATAAATATATTCAGGCCCAAAGACAGATGAGTGATCAGATTCAGAACGCTAGTGAGTTGTTGGAGCTGTGTACATATAACGAACAACGATTTGACTCATTAGTTAATAATCATATGACATGTTGTTGTACACATTCAGCAAACACGGAGCGGCCTGAAACTCTGTTACAACCACCTATATGTACAGATCAGTCTGAGGAACCGTGTTTTGTTTCTTTGTCTACTTCCGAAACAAAACCGAAAACATTAATTTACTCTGATGGTATAGGGAAGGGATTAGGAATTTTAATTAATCACAAAATTAATCACAACATTGTGAATTATTGCATGCCAGATCGTTCTTTGGCACATATATTAGAACAAATCCAATCGAGCGACTGTGACAGCAAAACAAACATTATAATTTATGTAAAAAATTGTTTGGGTGTTCAGGTGAAGGAGTTAGAAAAGAGTTTTGAATTGTTATCGCAACTAGGTGCTAACAGAATAATATTTTGTGCGATCCCATATTCTTCTCCTCATTGGGGAAGCCAAAATGAATTTATTTATTCCATAAATAATTGTATATTTAAATTGACATGTCGTCATAGTGACGTTTTTTCTTTTTTTGACACTAATAAAATTATTAGTGGAAAAATGTTGACGAAGGATACATTGTACCTTCGAAAATCAATTGCTAGGCTACTAGCAAGACAAATAAGATCAATATATTATGTATCTAAGGAAATACATAGTTCGTCAACGACGGAGCTGATTAATGTGTCCCCGGCTTCGCTAGATGGCGCCACATGTTCTTTAAGCTCAACCTCGAACATCATTGAGTCAAGTCGCGAATGCGCAGATATCGTGTCGGTGGCACATTGTTCAGACAGTACTTTGATTAGTGATATTGCTAACAATGTACTCGAATCTCCTGATTTAAACTAAGTAAGGTGACAAAAGAAAAGCCGTATACACTTAAATTAGTTCATCAGAATATTGAAGGCTTTTCTGGCAAAGAATTAGAAATCGAATTGTTTTTAGAGAAATTTCAATTAGATTTGTTTTGTGTTACTGAGCATTGGCTCAAAGAAAGTGAAATGTTATTTGGCTTCGAAAATTATCAAGTAGCCAGTGCTCTCAATCGAAAGTCGACAACTCGCGGAGGATCAGTCATATTTAGTAGAAATAATCTTAAAGTTAAGGAACGTAGAGATATTGTCCGACTTTCCGTTGAAAGTAACATAGAACTATCTTGTGTCGAGTTACAAAACCACATTATCATTTGTGTATACAGGCCACCCTATGATTCGAACTTCCATGTTTTTGAGTCAGTAATGGAGGATGCGTTGAAATTAGTATCGAAAAGTAATAAATCCATCATAGTCTGTGGGGACTTTAACGTTAATTTACTTGAAAAAGACACATACTGCCTTAGAATTACTAGTTTATTCAATTCATTTGACCTACAAAACTTATTTTTGGAACCAACTAGAATAACAGCTACCACCGCCACATGTATAGATAACATATTTTGTAACTGTGAGTTCGTTGATAAAGCGGTAATTAATTGCCTTAAATCTGATCACAGCGGACAAATAGTTTCTTTCCCAGCTTTAAAAACTAACGATAAAATTACGAAAAAGAGTAGGCCCGTCACTGTTGGAAAGATAGAGAGATATAAAGACACGTTAGAGAGTAAATTGCCGTTTCTTACCTTAAACCAGAGTGACCCTAATAAGTTTTACAACGATTTTTTCAATGTACTTTGTGCAGAGTATGACAAAATTTTCAAAATCCGTAAAACCACATCAACCGAGAAATTCAAATTCAGCGAATGGGCTACGGTTGGAATCAGAAAGAGTAGGGACACTCTTTTTGAATTATACGATAAAAAGACCTATATCCATAGTGAAAAATTTAAGGACTACGTTAAGACCTATTCAAAAATATTTAGGAAAGTTTGCATCTTAGCGAAATCAATACATATCCGCAATAAAATTAAGAGGTCAGACAACAAGGTTAAGACTGTTTGGAATGTGATTAACCGAGAAACTGGGAATATAAAACCGAGAGAACAAGACATCTCAATTAAGACAGATTACGGTATAGTTAGCTCAGAGGCGGAAGTGGCTGAGGAGTTTGAAACTTTCTTTACCAACATCCCTGTAAAGACTACAGAATCTTTGAACTCCTCACCTGCTCTTGCCGAAGTTTTGCTAAAAAGTAATGTAAACGAGTGTACTTCCCCATTCAGTTTTGACCATGTTGACCCTCATACAATAGTCAAGGTCTTTAAAGCATTAAACCAAAAAAATACTGAAGATTTGTGGGGTATGTCAGTCAAACTCTTCAGCTCTGTAATTAAAACGTTAGCACCTTATTTAGCATCTTTGTTTAATTGCTGCATTGATTCAGGAACTTTCCCTGACTTAATGAAACATAGTAAAGTAATACCACTTTTCAAAACGGGCAATAAAAGCGACCCTAGTAACTTTCGACCTGTGTCAGTTCTACCCGTTCTCAGCAAAGTTTTTGAAAAGATTATACTCAGTCAAATGCTCTCCCACTTTAACTTCAAGAGGCTGCTGCATGAGCAACAGTTTGGATTCACCAAGGGTCGCTCAACAACCGACGCCGGAGTTAAGCTGGTTCAGCATATCTTCAGCGCTTGGGAGGAGCACCAAAATGCAATCGGAGTCTTTTGTGACTTATCCAAAGCATTTGACTGTGTTGATCATAAAACAATGTTGATCAAATTAAACCACTACGGTATTCAAGGCAGGGCATTGGATATGTTAGAATCTTACTTAGAAAAGAGAATTCAAAGGGTGTCTATCAATGGAACACATTCTTCTGGCTCACAAGTAAAAATGGGCGTTCCACAGGGTTCTATATTGGGTCCATTCCTCTTTCTGGTTTATATAAACGATTTACCCTACATGGTACAGAACTTGTCGAACATAGTGTTATTTGCTGATGATACTTCTCTTATTTTCAAAACAAGTAGAAAGGCACAAGATGTTGATGATATAAATGACAATGTAAATGATACTCTTCGACAAGTTCTGAACTGGTTCAGTGTTAATAATCTTGCATTAAATGCAAAGAAAACTAAATGTATTAAATTCACTCTACCAAATGTTATTAATACTGAAAATCAAATAACTTTAGATAATGATATATTACAGTTCACAAATAATACTGTATTTTTGGGGATAAAGATTGACTCGAAGCTGCAATGGGGTCCACATATAGAAACCCTAGCAGGTAGGCTGAGCTCGGCAGCCTATGCAGTTCGAAAAATTAGACAGCTTACCGATATAGCTACTGCGAGACTGGTGTACTTCAGCTACTTCCATAGTATCATGTCTTATGGTATTTTGCTGTGGGGCCGTGCTACAGATGTTGAGTCTGTCTTTATCCTTCAAAAGCGGGCAATTCGAGCCATTTATAATCTGCGTTGTCGAGATTCACTACGAGATCTTTTCAAAGAGATCAATATTCTGACTTTCTACAGTCAATATATTTACGAAAATATTTTATACGTTCGCAAAAATTTGTCTCTCTTTCCCAAAAACAGTGACGTTCATAATTACAATACAAGAAATAAAAATAAATTAGTATTCCCACATTTTCGACTTAGTAAGGTCAACACATCTTTCATGGGGCACTGTATACGTTATTATAATAAGATACCAGAGAATATTCTTAACTTGACGGACAAAAAGTTTAAGTCCCATGTTAAACAAGTCCTCTGTAAAAAAGGTTACTATAAACTCGATGATTATTTGAATGACCAAAATGTCTGGTCTTGACAATGTTACACTATGTAATTTAATATTGAATTTATGTAATTGTACTTTGTATATTTTGTTTTGTTTAAAAGAAGTGTGTTGTAGAGTTTCTGGCCGCATCTTCTCTACAACGGAACACCTTCCGACGCGGTGGTAGATTCAAAAACATGACGTCAAAAAGTTATCTATGTGATATTATTTTGAATAAACTATTTTGAATTTTGAATTTGAATTTTGAATTGAATTGAATTGAATTGAATTCCCAGGAGAATTTGCTACCTATATCACGTAGATATAACATCAGAATCAAATTACATTTTATGTAAAAGGTACCTAGGCGAAAATGAAATCACGATTCCTGCGTTTGAAATACGACATTGCGGTCTGAATCGAGTAGCAAGCTACGACCTCGCAGAATTCAAATAATATTCTTTGCAATTTAAATGTCTTGTTTAAGGGAAGCATTTACTACAAGTGTTAAAATTACCGTGACTGTGGCCGTCCATGTAGCCATGTGGTACCGACATAGTATAGACCACCGAACATTTCTTTCCGTGGGTGTCACGCGATATTTAGCCTTGGTACTATTAAATTGCGAAAAAGCTTACCGGTGGTCGTTTTGAAAATGTACGGTACCTACTATACAGGGTGTAACACAACACCCTAGTAATACTTAAAGGGGTGCTTCGGAACATCAAACTGAACAACTTACACCATGGAGCCAACATCGCTCTTTCATACAAAACTACAGTACCGTCTTAAATCAAATAACAGCAGATTTTTTTTTATTTTTTCATTCTGGCTACATTGTGAAAGTTGTTCAGTTTGATGGTCTGAAGCACCCACTTAAATATTATTAGGGTGTTTTGTTACACCCTGTATATTACTGATATAAAAACCCAAGTTTCAAAGATTACCTACCTAACTAAATACAGAGTAGACTAGCAATACTTTCATGAGTAATTTGGACTCTTGCAGCTGAACAACTTTTCCAAGGGAAATTAGCAAAATAAAATGTCGTCTTTTCATACAAACGTTCGATCAGATGATCATTTACAAACATACAAGATTAGAATGTAAAAGATAGTGACAAACTGGCTACTCACTCTGAGCTATGAAGAAACTGAAGCTCTTGATCGTCGTATCATAATCCACTGATGTATTCTAGTGACACACACACACACACACACACACACACACACACACACACACTCACACACACACACACACACTTATACAAACACAAACATCGCACCTCTAGCTTATAATATAAAGTAGCAATACCTCCGGTAGTTGGGGGGCCTGCACGTCTAGCATGATTTCTCTACTTGCGCGCGACTCGGCTTTTCCCCATACTACAAGTCGCGCCTTTCGCTCTTCAAAAAGCGCGGGAACAGGTTATTTTCTATGCAGCGAAGGCGCGTCGCGCGCGTGTAGAGAAATCATACTAGACTTGCTTACTGTCTGTTTAACAGGTTTTACAACAGTTAAAGCCTTTTTCAGGCTCCTGTCTCCACAAACATAATCATTGTACGAAGCTGGATTATTAATAAAAATGCTTGCTTGTATGTTTGTGGTGAAAAAATAAAGGTTTTTTTTTTAATTTAGTGTGGAAAGTCCAAAATGTTATTTGCAAATTTACTATAGGTTTCGTATGGAAACTTGTTCAGTGTCATGAATAATCACTCCGTAAAGTAATAAAAGAAGCGCTCGTTGGCGTAGTGGAGTTTCGGTATTGGAAACGATCACCGAAGTTAAGCAACGCCAGGTCGGGTCCGTCTTTGGATGGGTGACTGTTTAGTGGTATTTGATCTCGATAGTTTACATGCTTCAGAAGGCACGTTAAGCAGTTGGTCTCGGATAGTTCCGTCATATCGCGTTGTAACTATTCGTTAAGCCAGGTCAGAGGCCTATTAAGGCGGCTTGAAAATTCTCTGACAGCAAGTTGACCACTAAATTGCCTCCACCAACCCGCACTGGGCCTGCGTAGTAGAGTATGGCCCACTCCCTCTCACCCTTATTCGTGAGAGGAGGCCTTTGCCCTGCAGTGGGATTCTACAGGCTTATAACTTGTTAACGTAATTAAGAGGCTATGTGAAAAAAATAGGATTCTTCAAAGCATCATATCTCATGAAATACTAACAGTAGGAGTATGATTTGCGGATATGTGTAAATTGAACATATAATTGAAGTTTTGATTAGAGCCAAAACACGATTAAGACACATTTTCTCGATAGAAAAACAAGCCAAAGTAGCCTCCGTCTTTATCGATAAACGCTTGGAAGTGCTAAACGGTGAATATTAGAAACAGGAGGCTTGATTAAAAAAAAAGAGATAGATTTTTTATAAATTTTGATTAGAGCAGAATTAAACTTACATAAATAGTACAATTACCATTAAATAAAGTTTGTTTTATGCTTGCGTCGTTTCAGGCGCGCGCGCCGCCCTGTCTCTTTCTCTCGCATCAGACAGTAATATAAGCTATCACACGCCCATTTCGCTTCAATTCTTTTTCGACATAGGCCCTTAAAATGTTTATCCTAACATATGGTATAACAAGTATCTTTACTAATCAACCCACATTTATTCATATTTTATTTTCTTTTCTACGAATTATTGCAACCAATTTTATGATTCGTCATGAAATATTACGGGACTGAAGCATTTCTTTATTCGCCATATTTTGCCCTTTCCGCCCCATCGCGATTCTAAATTGACCCTGACCCGAGCTAAGATTAGGGTTGTCATTTATCTACATTTCAGGGTTGGTAACTGCCTCCGTGGTCGAATGGTTAAGAGCATTGGGCTCTTGACACGGAGGTTGTGGGTTCGATTCCCACGGGGGACACCTAGTGATATGTCACTTTGTGCGTTTTTCCCCAGTTGGTTAGGACATTGCAGTCCGAAAGATGGTTCTGTGCTTTGGATGGCACGTTAAGCCGTTGGTCCTGGCCTTAGACGAATTATATACGGACCCGCCTCACCTTAGCATTTCCCCTCTGCCAACGTGCAAGATCAAAAGATCTTACGCATTTACATACAATTTTATACCTTATCACTAAACGCGACAGCCTATAATTGCGGAACAATAATTTCGAACTTATGACGTTTGGGGTCGACACACGACACTGTTTTTAATGATTTTTAACATTCAAAATTAGAATCTATACTAATGGAATAAAATTCAAAGTTGCGAATCTCATGCTACCTCGCCCCCCGCAAAAAGGGGCAGAAAAGTTTGTTAGACGAATTACACGCGTAGCTTGTCCTCATATAAGTAGTCTAAGGTCCTGGCTACTATCTCTGGTGGTAGGAGCCGTTAGGTACATAAAAACCACGTCAGAGGCCATAAGGCGGTCTGAAAAAACTTTGACACCAGGGCTTGCCCACTCGATAAGAAGAAGGGTTGGTAGATATCTGTTGTTTAGCGAATCAGTAACAGCCGTTGGTAGTGAACCGCTCTGAAGAGGGTTGTAGATTCGAGTTCCGCAAGGAGCAAATATTTGAATGGTGTATACGAATTGGTACTTAATTTTTTACTGAACATTGATCAATTTCAAAATTTTTTGTTCAAAATTGATAGCTTTTTGACGTTTTTTTTTGACTCTACCACTGTGTCGGAAGTTGTTCCGTAAAACTGTGAAATTTCATTCAACGACTGTGAAATTTCGTACAGCAACTGTGACGTTTCATACAACTTTTTCACGTCAGTTCTACAATAAAACAAACTCACGACCATAATCCCTTTTGGGGTGGCTGAAGACTCTCCTAAAACTCAACTGCCAACTAGCTTTTAACCGTACAGTTGTGGAAAGAATCGACTTTAATAGCGTTTTGAAGGTTTCAGGATCGACTGACCTATCAAGTGATGCTGCTGATAGACAAAAACAATTCATAAAAGAGTTAAGAAATTTATAAAAATAAAACCGGATAAGTGCGTGTCGGTCTCGCGCACGGAGGGTCTCGTACCATTATACAAAATTACAAAAAAGCCCTGATAGTCGGGGAAATCTACGTCTAATCTATTTTTGTATGGAGAAGGTTGCATTAATTGCACTTTTGGTGATAATTTGGAATAAAGTAGATAAATACCTGAAAAACATAAATTCTCAATAATCCCCGATTTTTTATTGTGTGTTATTGAATAATTAAGACATTTACAAAACATTAAATTTAGGTATGAACAAAAAATGGAAAACTGGTGATTTTGTATAGGATGGCTTCGTTCAATACGTTTTGCTTATAACAATAATAATCCCCAGTTAATATCGTAAATTTGAGTAGATATTTAATATTTTGTAAGTCTTCAAAAGTTATAACCTCAAAACTAAATTATTTACTGTTTGTTTGTACACATTAAATTTGCCTTGTGATAATTAACTGTCTCTTTTGCTAATATGCTCGAAGAAATATATTTCGAAATGAGCTTGCCGTTTGTACATTTATATCGATTTTAAGGTATTTCTCAGGTTCCTGAGCCAATATAACCACGAAATCTCGACAAAAATGTTATAAACTAACAGTAATATTATTTCAAACACAATTTAATTCAATCTCAAACCTTATTTTTCCTAGACTATGAGAAAAACATGTTTTCTCCTGCATCCTTAGCGCAAGGCCGACACAAACTTGACCGGTTTTTATTATTTGTTATGTAACCTTATAGCTAATATTTACGGTTGCATGTATTACCGTTTTTACGATAGAGCTTACGTAAAACTGAAAATAGAGCAAAAACTAAAAACCTTGAAAATAAGGCCCTTAATTTTTTTTTAATTATTTGCTAGCAAAACCGGCTAACTATTATAGTTAAAAATACAGCTCTTTATAGGTAGGACAGACGGACGGACGTACAGCGTATGCTTCTGCATATGGCCCTGTTGGCTGTTGTACGAAAATTTTAAAATGAAATAAAAATAAATTGAATAATAGGAAAGTTTCTGTATAATAATTCTTGTCCATAAATTATAGGTATCTGTAGCTTAAAAATCTAGTAACATTCTATTCTGTATCTTTTCAAAATCAACTTCTAACATTTTATCGAAAGAATTGTCAAAGTGTTTTATTCTTCTTCTTTGCATTTTATTTTAAAGACCGACCTTTAACCAGACAATAAAGATCGTTAAGAAGAACCCAGAAGTAAAAATATAGTATTATAGTATAATATAGTTTTGTATGGTCGCTGCCAGCTAGCAGCTCTCTCCATTGTACTCCGCTGCGTTACCTAACAAGCTCGTTTGTGTCCGAAGTCAGTCGTTATCATATTTTATACTTGTTTTTTTTTTGTAAAGTTTCTTTGAAAGTAGTTAATCTAACAAATAATACAATAGTAAACTTGGCGTACCTACATGGAAAATTGAAATTATACTTCTTTTGGCGCGTCCGGGATAAAAGATCAGAGTGCAAATTTTCAGTGTGTGACAAAAATTGTGCGTGTTGCGTCACACACCCTTAAGTTAATTTTTAGGGTTCCGTAGTCAACAAGGAACCCTTAGAGTTTCGTCATGTCCTCTGTCTGTCCGCGGCTGAGACTCAGAGACTCTTAGTAGGTAATAGTAAGCTGTTATTTTGCTTGTATACAAAACTGCTGTACATAACCGACTCAAATGTATAGGACAGCTGATTTTTTTCGCGTTTACGGATTTAGGCTCCATAGTAAAAGTTGTTCAGTTTGATGGTCTTAGTTCACCGTTTCAGTTTGCGGCGGGCAGTCCCTTACACCCTGTATACATATTAATCACGCTGACAAAGTGTAAAATAAAAGTTATAATGTTTTTTTTTAGGTTGCCTTCCTATACCCATAAAGTGGGGATTTTTTTTTCTCATCTATCCCATGGTGTGGGGTGTCGCTGGATAGATCGTTCAAAAATATTGCAGGTGTGGAAAACCATTTTTCGATTCAGGGATCCATTTGCGAAATAATAACATTCAAATTGTAAATTGCTGTTAAAGTCAAGTGTGTCCCCCGCCCCACCCGCCTATGCTTTTGGTATGTGTAAAAAAAACGGCAGTAGTATATAGGGTTCTTCTTAATATGCTGACATTTTTTTAAGGAGATGATCAGACCGTCAAACTAAACAACTTTCTTTCTTTATCATACAAAACTGTAGGTTTGCAGTTTTGTTTGAAAGAACAGTTTTTTTTGTGATTTCGATGTTTGCGCCATTGAGAAAGTTGTTCAGTTTGACGGTCTGATCATCCCCTTAAAAAGTGTCAGCATATTAAGTAGGACCCCATATAACGAAGTTAAAAGAATAACTATCACAGCTAAGTAGGCTTTTCAATAGTCGACCATCTTATTAAAAGGTACTTGGAGAAGTAAAAAGTCTTCACATTCCGTATTGTACATTAGTGAGCATATTGTGACGGGCAACTACGGAACCCTACTCTGCGCATGGCCCGACACGCACTTGGCCCAATTTTTTAATTATCAGTAAAGGCTTCACAGTTTCTTCTGTCCAGCGTCTCTAATGAACTATGTAGTCGATTGACACCGCACTCTAATCGGAACAACGGACCGACAGACGCCCTATGACGCTTGTTAGTGCCTGAGGGTCCGGTAGCAACTAGTTAACTACGTGCTACGTGCAAATAAGCATTCGAGTGTCGAGTGACAATCAAATAGAGTTTTTTCTACCTGGTACATTTAAATTGTCTTATTGGTTTACACCAATGACATTCTTTAAACAAGGACTTCGCATCAGTACGCTAAGTGAAGCGAAATGGGCGTGTGATAGCTTATATTACTGCCTGATGCGAGAGAAAGAGATGGGGCGGCGCGCGCGCCTGAAACGACGCAAGCGTAAAAGAAACTTTATTTCATTGTAATTGTACTATTTATGTAAGTTCATTTCTGCTCTAATCAGACTTTATAAAACTTAAATCTGCTCTAATCAAACTTAATAAAATATAAATCTTTTTTTTTTAAATCAAGTCTTGTGTTTCTATTATTCACCGTTTAGCAATTCCAAGCATTTATCGATAAAAACGGAGGTTACTTTGTCTTATTTTTCTATCGAGAAAATGTCTCTTAATCGAGTTTTGGCTCTAATCAAAACTTCAATTATATGTTCAATTTACACATATCTGCAAATCATACTCCTACTGTTAGTACTTCATGATATATGATGCTTTGAAGAATCCTATTTTTTTCACATATCCTCTTAATTGTTTTACATTACTGCTTTGTGACAGAGGATATTTGAAAGGACTGGAATGTCAACGGCATTGTATGACAGCCGAGCATAACTGAGGCATACTAAGTTGACATTAGAGACATGTGCCATTTTTTGGTTTTGTTATTGTATGTCGTGGTGTAACTAATGACACTCATTAGTTTATACTATCTATATCCTGTACATATAAAACACTTCCGTGACAGACTAAATATATGACTGATTGTATGACTGACTGACAATTCACAGCCTATACCACTGAAGACAGAAACGAGAAAATTTGAATACATAATTCTATAGAGGATGTAGAGGTGCATAAAATAGGTTTTTTTGAAAAACAACAACAAACACCCTAGTAACATTTAAAGGGGTGGTTTAGACCATCAAACTAAACAACTTTTACCGCAGAGACACATTCCAAAAAGCTAAAAAAAAGTCTACTGTATCATATTAAAACTGCTCGACTCAAATGTCTGACAGCAGATTTTCTTTGACGTTGTCTCTTTAGTAAAATTTGTTCAGTTTGATAGTCTGAGTCACCCCTTTAAATATTACTAAAGTCCGGCCGCTGAAAGATTGCGTTTGACAGTCACCATAAAATTGTAAAAAACGGAATGAAAATATTGTTTACCTGTGCTCACTCTAGTACACAGGGCACTAGCTGCCCTTTTAAGTTCAAAAAGCTACTAAATAATGATCGGCATTTATAGTTTTCATTCAGTTTTTTACAATTTTATGGTAACTGTCAAACGCAATCTTTCAGCGGCCGGAGTTTAGTTTTGTTATACCCTGTATAAGTTGCTTCATTCGTCTAGAATCCACTACGATTAGATAAAGCTCTTTCTCCACTTGTAAACTCTATATAAAGGTCAATTTATTTCTTTACAGGAACGTATTTTCTACTTTACGATTTCCTTGACTACTTCGAAAAGGATGGCCCCAGCTTTCTGCAGAGAGAAAAGTTCTTAGAAATAGTCGACACAATCTTCAAGGATTTCTCCAAAATAAAAAGGGAAGCCATTGTATTCCAAGTAAGTGTCTTAAATGTAATCTGCGTGTGCTAACTTCCTTATTGAATACGAAACGTGGAGTTATATGGATTTGAGAACATTTTTTGCGAATACAATAGGTATTGATTTTACTTAGCGTGAGCCGTGGTGGTCCAGTGGCGTGTACCCTTGCCTGCCGTGCAGGAGGCGATGATTCGATCCCCGTCCAGACCGACTCGTACCAATGAGTTTTTCGGAATTAATGTACTATTTGTAATACCACTGGCTTTTTGGTGAAGGAAAACATCGTGAGGAAACCTGCATGCTTCAATTTCGAGGCATGTATTGTACCCACTGTCCATTATAAGTGGTGACGGGCTCACCCCCGTCACACTGGACACAGTTTCGGTACTACTCGTGAAACGTTGATGTTCGGAGGTTTCAGAATATCTCTGACTACCCCCTCGGGGAATATAGTCGTGAGCATATGCTTATGCTTGATTTTACTTGTTTAAAGGAAAGAGCGAAAATAATGACCAGGGTGTAAGGAACACTATAATTATTCAATAAACTTTAAACCATATACTCTACCCATCAAACTGAACAACTTTAACTAATCTAAAAAAAAATACACTTTTTATTGCCACACAAAAATACAGAATAGGTACCAAAACAATAAACAGATTCATCACACAGAACCTGCTTGAACAAAACATAAATCAGCTGTTTCATACATTTGTGCCAATTGCAGTTTAGTATGGAACAGTAGATTTTTTTGCGCTGACTTGTTTGCTCAAAAAGTAAAAGTTGTTTAGTTTGATGGGTAGAGTATATGGTTTAAATGTTTATGATACTTTTCCTCACACCCTGTATTCGTGATTTTTTATTATGTCGTGGTCCGATTACAGAATTAGGCAGACATGTGATCTGCCTGGGAATTTCATGATACGCCATCTTTTTTATGATTTTGCCATCTAAGACCCGATCCAAAATGTTTCGAACTCTTAGGCTTAAAAGTGAAAATTCCTCTTGAAATTATCAGATATAGTCAAAAATGTGAAATGCCGGCCAAAAAAAGTGATATATTCTGTTAGGACTTGCCCGTCTAAATATTTATTATTATGGCACCAAAGCTGGTCCATTGTCCTTGGTTTTACTTGGGCTCGAAAAATCTGCCTTTTCATACATTTTTGATTGAATTAGCTAAGGCTATATTCTGATTCTGTTAGATCTTGTCCGTCTCAGCATTTTTTAGTATGGCACCAAATATGTCGGGCCATGTCCCTTGGTATTATTAAGGTTTGAAAAATCTGACGTTTCATACATTTTGGATGTAATAAAACTTACAGCTATAGCTTTCATGCCAAAATAAAAAATGCTTAGACGAACAAATTCTAACAGAATATACATTAGTTTTTGTTGGCACTTTCACATTTGGGCCAAAAATGTATGAAACGCGGATGATAAGATAAAACTTTATTCATTTAAAATAATACATTAAAGTGAACAAAACAATAAAGAGTACAATAGAAACATAAATCAATGATCATTAATAGTATGATGTGTTTGATGAATTCTTTTGTCTAGATTGGAAGCCTTTTTTTCCAAATCGTCATTTTGTAAAAAAAAAAAAAAAATATTTTAGGAGCATAATCAACTTACTAGATTTGTTCACAATACCTACTTGTTTATACAACGCGTTAATGAATTAACGCAAAACTAAAAATTAGTTTGTTTAGAATCTAGTGCTTAAAATGTATCCATGAGCACACTAGCGCTTTCATTTAATGCTGAAATATTAACAAATCATTTTTGCATGAAAATTTGAAATGTAAATAAATTTCAATTTTAATTATTAAAATATTGACATTATTGTATCAATGTAATTATTTCGTTATAAATCAGTTGGGGTGTATGAGGTTTTGCGCTTATTTATTAACACGTTGGTTACCGAAAAGTACCTAGAAGCTAATAAAACCATGTTAAATAAAAAAGTACTTCAATATGAACTGTCACACTGATAGTCCCAACATGATAAATGGGTTTCCTGTTACCGCACACTCTATGTACTGTTCTCATATCCTGTCACATTTGTGGTGACTTTGTCATAATATATCACTATCATTTCTGATTCAAACAAAAGACTTCTCTAATATCTTTGTGTCAAAGTTCAAATTAAATGAGCTACCATTGGAGGTGAAATCGGGATAAGACGTGTCACACACATACTGAATTCCGAATCAGGATTTCACAATCCTTTGTATATGGTCTTTGACTATTTATACTCGTACATATGTGGACTGGTTACGCGTGTAATTCTACTAATAAACATTTCTGCCACTTTTTGCGGGGGGCGAGGTAACATGAAATCCGCAACTTTGGATTTTACTCCCGATAACTTTAGATTCTAATTTTGAATGTTAAAAATCATGAAAAGTAGTCTCGTGTGAACCCCAAACGTTCTAAGTTCGAAGTTATTATTTCGCAATTATAGGCTGTCTCGTTTAGTGATAAGGTGTAAAATTGAATGTAAATACACAAGATCAATTGTGCTTATACCGTGGCAGAGGGGAAATGCTACCGCAAGGCTAGTCCTTATAATAATTAGTCAAAGTATATGGTTTGATACGGAACGGAATTGTGGAGGGGACAATCAATACGAAATCGTAGTCCTGATTCGGAATTCCGTTTGTATGTGGCGGACCTAAGACAATTATGTTTTACCATGAAATTGCGGTATCGGTAAATAATAAAATAATTATTTCTGTGTGATGGGATATTCCAATATATCATAATATTCTTTGTACAGTTTTAAGTAATAATTCAATTTAAGAAAAGTAAATTTCGTGGTTATATTGGCTCAGGAACCTGAGAAATCCCTTAAAATCGATATAAATGTACAAAGAGCAAGCTTATTTCGTAAGATATTTCTTCCAGCATACTAGCAAAAGAGACAGTTAATTATCACAAGGCAAATTTAATGTGTACAAACCAGCAGTCAGTAATTTCGTTTTGAGGTTATAATTTTTGAAGACTTAGAAAATATTAAATATCTACTCAAATTTACGATATTAACCGGGGATTATTATTGTTATAAGTAAAGAGTATTGAATGAAGCCATCCAGTACACAATCACCAGTTTTCTATTTTTTGTTCATACCTAAATTTAATGTTTTGTAAATGTCTTAATAATTCAATAATAAAAAATAAAAAATCGGGGATTAATGAGAATTTATGTTTTTCAGGTATTTATCTACTATATTCCAAATTATCACCAAAAGTGCAATTAATGCAACCTTCTCCATACAAAAATCCGTAGATTTCCCCGACTATTACTAAAATGGCAGTCATTTAGTAGCGTTTGGGACTCGAACTCGTAACCTCCGCGCTCTATACAAAAGAAGTCTGGTTATATTTTCAATATTATCCAATTAAAGTCAATTAATTTTTCTCAGAACAATCTATATCCCCATGGTGTTAGGTATCGTTGGATAGGTCTTTGAGTAATAGTCGAAAAACTTGTAAAATTTACTTTTGATACTTTATTAGCCGTTAAACCGTAGTATAAAACAAAAAGCCCCCTTCTAAGTCCGTATAATGTGACGGGCAACTACGGAAGCCTACCCTGCCCGTGGCCCGATACGCACTTGGCCGATTTTTATCTGGTATGCTACTATAGTTTTGTTTGTTGTAAATAAAGACGTATATTTTATTCATCAATGATAATACAAATAAGATGTTCTCTTTAAGAAAATTGAACACACGAATTTGGTTAAGACCAACGTTTGTATGAAAAATAGAATCTTAGAAAACAAAGCGCCTTCTCAAACGGTTGTGAAGGAGCAGCCTTGATAGCATTACTGTCAATAAACTCCTTGTTTCCTTGCGTGAATTGCCTCCAATTGGATTAGAGTGTGACAACATGTCATACTGAGAATCTCGTAAAAAGGACGTCCTATTTGAAAGTACTTGAAGTCAAAGTCAAAAGTCAAAGTCAAAATTGTTTATTCAAATAATATCACATACATAACTTTTTGACGTCATGTTTTTGAATCTACCACCGCGTCGGAAGGTGTTCCGTTGTAGAGAAGATGCGGCCAGAAACTCTACAACACACTTCTTTTAAACAAAACAAAATATACAAAGTACAATTACATAAATTCAATATTAAATTACAATCATAGTGTAACATTGTCATTTTGGTCATTCAAATAATCATCGAGTTTATAGTAACCTTTTTACAGAGGACTTGTTTAACATGGGACTTAAACTTTTTGTCCGTCAAATTAAGAATATTCTCTGGTATCTTATTATAATAACGTATATGAAATTAATGGCATATGATTATAATAAGCAAAGCATAATATACCCACGTAAAATATTCTCCGAGAAGGTAGTCACATAATTGTCTTGTTACTGATGTCCAAAATGATTATACCCCCGAGAGAATGGATCCAACTAGGTTGTAGTCCAGTCATTTAACGGTTTGATCCGGACCTAATTAAGAATTGAAATTTTTTCTGCATATCATTCAAGAACCAATTTGCCGTTGAAAAAATTCTAGTTAGCAACAGCACCAAATTTAAAATATATCATTTATCTCTTTCTAAAACTCCCGATGTTAACATTTTTTTGTTAATTTTTAAGGCTATAGCCATTTAATGGTATACTGTTAAACAAACTTCAAACATGGAGTAAAGATTTTTATCTGCTTAGAAAGCTTTGAAAAATGCATTTCAATTTTCTAATGAATAATGCATTTATTACTCAAGTCATTTGTATTGTAACCCTCGGAGCGCGAGTAGGCCTGAATCGCACTTTGTCGGTTTTGATTTTATTTTCGTTCGATGGTCAACAGTTGTTGACATACAAGTTTGGACACAAGTTAAAAACGTATTATCGTATTTTTTTCGAGAGCATCATCATTCTCTTGCCCATTTCCCATCATTTGGGGTCGGCGCAATATGTCATCCTCTTCCATTCATCTCTCTTAGCCGTCATTTCAGCACTCACTCCTTTCTTACGCATATCATCTTTCACACAATCCATCCATCTTTTCTTCGGCCTTCCTCTCCTACCGCAGCCTACCTTGTATTTTTTTCGAGAGCATGTCTCATATTTGCATTATTCAGCATTTTGGAATTGGCTTATTGCAAAATCTTAAAAGTTATAGGCCGAATAATGGTGAGAGGGAGTGGGCCATACTCCACCACGCGGGCCCAGTACGTGTTGGTGGAGGCACGTTAGTGGTCAACTTGCTGTCAGAGAATTTTCAAGCTGTCTTAATAGGCCTCTGACCTAGCTTAACGAATAGTTACAACGCAATTGTTTAAAACATTTTTAATTGCCTTTCAGTACACCGACTGGGAAGAGATCACAGATGGATATCTAAACCAGAAAATGATCGCTGACATAGTTGGCGACTACTTCTTCGTTTGCCCAACTAATTACTTCGCTGAAATACTAGCTGATTCTGGTGTGGACGTCTACTATTACTACTTCACCCATGTGAGTAAACTTTTGTTTAAAATTGAATTGTTTTCTCTTTGCAGTTTTATTGTTCTGTTCAGTTTTGTTGTTGTTTTAATAGGGATGTGCAGTACAAATAAGTGATAGTTTTCAGATACAACATCGTAACTTGGCGATGGTTCGATCCCCGTCCAGACCCCCGACCAATGACTTTTTCGGAATTTATGTACGATTTGTTTAACACCACTGGGTTTTCGGTGAAGGAAAACACCGTGAGGAAACCTGCATGTTTAAATTTCGAGGCATGTATTGTACCCACTGTCCATTATAAGTGGCGACGGGCTCACCCCCCGTCACACTAGACAGAGTTTCGGTACTATTGGAGAAACGTGGATGTTCTGAGGATTTCAGAATATCTCTGACTACCCCCTCGGGGAATACAATCGTGAGCATATGCTTATGCAACATCGTAACTTTTTTTGTCTATTTGCAGATTCAATTATTTATTAATTGACCTGTATGTATCTCATATAAACCAATAAATAGTCAAACTCAAAATGTATTATTCAAAATAATATCACATGGATAGCTTTCTGACGTCATTTTTGACTCTTCCACCGCGTCGGAAGGTGTTCCGTTTTAGAGAAGATGCGGCTAGAAACTCTACAAGACACATCTTTAAAAAAATAGATATACAAAGTACACTTACAAATACAATATTGAATTACAAAGTGTAACATTGTCAAGACCAGATATTTTGGTCATTCATATAATCATCGAGTTTATAGTAACACAGATTTACAGGGTTTATTTACAAAGGACTTGCTTAACATGGGACTTAAACTTTTTCTCTGACAAGTTTAGAATATCCTCTGGTATCTTATTTAAATAACTCATATGTTGACTGATGAATGTTATTATTGATAGAATATTCCTGGTTATAATTGTGTCTATATTTAAATAAATAAGTTGATTTTGCACAGGTAGAAAGTGAGATACAATCATAGAGGGAGACTAGCAAAACTTCTTGGGCAATGGTTACAACGTTATTCTAAAAGTGTTGATTTAGTGGTTAATTAACTCAAACTAAACATAGCTACAGTGCCGTGCGGTTATTTTTCAAAATGAAATCATTTTCCAGCGGCATAACTCTGGTAGAATTAGTTTTGTTTCTTCGAGAAGGAAAACATTTTATTCTTCTTCTTACCGTGTGGGCAGCAAGCTCTGGTGTCAGAGTTTTTTCAGACCACCTTACGGCCTCTGACTACTACGAACAACGGCTTAAGGTGCCATCCGAAGTACGAAATCATCTTTATTTTCAGACAATCAGGTGATTCAGTCTGCAATGTCCTAACCAACTGAGGGAAAACGCACAATGTGACATATCACTAGGTCTCCCCCGTGGGAATCGAACCCACGACCTCCGTGTCAATAGCCCAATGCTCTTAACCATTAAACCATGGAGACAGTACCATTTTAATTAAAACATGAAGTACCGATTAGACAAACTTACTTTTGGCTTCTTCTTTCGGCATTGGGACTCTCATAGCAACATGTTACAAAATTTGCCTCTCACACACACAATTAGATTTTTATCCTAGACTTAATTATACTGCTCCTGACCGAAGACTAGCGAATTAGAGTTCTACATTATTCCGCTTTAGCACCGAAGAGAGCAACTGAGAACAATTCTGCTAGTATTAAGTCAAATTTAAATTTACACTGAAATGCAAGATAATCTAAGTGGATTGTGCTGAAATGCAATGCAATGTGGTTAACCATCTAGCAGAAGCATACCTTTAGTGGTTAACAAGAAAATGAGGATTATTTGAAAAGCTTTACCTGTACCAGCTGGCTCAAAGGAGCAATTTTGTTTATTAAATGGCTGTTTTACATTTCAATAATAGATTAAATTAATTGCATTTAGCCTAGTCATTTTACGATTTGAGCCGAGACTTAATAAGTCCCGGAATTGTATTTTTTTTTATATCATTTAAGAGCCAATTTGAAACTAGAAATATACCAAAATAAAAAAAAAACTAAATCACGTCAAATTCTCGATAAAAAATTTTCTCGTGCGTTTTTTTCACGTTTTTAAAGTTTTATCATTATTCACTTCAAACACGGAGTAAATATTTTTGTCTACTTTTATAGCTTTGAAAAATACATTTTGTATTATTTTTCTAATGAATAACTCATTTTTTTAAATTTCGATGGCTATTTTATTGCCCTAAAGTCATTAACATTGTTGAATCTAAATAAAATGAGTGCGTTGGTGTTAATATTGCCTTCTGGAAGATACAATTTTGATTTCTATGTAGAGTAGTGAATTTTTTAATATGTTTTCAGATAGTCTTTTTGTCACTAAATGGTTAAAGTTTAAAAGTCCCATTCGTAATTACTTGCTCGTCCATTCCATCCCATTAGTTTACTACTCCTAACAAAACTCCGTAAAATGACCAGGCTAGTTATTATGTGGGGGTGTTTTGGATGAACATTAATACTGAACAGGTTGTGAAATTAAATGCGTTACATATTAAACGGGGTGGTACAGACAATCAAAATGAACAACTTTTACCATGGAGCCATCATCGTAAACGCCTTCACCACACAATAGGGTAGTATTGGTAGTCGTTGACGTTTTCTATGAAACATCTGTTTTATTTTTGCGATATCAATGTTAATCCAAGTGTGAAAGCCATGGCTTGAAGCACATCTTCTAATATGAAACTCATTAAAATTGACACCCTGTATATCTGAATCACAGGACAGCCCGATAGCACAGTCGGTAGTGAACCTGCCTGCTGTGCCAAGGGTCGCGGGTTCGAATCCCGTAAGGGACAAATGTTTGCATGATGAATATGAATATTTGTACCCGAGTCATGGTTGTTTGTATCTATATATGTATTATACATTGTATATCGTTGTCTAGTCATCATAATACAAGTCCTGGCTCGATTCTGGTACTTTAAATGTGACTAGATAATTTGTGTGACAATGTCCATGATATTTATATATTATCCCAATGCAGGGCACATACAACCTCGGAAAGTTTAGCGTAAGAGAGAATCGGGTTTTATTGCAACAGACAAGCCCGATGTGGATTAGTGGGCAAAGTTACCGGTCAACTTGCTGTCAGAGTATTTTCAAGCCGCCTCAATAGGCCCTTGACCTGACTTAAACAATACGCGCACCACTATTACAGTCATTATCTGGTATCAACTCAACCAAAATCACTCGAACAATTTATTGCGAAAGCATACATCAAATTCAAAGCTTTTAACAGAAGATCTCCTACAAACCGGTCTGAGTTAACCTGAAGCCAACCAGCTAATTTGGGTAACGAACCAGAATCAAGCGCCCGTTTAAAGTGGCTGTCGTCTCCATACGTTTTTAGGGTTACGTACCAAAAAGGGGTAAAAAAGATACCCTTAAATTCCGCTCTGTCCGTATCTCAGTCTGTGTTCACGATCTCATTGAATTAGATTACCGGAAAATGAAAGGTTTCTTTTTGCAGTGTTTTTGTGGGCTAACTACCTATTACCTTAATACATGTTTTTTCACCCTTTCTTTCCTTGCCTAGCCTTATCCCATTTTACTTGGGGTCAGCTCTCTTCGTCATTCTTCGCCAGGTGTGTCTGTTCTAGGTTCTAGAGACATCTACTTGGGATTTCTTCGGGTCATTGTTGATTACGGACAACCAAGTTAAGGAACTTCCTCGCTTTCTCGGACTGGTGTCTTGGCTCAGGACGTGTCTGGTCATACGATCTTCAGGCCTTCTCATTACAAGGCCGTACCACCTCAAACGTGGTTTGGGAAGTTTATCTTCAATTGGACGGATCTTAAAGCTTCCACGGATATGCTCGTTTCTCACCCTGTCGAGCAGAGAGACACCTCTTGCCCACCTGAACATCCTGATCTCCGTCGTGTGCATTTGTGTTTTGCCCTAAAACCTGCAATATCTTAACTATTATAAAACTGTAACAAAAGTGTGTCTGTACATTGAAGATATTTACATGAAAAAGATTACGATATGGTTTTTAGGTTTCCCGCCAAATCAACCTTTATTAGAATTTATGTCAGTCTGTTTGTTTGTATGTTTGTAACAGCATCACGCAAAAACTACTGAACCGATTTTGATGATACTTTTTTTTTTGATAACTTATGATCTGACTTAAAATTTTGTTAGACTTTTGGTATTTTGTTTCGGCGGGTTGTGATCTGTAATACTTAGGTTTTATATTAGTAATTTCGTACCTTACAACAATATCTAAACGGCATTCGGTAATCTTTTTGGTAATTAAAATGTCCCTGGGCTACAGTAATATTAGAACCTTGCTTAAAATAAAATAAAGTTTTCGAAATTTTATGTTTCTGTTAATTTAACAGATGTTAAAAAAATCTTTGGTAGTTTCAGCAAAGCTTCTGATGAATACTCAAAATTATATTATAGTTGTGAGTTTATTTACGTGTACAATACGGAACCCTCGGTGCTCGACCTTCACTGTCACTTGAGTTTTTTTTTTGCTTTTACGTTGCAAGCTGAAGAGACAAATTATTTTTGCATCAGAGCTCTCAACTTTGAGGTGACAGCGAACGCGCTGTCGTTTTTAAAAGTATAAATTTTAGACTACACATCTCGGATTAAAAATTAACAAACACTTTTGGTTGTGCTTCTGACCATTAAACTGAATAACTTTCACTATAGAGACAACATAAAAAATTCGAAAAAAGAACATTGTTATACAGGGTGTAACACATAACCCTAGTAATTTTAAAGGGGCGGTGTAAATGATCAAATTGAACAACTTTCACTAGCAGACAGCGAGGAAAAATAAAAAAAACTCTGTACTACTTTGTTCTAGTGTAAAATAAATTATAACTGATTGTACTAAAAAAAAATTGTGATTGTAAAAAGCCGTGGTGGTCCAGTGGCGAGTAACCTTGCCTGCCAGGAGGCGATGGTTCGATCCCCGTCCAGGCCGACTCGTACCAATGAGTTTTTCGGAATTTATGTACGATTTGTAACACCACTGGCTTTTCGGTGAAGGAAAACATCGTGAGGAAACCTGCATGCTTCAATTTCGAGGCATGTATTGTACCCACTGTCCATTATAAGTGGCGACGGGCTCACCCCCCCATCACACTGGACAGAGTTTCGGTACTACTGGTGAAACGTGGATGTTCTGAGGTTTTAGAATATCTCTGACTACCCCTTCGGGGAATATAGTCGTGAGCATATGCTTATGCTGATTGTACTAGGTACTTATAGGCCACGGAAAAATTATAAAACTGTAACAGAAGTGTGTCTGTACATTGAAGATATTTACAAGAAAAAGATTAAAATATGGTTTTTAGGAAACCCGGACTCCAAATCTACCTTTCTTTTGTCTGTCTGTTTGTTTGTTTGCCCTTTGTACCCTTCTCATTCTTTTTTTAAATTGTATTTTTCTATTCTTGGTGTGCAAATAAAGAATATTTATCTTATCTTATCTTGTTTGTACGTTTGTAACAGTATCACGCAAAGACTACTAAACCGATTTTGATGAAACTTTTTTGTTTGATAGCTTATGATCTGGTATACAGGGTCCTTCTTAATATGCTCACACTTTTTTAAGGGTGGGTGCTCACACTTGAATAGACCGTCAAACTGAACAACTTTCTCTATTGCACCAACATTGAAATAACGAAAAAAATAATCTGCTGTTCCATACAAAACTGCAAACCTACTCAAGCCCAATTTATGGGACACCTAACTTTTTTTTTTCGTAATATTGGTGCCATAGAGAAAGTTATTCAGTTTGACGATCTGATCAACCCCTTAAAAAAGTGTCAGCATATTAAGAAGCAGCCTGTATAATTTGTGCGGACGAAGTTCCTGGTAAACTCTAGTACCTAATAATTACTTACTCCATGTTCGCTTTCTGCATTAAATGTTAATCAGTATTGATTAACTTCCCTTGACCCAGTGCCTGCCTGGTGGTTGATTTCGACACAGATCTCGACGTTAAAATGTAGGTAATCTTTCACTGTCTCTTTTGACATTAAGGTTTGATTAGGATGGACAGGGAACTTCGCTTTGTTGTTAGTGCCAGTTGCCTTCCAATTGCTAATGGTAGCCTTGTCTTTTGGATGAAAAGGTGCACAAATTCTGGACGTTTTTAATAGAAGGGTTGTTTTTAGGGACGGCCCGATAGCACAGTCGGTAGTGAACCTGCCTGCTGTGCCAAGGGTCGCGGGTTCGAATCGAAAGGGACAAATATTTGTATGATGAATATGAATATTTGTACCCGATTCATGGTTGTTTGTATCTATATATGTAGTATATATCGTCGTCTAGTCATCATAATACAAGTCCAGGCTAGATTCTGGTACTAGATAATTTGTGTGACAATGTCCAAGATATTTATTTATAATTAGGTTTTTTTTTTTTTTTTTTTTTTTTAGTTTTAATACAAACGCAGAAAGTGGAACAAGTATGGAAGCGATAAATTTTGAACTAAAATTAGTGTTGGCAAACTTCTAATTTGATTTGTATGAAAAAATGGCTTGGTGAATGGTTGTGGCGACGGGCTCACTCCTCGTCACACTGGACAGAGTTTCGGTACTAGTGAAACGTGGATGTTCTGTGGTTTCAGAATATCTCTGACTACCCCCTCGGGGAATATAGTCGTAAGCATATGCTATGCTATGAAAAAATTTGAAATAATTGTTAGCTAATTTCAAAAATTTGTTCAGTTACCGATTATGGAGAACTTTAAATTTCATTTGAGTAAGTTATTGCCTGTTGAATCCCACTGCAGGGCAAAGGCCTCCTCTCACGAATAAGGGTGAGAGGAAGTGGGTCATACTCCATCATGCGGACCCAGTGCGTGTTGGTGGAGACAAGTTAGTGGTCAACTTGCTGTCAGAGCATTTTCAAGCCGCCTCTGACCTGGCTTAATACGTAGTTACGACGTCATATGACAGAACTATCCGAGCCTATGCTTAACGTGCCTTCCGAAGCACGTCATGCTGTCCATCAATAGGTTCTTTTAAAAAGAAAGTTGAAGATCACTATCTTTCTCTGCCATAAATTAGGATTGTATATTTATTATACTTATGTATGTATACAACGTGTTAATGAATTAACGCAAAACTAGAAAGTAGTTTGTTTAGAATCGAGAGCAGAATCGATTTATCATGTTTTCAACATAGGTAATTTTTTTCAAAATATTAAATAGTTTGTTTATAAAATTTTAAATCGCTCTCAACCCACCGCACGGGCACACTCACCCTACTTACTACCAAAACAAGATTCTTAAAATGTATACTTGAGCACGCTAGCGCTTTCATTCATTGCTGAAATGATAACAAATGATTTTTGCCTCAAAACTTAAAATGCGAATAACTTTAAATTTTAACCATCCAAATAATGAAATTATTGTTTTAATATAATTAATTAGTTATAAATCAGTTGGGGTGTATGAGGTTTTGCGCTTATTTATTAACACGTTGTATATAGTGGTATGTTTGTAATATAATATTTATTTGTTTACAGTTTATTTTCTTTTGTAGTTTAACAATTAATAAGTTTTTGTTCAGATTGTGTGTTTTAGTTTGTTTATTTCTTTGATTTGTGTACACCTAGCCTGCCTCACTTTGTAAACTTTCTCTATATCATGGGTCTGCAGGAAGAAATCTCTTCAGAGATAAGCTCGCCCTTTGGACTTATCTATTATGCTGTATTCATCTGTATTTCCGTCTGTACAATAAAGTGTTAAAATAAAATAAAATAAGCACGGAAATGTTCGAGATGAAATTCAGATAAACGGTCACCCTTCCAAAGACTGACTGGACCTGACGTTGCTTAACGTCGGTGTTAAGCAAGAAAGCGGTGTTGTCCAATACCGACGCTCCACTACGCCAACGAGCGCTTTTTTGTGCGAAATTTCACTTATTGCATAAATTTAATGCACCTTTTATTTATGATTATCAACGATTTGAAAAGTACGGAGTGGTGGAGTTGGAACTTTGACTATTTATATGTGGACTGGTTACGAGTGTAATTCTACTAACAAAAATTTCTGCCACTTTTTGCGGGGGGCGAGGTAACATTAAATCCGCAACTTTGGATTTTTATTCCCCATAACTTTAGATTCTAATTTTGAATGTTAAAAATCATGAAAAGTAGTCTCGTGTGAACCCCAAACGTTCTAAGTTCGAAGTTATTATATCGCAATTATAGGCTGTTTCGTTTAGTGATAATGTGTAAAATTGAATGTAAATGCACAAGATCAATTGTGCTTATACCGTGGCAGAGGGGAAATGCTACCACAAAGCTAGTCCTTATAATAATTAGTCAAAGAGTTGGAACGAAAGAACAACCCCGTATTGATAGGTAGCAGGTTCATGTGTACCTTCCCCCGTCCAATAAATAAAATAGTCTTTTGATTTGAATTTTGGAGTGGGACAAAAGAGGTTAAAAAAAGAATATGAATTAGAATTTGTTTGTTCTACTTTTGTGTTTCAAACATTCAACGCTTCGAAAATGTTCGCTATGCATATACACACTATTGGATCGTTGTTGTCCTTAACCCATTTTTTTGTTACGTGTAATGACAGTAAAAAAAACCGACCAAGTTCGAGTCGGGACTCGGACAATTAGTATTGCGTACCAGTTGTTTAACATGGGTAAAAAATAAGAGTTGTAGACTCGCATTTTCATAAGCTTTCAATTGATACCGCACACGATATTTCGGAATTATTTTTTAATGTTGTTAAATTCAAAAGTCAAAATTGCTTATTCAAAATAATATCACATAGATAACTTTTTGACGTCATGTTTTTGAATCTACCACCGCGTCGGAAGGTGTTCCGTTGTAGAGAAGATGCGGCCAGAAACTCTACAACACACTTCTTTTAAAAAAAACAAAATATACAAAGTACAATTACATAAATTCAATATTAAATTACATAGTTTAACATTGTCAAGTTTCCCCTTTCTACCCCGCAAAATTGCTCCCCAATATAACAATTCAGCTTTTTATCTATGCCAAGTTTCAGCTTCGAATGTCTTACGGTCTCTAAGAAAAATGCCTGTTACAGACGGACGGACGGTAAGAAACCGAGGTGATTCCATAAGTGTTCCATAAGTGTTCCGTTGTGTCAATTTTGGCACGGAACACTAACAACAAAACAAATTCCAGGCGAAGTCAAGGAAGTATAGACATGCCTACTTTTCTCCTTCCTTACGTCATTGTCTCTTTGAGATAAAGAGAGACAATAGACCTACCTACACATCTATCTTACCTCTTCATAACACCTTCGCTTCGCCTCCAGTATCAAGCGTGTACCACAATTTACTTAGTAGAATACGGCTTCATTTCAATATGGTTTCTGGAAATTTGTAATTAGAGAGGATTATTATAACATTTATTAGGCGTAGTGGAGCTTCGGTAAACGATCACCGAAGTTAAGCAACGTCAGGTGTGGTCAGTTTTTGGATGAGTGACCGTTCAGTGGTATTTCATCTCGAGCGTTTCCGTGCTTCGAAAGGCACGCTAAGCAGTTGGTCTCGGATAGTTGTCAGATCGCGTTGTAACTAATCGTTAAGCCAGGTTAGAGGCCTATTAAGGCGGCTTGAAAATTATTTGAAGGCAAGTTGAACTTGCCTCCACCAAAACGCAGTGGGCCCGCGTCGTGGAGTATGGCCCACTCCCTCTCATCCTTATTCGTGAGAGGAGGCCTTTGAAAATTACCGACCGCACTGGGCAATTTTCGTGGTTCCATGCTTCTAAGCATGATTGGGATTGGTCCTTCAGCATTCTAAACACACGGAAAAATCTGTCACATTAAAAAGTGTTGTTTGTCTGTGGTTTGCATCATGTCCAACTAAATAAAATATACGTCCACGGATAAATATGCGTCCACCTTAAGACTCTGTTTATCTCTGACTACTCCATCGAATCAAATTAAAGATTGAAAAATTAAGTCTCGAGCGGGACTTGAATCCGCACTCGTCAAAACCAGGGAATTGCGCTATCCAATTTCGCCACCGAGCCAACTACCCAGAGAACGAAATTATCAATATATTGTGACTTAAGGGGACGTGGAACCATCGACTCCATCGAGTAATGCAGTCGTGAGCATATGCCCATGCTTGTGATACTGAATAAATTTAATTGTATTGTGATGATCTGAGCGTGAAATTGTTTTGTACAATCAAAACAATTAATTTAGGTTAATTGAATCAATTATGTTAACTTAGAATAAACTCGGGATCACATTGCAGTTTTTTTTTGTTTTCTAACAATATACAGGGTCCAACTTAATATGCTGACAGTTTTTTGAGGAAGTGATCTTCCTCAAAAAACCACCATTACAATAAACAACTTTCTCTAGGGACCAACAACTACGAAATCGCAAAAAAAAAACAACTACCTTTTTCGAAAAATTCTTTCTAATGTCCTCTGTATAGAATATAATATACAGACCATCAAACTGAACAACTTTCACAATGGGACCAACATCGAAATCGCGAAAAAAAATCTGATGTTCCATACTAAATTACAAATCTACTCGAGCTAAATGTATGCGACAGGTGATTTTTTTTCGCGATTTCGATGTTGGTCCCATAGTGAAAGCTGTTCAGTTTGATGGTCTAAACAATGCCCTTAAAAGTTTAAAATTTTTATTTTTACTTTTGTAACACCCAGTATATTCCAAATTTCATGTTCATCTTCGGCGGTATTCTACCCACTGTCCATTATAAGTGGCGACGGGCTCACCCCCCGTCACACTGGACAGAGTTTCGGTACTACTGGTGAAACATGGATGTTCTGAGGTTTCAGAATATCTCTGACTACCCCCTCGGGGAATATAGTCGTGAGCATATGCTATGCTATGCTATCTTCGGCGGTTTATGTTGTGCGTTGTATGTCAGTCAGTCAGTCACAGATCTGTTAAGTATATGTTTATCATATTTTAGAAACGTACCTACGTAAAATGTTGTCTAACCTTTTTGAATACTCCGCATAGAAATATACCCGAAGATTATCTTGTTTGGGAATGGTGAGATAAGCCAAGGTTATACCGCAGAGGTTTATAATGGGAAAGCAATGTTTTTTGCATAAATGCGAAGAGTTCTTTTATCTCTAAGTATCTTTATAAAATATAATATAGGTAGTATATTGTAAGTTTGTGCTGTTTCAACATTATTTTAGTTCAGGGTGGGTAAAGTTTTGATTGTTCTAGTGTTTTACTATTTATTCAGTTTACTATCCTACTTCCTATTAATGTTATATATGTTAAAGTTTGTGGCTCAATCACTCATAGGTAAACGGGTGAACGGATTTGGATGAAATTTGATAGAATATGTTCTGGATGTCCTATGTGTCAACATAGGATACCTTTTTTAGCAGTCCACGCATACGGAGTCGCAGGGAACAGCTAGTATCAAATAAAGTAAATATCATTAGATAAGATAAATATTCTTATTTGCACACCAATATACACAAAAAAAACAACAACAATATACACTAACAATATAATTTATTAAAAGTAAATACTTACGTTAATTGAGTGTTCTTTTTTTAGGGTTATTTTCTTTGTCAATTTTCTCTTAAAATATCCAGTTTTCTTAACTGACTAAATAGTTGGTTTCCAAAATTCATATTCAATACCTTTGACTAATTCTTATAAGGACTAGCCTTGCGGTAGCATTTCCCCTCTGCCACGGTATAAGCACAATTGATCTTGTGCATTTACATTCAATTTGACACCTTATCACTAAACGAGACAGCCTATAATTGCGAAATAATAACTTCGAACTTAAAACGTTTGGGGTTCACACGAGACTACTTTTCATGATTTTTAACATTCAAAATAAGAATCTAAAGTTATGGGGAATAAAATCCAAAGTTGCGGATTTAATGTTACCTCACCCCCCGCAAAAAGTGTCAGAAATGTTTGTTAGTAGAATCACACGCGTAACCAGTCCACATATAAATAGTCAAAGTTCAATACGGATGCCATCAATAGATCCTTTATTTTACATGCTGTCAAATACACTATTGAGAAAGATCCCGTCTATTTCGTAAATTATTATTTTGTACAAACACAGAAAATGACAGAATTAGAAAACGAATATACAGTAGGTACTATTATTAGAATATACTGGAACGTACCTAGTATTATTCTAGTAACGCTAGAACCGCAATACCTACAATTGGATTGCTAACATTGCGATTGTTCCCAACTCTTTATCCTTGAGATACTTTTATTTCTTTTATGATTCAATTGAAGACCAGCAACCAGTGATGCGTGATTTTGATTTACAATGCATGAGCATTGTAGATTCTTCTGAAGATGCATAAAGCCAGGTTACTAAGTCCAATTCAAGGAATAAAGGAATTGGAAAGATTGGTTTGTTTTCTATAAAGATTTATTGATTATGTTGGCCCAATTTCGTAAACGCAACAATTATTTATTCTGAAAAAACAGTCAGGTACGAATAATATTTTAAAGTGTATTGGTGCGTGTGGTAATCACAATCAAATCAATCAATCAATCAAATATACTTTATTTTACACCAAAACTATAATAGTAAAATGAAGTTAAAGTTTTTATTGTTTTTGGAGTTCCAAAAACCGCGTAACTCTCAAAAATTGTGTTAGTAAAATGAAAGTTATAGCCTGTAGAATCTTACTGCAGGGCAAAGGCCTCTCACGAATAAAGGTGGGAGAGAGTGGGCCATACTCCACCAGGCCCAGTGCGTGTTGGTTAGGGGTCAACTTGCTGTCAGAGAATTTTCAAGCTGCCTAAATCTGATCTGGCTTACGAATAGTTACAACGCCATCTGAAGGAACTATCCAAGACCAATAAGCGGATAAATAACAAAATAATTTGATTGAAGCCGTGGTGGTCCAGTGGCGAGTGACCTTGCCTGCCGTGCAGGAGGCGATGGTTCGATCCCCGTCCAGACCGACTCGTAACAATGAGTTTTTCGGAATTTTTGTACGATTTGTAACACCACAGGCTTTTCGGTGAAGGAAAACATCGTGAGGAAACCTGCATGCTTCAATTTCAAGGCATGTATTGTACCCACTGTCCATTATAAGTGGCGACGGGCTCACCCCCCGTCACACTGGACAGAGTTTCGGTACTACTGGTAAACGTAGATGTTCTGAAGTTTCAGAATATCTCTGACTACCCCCTCGGGGAATATAGTCGTGAGCCTATGCTATGCTATGCTAGTTTGATTGAAACAATAATTTCATTATTTTGATAGTTAAAATTTAAAGTTATTCGCATTTTAAGTTTTCAGTCAAAAATGATTTGTTATCATTTCAGCAATGAATGAAAGCGCTAGTGTGCTCGTTGATACATTTTAAGAATCTCGTTTTGGTAGTAAGTAGGGTGAGTGTGCCCGTGTGGTGGTTCGAGATCGAGTTCAGCAAATTAAAAATTTTACAAACCAATTATTTAATATTTTCAAAAAATTATCTATGTTTAAAGCATGATAATTTAATTCTTCTGTCTATTCTAAACAAACTACTTTCTAGTTTTGCGTTAATTCATTAACACGTTATTCGGTAACTTACACAATAGCCCTAATACTACTATAGAAACGTGGCCTAATAACATATACAGGGTGTAAGTGTACGCAGTTGCTAATTCCCTGTAGGTTCCTTGGGAAAAGATATTCAGTATTATGATAACCCTCTGCCTTTTAAGTAATTAATTAATATAAGAAACACAACATAAGAAAAAGTATAAAACATATATAATATAATCTATACTTTATTTCAAATAAGGACGAAAAGATTTTCCGATTCCTATACACGGTGTAAGTGACAGCCTAGCAAATACTGAAACGGTGACTCAGACCATCAAACTGAACAAATTTTACTATGGAGCCTACCTCAGGAAACACGATAAAAAATCAGCTGTCCAATACAAAACTACTGTACCTACCCGACTCAAATGTATGGGACAGCTGTTTTTTTTCCGCGTTTCCTGAGGTAGGCTCCATGGTAAAATTTGTTCAGTTTGATGGTCTGTTGATGTGATAATTTATTTATCAGAAAAATATACTATCCGATATAATTATATTTGACGTTACGAAAGCGGTTTTAAGAATAAGTGAGAGTAAGTGTTTAAAATCTCTGTTTCTGTAATTCAAAATAGCCTAATATTTCGTTGATATTTGAAATGGAGTATAGCTCTATATACAGTACGGACACTCCCTGACTTCCACCAATTTGAACCTCACCCCCGCTTGGTAGGAAGCGTGGCAGAAAATGTAGGCACTGGCAATAGGGCGAAGGCGTATTCCTGTCTCGCTCCTACTCACTCAGTATAGCACATACATTCATCTTGTAAATTCCCATGTGTATGAAATGACAGCCAAGTGTTCAAGGCCATAGAGTAAAAGGTACGCACCAGGAAGCTGGAAATAGGTATTATACATGGTTCTTCTTAATATGCTGACACTTTTTGAAGGGGATAATCAGACCATCAAACTGAACAACTTTCTCTATGGGACCAACATCGAAATCGCGAAAAAAAAATCGCAGTTCAATACAAAACTGCAAACCTACTCGAGGCAAATGTATGGGACAGCTGACCAACATCTAAATCACTAAAAAAAATTACTGTCCCTTAAATTTGGCTCGATTAGGTTTGCAGTTTTGTATGGAACAGGAGAATTTTTTTTCGCGATTTCGTAGTTGGTGCCATAGAGAAAGTTGTTCAGATTGATCTTTGACTATTTATACGTGGACTGGTTACGCGTGTAATTCTACTAACAACCATTTCTGCCACTTTTTGCGGGGGGCGAGGTAACATGAAATCCGCAACTTTGGATTTTATTCCTCATAACTTTAGATTCTAGTTTTGAATGTTAAAAATCATGAAAAGTAGTCTCGTGTGAACTCCAAACGTTCTAAGTTCGAAGTTATTATTTCGCAATTATAGGCTGTCTCGTTTAGTGATAAGGTGTAAAATTGAATCTAAATGCACAAGATCAATTGTGCTTATACTGTGGCAGAGGGGAAATGCTACCGCAAGGCTAGTCCTTATAATAATTAGTCAAAGAGATTGATGGTCTGATCATCCCCTTTAAAAAGTGTCAGCATATTAAGAAGGATCCTGTATACGGCGATTACTGGTCAAAATCAATAATTTAAACATCATTAAACACAAAAGATGATAATTATGATTTTCGTTACAATTGCATGTTTAAAAGAACGAAAGTAGCTATAGCATGATTCGTGACTACACTATGTATGTAAAAATATAGTTTCGTTACTCGAAAATTCCTATTCAGGTATAAAATAATTATATCTTCAGAAACGTAATAAATTCACAAAAAACTAAAACTTAATTAAGCCACTCACAAACGTAACAATAATTGCCTTCACGCACTCACGCGATTAAATCTTAATAATTTAAAAATCTCATTAAGAATATTAGTTTGACACAGTTAATGAAATATACCATTAAGGCTCTATCGCCCGATTTTACCGTAAAATTGGGTAACTTTGAAACCATTAAATACATTTACTATGACACTTTTAAGCAGAAAACAAAACTGAACAATCTACATATACAACGTGTTAATGAATAAGCGCAAAACCTCATACACCCCAACTGATTTATAACAAAATAATTAGATTAGAACAATAATTTCATTATTTTCATATATAAAATTTAAAGTTATTCTCATTTTAAGTTTTGAGGCAAAAATTATTTGTTATCATTTCAGCAATGAATGAAAGCGCTAACATGCTCATCTATACATTTTAAGAATCTTGTTTTGTTAGTAAGTAGGGTGAGTGTGCCCGTGCAGTGGGTTGGCATCAAGTTCAGAAAATTTTAAATTATACAAGCAAATTATTTATTATTTTGAAAAAAATTACCTGTGTTGAAAACATGATAATTCGATTCTGCTCTCGATTCTAAACAAACTACTTTCTAGTTTTGCGTTAATTCATTAACACGTTGTATACAAACAAATAAGTGATTAGGTTTTTCTCGTTGTAATTAATAAAATTGAAGAAAAGGGAATCTAAAGTCACCCCTTTTGAAGTTGTAACCATTTTACTTTTACATTGTTGATCGGAAGAAAATTAAAATTTGCAATATATTTCACAATGCAACACAGAATGATTTGGTTTTCTTATTTCATAAAAATTCAACTCATTTTTCAAAGACGACGATATTCTGACCGGAGCTACGCGCTCGTTCACATCGATTAGTATGGAGAGTCGTGTTCCCGGGTTTTGATCTACTTTGGAACAAGTTTTAACTTCATAGCATATAAGCATATGCTCACGACTATATTCCCCGAGGGGATAGTCAGAGATATTCTGAAACCTCAGAACATCCACGTTTCACCAGTAGTACCGAAACTGTCCAGTGTGACGGGGGGTGAGCCCGTCGCCACATAATGGACAGTGGGTACAATACATGCCTCGAATTTGAAGCAAGCAGGTTTCCTCACGATGTTTTTTCTTCACCGAAAAGCCAGTGGTGTTACAAATCGTACATAAATTCCGAAAAACTCATTGGTACGAGTCGGCCTGGACGGGGATCGAACCATCGCCTCCCGCACGTCAGGCAAGGTTACTTGCCACTGGACCACCACGGCTTTAACTTGAGTTATATTAATGTTCAATACTTGTACTAATTATAGAATTAATTTATTTAGCATATGTATTACATTTCATTACAGCTAACACTTTTCCACAATGTAACTAAATACTTATAAGAGAAATAAAGAAAATCACAAATGCAAGCAAAAACAACACTTAATAGCGCTAACTCTTGCAAGAGTCTTACAAAAACTCTTACACACAAAACACCATCACCTTTATATAGGGTCCTTCTTAATGTACTGACACTTTTTAAGAGGATGATCAGACCGTCAAACTGAACAATTTTCTCTATGGGACCAATGTCGAAATCGCGAAAAAAAAATCAGCTGTTCCATATATTTGGCTCGAGTAGCTTTGCATTTTTGTATGGAACAGCTCTTTTTTTTCGCGATTGCCATGTTGGTGCCATAGAGAAAGTTGTTCAGTTTGACGGTCTGATCATCCCCTTAAAAAAGTGTCAGGACCCTATATTTGAGTTCTCGATATTTTGACAATATTACAACTGCCATAATCACGGGATGGCAGTTATAATACTGCCGAAATATCGGGAACTCAAATATACCAAACTATAAAAATCTAAACTAAACGCTAGACTAAATATTTTGTACGAAAAATTTATAGAATAATTATAAAAAAAATGGACTTGTGTAAAATATAATCTTGTATGAATAAAACATAAGTAAAAAAAATTACATGTTAATTGGAACAAAACACTCTAGTAATATTTAAAGGGGTGGTTTAGATCAGACCCAACATCATCATCATCAAGCCGATGGACGTCCACTGCTGGACAAGGCCTCCCCCAAGGATCGGCACAAGGACCGGTCCTGCGCTGCCCTCATCCAACGGTTTCCCGCCGCCTTCACCAGGTCGTCGTTCCACCGTGTGGGACCGTCCGCCTACCCACGCTGCGCTTTCCGGTTCGCAGTCGCCACTCGAGAACTTTCCGGCCCCATCGGCCATCGGTTCTGCGAGCAATGTGCCCCGCCCACTGCCACTTTAGCAATTCTTTGGGATGTCAGCTACTCTAGTTCTTCTGCGGATCTTTTCATTTCTGATTCGATCTCGGAATCAGGGAATCTCCGAGCATAGACCTCTCCATTGCCCTTTGAGTGACTTTCAGCCTTTTATGAGGCCTTGAGTGAGCGACCACGTCTTTGTTCCATATGTCATCACTGGCAACACAGATTGATCGAAGACTGTCGTGAGTTTGCTTGGCGCCATTGCTCTTGCTGTGTTTCGTTGTATTTGAAATTCGTAAAAAAAATGTTTTTTTGATATTTGTGATATAATTTCATGCGGATTGTGTACCAAACAGTTGCGTAAAGCGACCAACGTAACAGGAATCTCAAATAAATACGATATCAGAACATAAGTTTTGGTTCAAGTTAACTCGTACATGGTTATTTTGGCGGCAACGCGCGAGCTTACGAAATCGACCACAGATTCATCGTCATCTATCATCCCACCATCAAAATAAAGAATATAAAGAAAAAAAATAACGAATGGCGCAAAAGGACTAGTATCCAGAGCCGTTAAAGACATTATAAAATAAAAATAAGAAGACTTTCGTCCCAACCCAACATCAAAATGAAATTTAAAAAAACGTTGAGTAGAGCTATAACTACAGTTTTATATGAAACAGAAGATTAAAATGTGTTTTTGAATATACAAACAGATGTTAACCCAACAACCTAATTGGATTTTATACAATGTAAACAATACTGAACTTTATAGATTTACAATCAACCCTAGTTTTGGAATATCCGTTGCCTTCGTAATATAGGGTGTATTGGGAAAATTAAGGGCAAACTTGGTTAAGTTTCCTCGATACGCCCTTTGGGAGGTATTAACGGCCTAATAATCGCTTTCAAACTCTACCAAAGTGTCGGATGTTCCATATTGGAAACTATAAAGCCCAATAAATTATTCCTCTAATACGGTATACCATTTCAAAAAATTCTTGATCGAAATTACCTTTCATTGATTGCCGTTATATAGTTCAAGGTAAGAATAGTGGTATTAAACTTTTTAGTTTTTCATTATACAGTGTCTAACAAACACCTTAGTAATATATTTAATGGGATAGTGGAACGTCAAACTGAACAACATTCTCTATGGAGCCAATTTAGAGAAAATATCAACTGTTTGATAAAAACTGTAGTAGGTACCAACTTGATAATGGTAATGTTTGGGACGTCAGATTTTCGACTTTGTCTTTTCAGACAAGAAAGTTGTTTAGTTTCATGGTCTAAACTACACATTTAAAAATTACCAGGGTGATAAGTCACAGCTTGTATAAGAATGACCCAATTGAAATGCTGTGGTATTCACAAAACTGTGTCGCAAGTGTTTAGTCTAGGAAAAATAAGGTTTGAGATTGCATTAAAGACACTTTAGTAAATTGTGTTTGAAATAATACTACTGTTAGTTTATAACACTTTGGTCGAGATTTCGTGGTTATATAGGCTCAGGAACCTGAGAAATACCTTAAAATCGATATTAATGTACAAATCGCAAGCTTATTTCTAAAAATATTTCAACCAGCATACCAGCAATAGAAACAGTTAATTATCAAAAGGCAAATTTAGTGTGTGAAAAGAAACCGTAAATAATTTAGTTTTGAGGTTATAATTTTTGAAGACTTACAAAATATTAAATATCTACCCAAATTAACGATATTAACCGTGGATTATTATTGTTATAAGTAAAACGTATTGAACGAAGCCATCCTGTACAAAATCACCAGTTTTCCATTTTTTTATTCATACCTAAATTTAATGTTTTGTAAATGTCTTAATTATTCAATAATACAACATAAAAAATCGGGGATTATTGAGAATTTATGTTTTTCAGGTATGTATCTACTATATTCCAAATTTTCACCAAAAGTGCAATTAATGCAACCTACTCCATACAAAAATCCGTAGATTTCCCCGACTAGTTACAGTTCGATTATTAACCAATCCAAATCAATTAAATATTGTAGACACAATCAAGAAGAATAAAGACGTCTATCTATGTCATTTAGTTTCATTTAATCATTACCTATTGGCTATGTGCGAAGTGGTGATGGGAACTGACAAATCGATCGCAACGCCCGGGGTGGCAGAAATGTGTACTTTTGTAGGGCAAGCTGTGTAAAATGTAAACAGAATGATTAAATGAAACTAAATGACATAGATAGACGTCTTTATTCTTCTTGATTGTGTCTACAATCAATGTAAACATTTTACACAGCTTGCCCTACAAAAGTACACATTTCTGCCATCCCGGGCGCTGCGATCGATTTGTCAGTCTTTACAGTTATGGAGAACCAAACCAATCCAAAACCAAAACAAAACTGGTCCAAAACTGTAAATACTACAAACTTAAAATTTGGCATGGAAGTTTCTATTGGCATCTAGGTGCTCACTAAAAAGGGTTTTTTAAAATTGTATCTCCAAAGGTGTGAAAACAGGGATAAAAGTTTGTACGGAAATTGGCACTGCAAATATCGTGGATTCTAGTAAATAGGTATTTTAAAATTTTTAATATCGATAATGTTGCTAATTTACTTAGTTTTTATATTTTTTTTTAAACTAACATGTTACTTGAAATAAATCACGGCGGTCCGACACCGCTAGGGGAGCTAGTGTCGTGCACATAGCCAAAATTAAAAAGAAAGTTAGGGGGCAGTTGTCAAACTACTCTGACTAAATGGTCCAACTAGTTGGACGACCAGAGGAACTAAAATAATAGTCGGACCACTGCCCAATGTCAGTGCCCAAGATCCAACTAAAGTCCGGCCGCTGAAAGATTGCGTTTGACAGTTACCATAAATTGTAAAAAACTGAATGAAAACTATAAATGCCGATCATTATTTAGTAGCTTTTTGAACTTAAAAGGGCAGCTAGTGCCCTGTGTACTAGAGTGAGCACAGGTAAACAATATTTTCATTCAGTTTTTACAATTTTATGGTAACTGTCAAACGCAATCTTTCAGCGGCCGGACTTTAGTTGAACAGAACATTTTGCACCTCATAATAAAATAATACGTTACGTAACTACACGAAAATTTCGAAAAGTTCAGTTAATGTGAAAAAAGTGCCGCCGACATGAAAAAAATTAGATAAACGTTTGGAAATAAATCAGAAAGTTGGCGGGACGTAGTCGATTTGTCGTCGAAATAACGAGCGAATGATAGAGATGGGCTTTGCTTTTGGTGATCATTCAATATTTATTTGGGTTACAAGTATTTTGTGCAGGTAGAGTCAGCCTTTAAAATATGTGTGTATACAGGGTTCAACTTAATATGCTGACACTTTTTAAGGGGAAGATCAGACCATCAAACTGAACAACTTTCACTATGGGACAAAATCAAAATCGCGAAAAAAAAATCAGCTGTCCCATACAATTGGCTAAAGTAGGTTTGCAGTTTTGTATGGAGCAGTTCATTTTTTTCGCGTTTTCGATGTTGGTCCCATAGAGAAAGTTGTTCGTTTAGACGGTCTGATCATCCCCTTAAAAAAGTGTCGGCATATTAAGAAGGAACCTGTATGTTAATACTTAATATTAATTTATTTCAGATTCACACTTACACTATAGAATTGGGTGTATGTCATCACACTGAGAAAAAAATGCTACTTATACGTGGCCCGTCGCTTTATGTACCACGTAGCATACGACGCGATACTGATTACGAGTGTTGTATCAGTATCTTTGAGTAATTATTATAAGGTCTAGCCTTGCGGTAGCATTTCCCCTCTGCCACGGTATAGACACAATTGATCTTGTGCATTTACATTCAATTTTACACCTTATCACTAAACGAGACAGCCTATAATTGCGAAATAATAACTTCGAACTTAGAACGTTTGGGGTTCACACGAGGCTACTTTTCATGATTTTTAACATTCAAAATTAGAATCTAAAGTTATGGGGAATTAAATCCAAAGTTGCGGATTCAATGTTACCTCGCCCCCCGCAAAAAGTGGCAGAAATGTTTGTTAGTAGAATTACACGCGTAACCAGTCCAGATATAAATAGTCAAAGATCAGTATTTAAGTTCGTAAGCTACGTGGTCGTGGTACGTAAGCTGCGACGGGCTACGTGTAAGCTGCGACGGGCTACGTATAAGTAGCATTTTTCCTCAGTGAGACTGATGTCACAGATTATTTAATAGTTCTGTTACTTCGGACATTTAGAGTATACCTAATAGTATTCATTTTTTTTCCTTGTTGCGTAATACTAAAGTGTACAAACCTTTTTTAGGCTGACCGTACTCAGGTTCTCATGAATGAATGATTTATTGAATAAAACATCAAAACAATATATAATTCGTTCACACATAGATACATAAGCTTATATATTTATTTACTTATAAATTGTAGCATGTGTTTTTATATATTTAAGTATAATGTATGTGTCTATGTGCAAAATATATTTATTGAAGAGAAATACAGTATTGTGTGTAATAGGAATTGAATAAAACCATAAACAGTGTCTACTATTATGAAATAAGCACCGACCCATTTTCTTTATTTCAATTTCCTCTACCCTTTTAGCGATTTGTCTTGCTTCATGTTTTATACAGGTTGTAAGTGACAGCCTAGCAAATACTGAAACTGTAAACTCAGACCATCAAACTGAACAACTTTCACTATGAAGCCTACCTCAGGAAATGCGAAAAAATCTGCTGTCCCATACAAAACTGCTGTTGCTGCTGCTAGCTTTTTGCGAACCCTTACTTATTCGTAACTCTTAGATCTTTAGCTAGGTTCAGTTCTGTTTCAAAACATAAGTACATGCTACATGCAACATACGAGCTAGCTAACACTTAGCACTCATTTTACTTGAAGAAACACCCGTTGAATTTCAAGACAGCCAAAGAAAATAAGCAAACTTAGTCTTTATTATTCAAAGCCCCCAGACAAATAGTTACTCAACCGTCGCTCAGACTGTTTTTGAGTCGTGACCTATAAAAGCGTAATGTCGACTAACAGATAGGGGTGTGAAGGATAATTTTACTTTAAAGTCTAGTTGAAGAATGGGCTCAATCAAAACTTAGGTCGAGAGGGATGCGCCTTTAGATGAGTGAACACTATAATGGTTTCCTCAAGTATCTAACTGCTGTAGAGGTAGCGATCGTGATCATCAGCGTATCAGCGTCTCAATTTTATCATTAATACTATAATACCCACTATACACTGTATTATATTTTTAAAGAACTATGAACTCTTTGTAACTCACTGGTTTTTGGTGAAGATCATCGTGAGAAAAATTATATGCTTCCATTTTTTAAGCGTGAATTGGATTATGGGGAATATTTTCAGACGTTATTATTTTAATTCTGACGAATATTTTCTACGAGAAACGCGATTGCCCAGCCATCCGAAAAGTACGTGCGTGTGCCGTATTTTTCATTGAAAATAATTAACAAAAGTACTTTTTATTCATTTTTTTTATTATTTCACTAGATAAACTAATGGTGAATATGTGAGTATAAATCGGAAACTATTTTAAGGTCTTTAAAATAGTTTCCGATTTTTGATATTTATACTCACATAAACAAGATTTTTTTTTAAAATATATCAAAATGCATCATCTTTGTGACGATTTTCTATCGAGTGATGTGATTCCAATCGTGTATTCAATTTATCATTTCACTAGATAAACTATCCAAGAATACTGAGGTATAGATTTGGTTTCGGTAAATTGTATAAATCTAGTCGAAAAATGTAAAATAAAAGATTCCTCCAAGGTATTTCGTCCTACTATTAAGGGGATATAATTCGGAGCGCGCTCCATAAAAACGTACTATGGTGATATTTTCAATACTAACCAATGAAATTCAATGAAATTTTGCTGAAACAATCTTGAAACAAATATATATGCTTGTATGGAGTCAGATTTTCGTTAAAATATACAGTTTCAATGCTAGGAATGATTAAAGATTTGTATGGGAATCTTTGAGGCACTATAACTTTAAAACTATACATTTTAACGAAAATCGGACTCTATACAAGCATAGAAATTTGTTTTTAGAGTGATTCTGAAAAAATTAATTGAGTTTAATTGATTAGTATTGAAAATATCACCATAGTACGTTTGTATTAAGCGCGCTCCGAATTATATCCTCTTAAGCCTTAAAATGGGATCATAATATAGGTAATATCATAACAGTTAGCTTTTACAATTCAACTTTCCTAGATAAGGAGATTAGCGAGCTTTTCGTAATCGCACCTTACTAGCTTAATACACTCCACACAAAATCCAACCTTGAATCCGTAATCGCATTATTCCTGCAAACGTTAACAAATGATTGTGGCCTGTATTAAATAAATTAGAGGCGGTCAGCATTAGTTGGGGCAAAGGTCAGGCTCGCAGATTAACAATGTTCTATTTCGGTTTCTGACCCGGTTGGTGTCGCTCCATTTCTGACGGTTGCACGTCCATTGGTATTTTCGGTTTTTTAATGCATTTTTTAGGTTGGGCCGTTTTTGAATCGTTTTCTAATCTACGCAGTTCTTTTTTTTGTTTTGGTGAAAGTTTTGTTCGGTTCAAACGTTTGTGTCGGTTTTCATTTTAGACGAATAGATTGTTATTTACTTTTTTAAATTGATTGATTGTAGCGCTCGTTGGCGTAGTGGAGCTTTGGTATTTGAAACGATCACCGAAGTTAAGCAACGTCAGGTCCGGTCAGTCTTTGGATGGGTGACTATTTTCGTGCTTCGGAAGGCACGTTAAGCAGTTGGTCTCGGATAGTTTCGTCAGATGGCGATGTAACAATTCGTTAAGCCAGGTCAGAGACCTATTAAGGCAGCTTTTAAATTCTCTGACAGCAGGTTGACCACTAACTTGCCACCAGAAATACGCACTGGGCCCGCGTGGTGGAGAAAATATCGCGAGGAAACCTGCATGTTTCAATTTCGAGGCATGTATTGTACCCACTGTCCATTACAAGTGGCGACGGGCTCCCCCGTCACACTGAACAGAGTTTAGGTACTAGTTAAACGTGGCTTTTCTGAGGTTTCAGAATATCTCTTACTACCCCCTCGGGGTACATAGTCGTGAGCATATACTTATGCTGTATCGGACTCCATACTTTAAAACGTTGTTGCTGGTTGTAGCAGGGCTTATAACTACCCCGAAAATGAAATGGAATATGATGTAATTCAAGGTACGCCAACGAATGCTTCTAGTAGAGACAGTATTTTATAGAAACACGTGCAGTTTCTAACGCTGACCCGCTTTACTATTCTATTTAGAAGCCTTTGTGAAAACTAATAAGGTTAACGTATTTAAATGACTAATTAGAAATTGTTTTCTTCTTTGAGTTTCCTTTGACACGTGTGTAAAGTGCAGTATGCAATGGTCATCCATGTGAACAGACATACACGATAATACGCATGCATATTAGACAGGGTCCTTCTTAATATGCTGGCTCTTTTTTAAGGGGATGATCAGACCATCAAACTGAACAACTTTCTCTATAGGACCAACATTATAATCGCGAATTAAAAATCTGCTGTCCCATCGATTTGGCTCAAGTAGGTTTGCAGTTTTGTATGGAATAGCTGATTATGAAAAAATGTATGCAGTTCCATGTCTATTCCATACAAATCTGCAAATCTACTCTTACGTACATTTAGGTTTTTTTTATTTCGATATTAGTCCACTAAAGAAAGTTTTTTCTTTCTGATTACTATCTAGAAACAAATCTCTAGGCTTGTATGTCGCCAGATTTTCGTCAAAAATGTATAGTTTTAAAGTTACAGTGCCTCAAAGATTTCATACAAATCTTAAATTAATCCCAGCATTGAAACCGTATACTTTAACGAAAATCTGACAACATACAAGCATAGAGATTAGTTACTAGATTTATTCTGAAAAATTTCATTGACTTTTATTAGTTAGTATTGAAAATATAACCAGAGTTCGTTTTTATGGAGCGCGCTCCGAATTATATCCTATTAACGCAACCTAAGGGCCATACGGCCGTTATTCCACTGCCTTTTGTACGTGCATGTATAGTCTAGGAAAAATAAGGTTTGAGATTGCATTAAAAAAACTTTAGTAAATTGTGTTTGAAATAATATTACTGTTAGTTTATAACACCTTTGTCGAGATTTCGTGGTTATATAGGCTCAGGAACCTGAGAAATACCTTAAAATCGATATAAATGTACAAAGGGCAAGCTTATTTCGAAAGATATTTCTTCCAGCATACTAGCAAAAGAGTTAATTATCACAAGGCAAATTTAATGTGTACAAACAAACAGTAAATAATTTAGTTTTGAGGTTATAATTTTCGAAGACTTACAAAATATTAAATATCTACTCAAATTTACGGTATTAACAGTGGATTATTAATGTTATAAATAAAACTTATTGAATGAAGCCATCCTGTACAAAATTACCAGTTTTCCATTTTTTGTTCATACCTAAATTTAATGTTTTGTAAATGTCTTAATTATTCAATAATACACAATAAAAAATCTGGGATTATTGAGAATTTATGATTTTCGTGTATTTATCTACTATATTCCAAATTATCACCAAAAGTGCAATTAATGCAACCTACTCCATACAAAAATCCGTAGATTTCCCCGACTAGTATGTTTAAAGTAGTAATTGCAGTTCAGATTTAAAATAAAGCCTCCAAATTAAGGGCTCTATTTGAAATTCAAATTGAAATCGTATAACAATACTGTCATAAAATATTATCACTTGATTGAAAGGTAGAAGATCAAAAACTGAATTCTCTTATGAGTCTTAATCCTTACAGAAAATTTGACACACTTGTGATTTAATTACATAATTACCCTTTATACAACTTGACCTTTATCCAACTCTGTACTTTATGTAGTTAAGTATACAATGTATTATAATGTCATGCATGACTACGCATAAGCATAGCGTCGGGTCGACTCTGCATTATTAAAAATCTCGTACTGTGAAAACGTTTGATGCTCGGCTAAAACTTTACTGAGCCGGGAATGAGAGCTTAATTATTTAATGGACCTTTTAAAATTACGTTATGTTGTATTTTGTAGTTTTAGGATGCTTCATAACACTGTTGAGAGGAAGTTTTTGCCTGAAGTGCTGTTTTTAATTTCAAACATCCTAATACTATGGAATTTTGGTATGCACTTAGACGATTTATATACGGACCGCCTCGCCTTAGCATTTCTCCTCTGCCAACGTGCAACATCAAAAAATCTTACGCATATGACATACAATTTTATACCATATCACTAAACGCGACAGCCTATAATTGCGGAACAATATTTTCGAACTTATCACGTTTGGGGTTCACACGACACTGTTTTTCATGATTTTTAACATTCAAAATTAGAATCTATACTAATGGAATAAAAAAACAAAGTTGTGTATCTCGTGCTACCTCGCCCCCCGCAAAAAGTGGCAGAAAAGTTTGTTAATAGAATTACACGCGTAACTTGTCCTCATATAAATGGTCTAGTATGCATTACCTATTCGTGTATGAATTAGGATAATTAACATTTAAAAATAATATCTTTGGGTAATCGTTAAATCGAAATATCAGCAATGTGTATCCGGCATAGTATGCATCCCCATACGCTATGCTTCCAGTGGGTGACTTACGGGCGACTAACGAATAAGGTTTTGTATGTAGTATTTTTGTGGGGAAATCCTAGTTACTGATCTGAATATCTTCTATGTAAATAATTATCTAAACATGTAATAACGTTTCTTATCACCCCGGAAAGGATTAGTGTCGTGTTTATATAAATTTACCAAAAACGTCATAAGAAAGAAGCTGACATCAGTGATGACTGATGAAACAATGATGACATTACATACACACATACATACAAACATATTTACATTGTCATTCATTTTCTTGTCTTAATAATTTCACTCATAACAAATTTCTCAATTTCAGCGCACGAGTACCAGCCTGTGGGGTGAATGGATGGGCGTGATGCATGGAGACGAAATGGAGTACCTGTTCGGACATCCTCTGAACATGTCTCTACAGTACCATACGAGAGAACGGGACCTGGCCGCTCATATCATGCAGTCTTTCACCAGATTCGCTCTTACCGGGTAAGATAAGATCTATAGGTATCTATGAAGTCACGCTACTTTACCTTAGGGGTAGCCAGCAGAGACCAAGGCGCGCCATTTGCTATGATCTTGACACAACTCTTTCGCCTCATTCACATCCATCCATACATCTCTTCATATATGTCCGATGAGTAGGATGAGAATAATGTTGCGTTTCATATCGTTTTCTTGAGAATTTTCAGGGTTAATAAAAATGTATTGTATAAATTAAAACTATTGCACTCTATCTGTCGTACGAGACGACAAAAGTCTATGGTTTTTGCCTATCACCACTTCACACGTAATTTCATTCATATTCATATAAACGTAATTTATGCTACTGAGGGCCTTGCTATAAGTTAACGCTTAAATAAATAAAATAAAAATAATTTATTTTCCATTACAAACTATTTGGTACATACATTATTTAATAATCCATTTATAAAGAATAGTCTGTGGGTAGTGCCTATCAGCCAGAGTAAAGGCATATTATATATACTTTGGTAAAGGAAATGTAGTTGATATTAGTTATAGTATGCTGTTTAATCACCCCGAATGAGATTGTGGTGTTTACTTATGTATTTTATATGTTGAATGTGATATAAAAATACATAAACTCACTTAAGGGAACGTGGCCTACCGGTGTTTTATTTGGCTCCGCTGGAGAAGTTTTAGTGGACTGTAGTTTTTCTGGTGGCAGGAGTGGTTCGATGTAAAGGAAAGTCTTGTTTGCAGCACTGGAGGTTTTTTTAGTGATGTTTACACCAGAGTTAGTTACACGCACAAGCACCGTACCAATATGGAAGGCGGAAACAGAAATAATATTTTTTTAATTACTACATTCTCTGTTGGTGTTGCCAACATAAAATGACGAATGCCTCACGACCGATAATCACAGAATTTCCAGGTGATACATGATAAATGTTAAGCTATTGATAACAGAGCCATCTAACGCCTCATGAAAAACGTAAAACGTTCCAGAGTTTAATATACGAACCTAAAATTCCAGGAAACCTCACAAACCCGAAGAGAAGTGGCCTCTATATTCCAAGGATTCGCCTCACTACTACACATACACAGCAGATGGCACCAGTGGTCCTGCTGGACCGCGAGGGCCCAGGGCTTCTGCTTGCGCCTTCTGGAACGATTTCCTGAATAAGCTCAACGGTGTGAAAGGCATATTTACTTTTTATTAATATATGTCGTCTTCTTTAGTTTGTTTATTTTTGATGCTTTGATGAAAGAAATAGAGGAGTCTTTTAACAGGACATCGAGATAAAACTTGAAAAACAATTCGGAGATTTGCATTTCGGAATTTGCACACAGCTTCTAGTCTAGTAGTATTTTTGAAAAGGCAAAAGGTTTATTTCATAATTTAAAAACAAAATGCATCTACCATCAACTATGATTATAATCATCTATCCTATGTATCTGATGTAATGGGAGGAAATGAGAGTGCATCTGTGTACGTAGCGTGTACACATGCACTTCAAAATATCCTGCGTCAGGTACGCAAACTGCTTTTATTTATTAGATACCACGAACCGACCGCAAACTTAAATTCACTTATTTTTTTGGTGAACGAAATGTGATTTAAGTGAAAGTTTATTCAGGGGTTTCTACAACGGCACCGGGTCGCCTAGCAAAATCTTGCCGCAAGTACCTTTACCATGATGATTTATGGTAACATTTTTTCCACCGATCTGTTAGAGAAGTAATTGAGGTGCCATCTGAAGGAGACTGATGTAAAGAACTGATAAAACTAGGGTTTCCACCTTTCTGTCTGCCTCAACTCTAGGGTTGCCAGGTTCAAAGAAGTCATTTTTATCCCTTAGAGTTGCGAAGTTATGGCAGACTGAGAGGTGGCAACCCTAGTTTTTCCAGTTCTTTAGAATGGTCTCCTTCAGATTGCATCTCATTTACTTCCCAAACATATCGGTGGAAAAAATTGTACCATAAATCATCATGGTAAAAGTACTTGCGGCAAGATTTTGCTGCTAGGTAACTCCTGTTTAAACTTTCACTTAAATCACATTTCGTTCACCAAACAAATAGGTGAATAAATTTATTGTCGGCTATTAAGATTAGCAGCTGCCGTAGTCAACATTGACTAGGAACCCATCACTCATTGTCATTTTGGGGTCAATTTTCCTTGAACATTTAACTTGGATTTTTTCCTAAACATCAGTTTCAAGTTTCAGTTCTATCTCCGATTGAAATTCGAAATATGCTACAAATTTTTGCTTAACAATCTCACCTATTCTTAGATACAATTTGTTAACAAGTGAATGCAAAATCTGAAAACCATTTGTACCTTAACATAATTTCGAAATGTAATTTTGTGAAAATGACATGTCTTCGCTCTTACTTATCGATTCGGTACCTAATAGTTTTTGGTTTTACCATTAATTTGTTGACAAGTTGTATGTCAACCACAACTTAACCTTATTCTTTGAAATTTCAGAATTGGAACACGTTCCTTGCGATGGTGCAGTAACTGGACCCTATAGCAGTGTAGCGGGTACAAGCTTACCAATAGTCCTTCTAACTACATTGGCAACCACAGCAGCTTTGTAAATTTTTAAGTGATTAAGTGAACTATGTTTTATAATGAAAAGCGGTTAGATCTCGAAGACTTTATAAAGTAGATTGGAACTTATACGGAGCGGTGTTTGGATAGAATTCGATCAAGTGTATTATGAGGACTTTTAAGTGAGCTGGTTAAAATGGCATGAATTTTGTCCATACAAATTTAAGATACCAATATGAAGCGTATACTCAACATTATTTAATAGATTATACAATCTGGAAAAAGGAAATTGCGCCTCATGTCAGTAAAACAAAAGACGACAGAGTTAGTAGCGAAAGCGCGTTGCAAGTCATTAAAACAAAAGACGAAAGCAATAGTAGCGGGAACTCCAGGTGCGTCGCAAGTTAATAAGACGACTGAGCTAGTACCGAGCATATCGAAGCGCGTCACAAGTATTGGTAGGTCGTAAGTCAAGGCACTAGGAGCGTGCACATCGAGGCGCGTCGCAAGTCAATAAACAAAAAGATGACAGCACAAGGTTAGCTTTGACCAATCAAGACTTTGATGAATTTCGGCGGGACCGCTGTAAGAATGTTGATCTCAAATTTATCATTCTCAATCTCAAATATATAAGTTAACTAATATTGTTTCATTGTCCCATAAAATGTTTTATTCATGGCTTAAGTAAACCTTCAGATTGGTAACTTTAAGTTTGCATGGAGTATTGTGGAACCTTCTTAAAGATAAGAAATGTATTTAGATGAAAATGTATTTAGCATTAAAAGAAATGATTAAAGTGGAATGTAAATGTGTTAACAAGTGTTAGGTAAATGTACTGTAGATTTCGTTCGAAGTGTTTTTCAAAGAATTAAATTTAAAGGAACTGAATATATATTTTAGATAAGAAGCTTTTAGTTGAAATAAACAAAAAAGCTTGGACACTTTATCCTAGTACCTAGAGTAATGAAAACTCAAAGTCGTTCTTTTGTATTGTAATTATAATTAAATATAATAATAAATAAAAATAATGTGTTAATAAATGTTATATTTAATTTAGTTTTGCAATGTTCCTGTATGTACGTAGTTGATTTAAATGTTTGATGTTCTAACCTTATTTTAAAACGTATAAATTGACGTTGAATATTTTTAAAATAAGACCTATAAAAAGTATTAAAATTGATGAAATGAGGAATGTTTTCGTGTTTACGTAATGTGTAAAACTAGTGAAATGTGCGTCAGCTTTGGATGTCAATGGAGCTATGCTTTCACACACGACTGGTGATATATTAATCACTATACATATCAAAGTGTGCCTCTGCTTCAATAGCAAAATGATACATATCTTTATTGTAGGAAATATTTAGGATCTATACAATAAAATTCATTAACAAGTGGTAAATAATTGATCAGTTTTACTTTAAAAGTAATTATTATTATTTCATCACTTGCTAATGGTTTTATTAAAAACTTTAGTAAAGTTTTATATCATATATCATATATATAAATATCGAGCGTATACATAAACTGTGAGATAAATTTTTATCTGTACGGTCATACATAATGAACTGAAACTACATAAAAGGGTGGTTAGACATTTAATAAGAGACACTATGAAATACATAAACATATCAACTACAGGTACAGTAGATTCCTTCAGTGTTAAACTAATATTATGTCTGGATGATGAATATTTGGATACATTACAGTTTTATTTTCTGTGACATATAATTGGCCCCTTCATATAGCTTCAATTCATTTTGTTGGACCTAATATTTACTGTTGTATTTAGGACGCTATTCGTACCACTTGAGGATCTTATGAACTCCAAAATTCTTATGACTTCGTACAGATTGTAGAACGTTTTGTAAATACCCCTTGTCTATTTAATAATAAGATGCAATTTACTGAATACTGATAGACTTATAATCGAATGAGAACGTGTTGTTTAGTCACCGGTATTTTAAATTTAATTTAAAGACAACAAAATAATTTTCATAAAACTTTTCACAAAACTTTAAGCCTTAGATACTCTGCAGGGAAAAACAATACTTAGCCTAGTGAATAACTGTGCTATTTTAATCTTACTAGTGTAGTTGTCCAAGCTTCTTACTGCTTTGACAAAAAAAAATTGTCAAAATTAGTTGGAGATGTTTTTATGGGCATCGGTGGAACTTTATTTTGCTCCTTGTCAGCTCTTTAATTTTTATATGAACGAAAAGCAAATAAAAAACTTTCTTCCTAATATTGTATTTCCTTCTCACATTTATCGGCATGAAATTCATTTAAAGTTTTTGCTACAACTGTCTGCAATACAATTGGCAGTCGTAGCAATATTTCTGACTTCACCGAAAGCAATTATGGTCGTGAGTGTGTATGTAATTTGTTTATATCCGAGGCAATCATGTTCGATGTTCAGCTGCGTGGGCTGTGATAATGAGGCCCTTTCAGGAAAAACAAAGCAAGCGCCAGAACAAATAAAAATCAATTCTCAACTCAATGAGGCTAATAGATTGAGTTAAAAATTGATGTATGTCATTATGGCGCTTCCTATGTTCTTCCTGAAAAGGGCCAATAAGTCGATATCTTATACAATCAATCGTTATTTACAATTGGCATACATATAATTACTGATCGGCCTATAATTCGATCTAGAGAATGAGGCGAGAAATGTGAGAATTTTAATTTAAATTTTTGTATGTTCTTCAGAAATCTTTTTTGGCGCATCTCAATGTTATGATGTTTGTTGATACCTCCGCATTGTCAATGGATTTCTCTTATTTCGTTTCAAAAATTGTACCTCTACGTAATCTGTAGCTTAATAACGCTTTAAGTGAAAATCGTCTTATGAATTTAATAACATTTTTAAACAAATATTTGTACTAGAAAAATATTAGCGTTAGTGAAAATATTTATACGCGATTGTCAATTATCCTTGAGCGAGTATTGAAGTGTTGGGAACATAGTGGAATGATTTTACTATACTTTTTATATAAATCGTAATACTTACACATTTGTCATTACGTCCACATCAAATACAACTTTATGGTAGTGGATGAAGGTACTGTATTTCTTAGCACGGTTATGTAGGTGTGTAAAACACAGTATTCTGTCAAGTAGAGATGTCTATACTGCGGTCTTTAGTGGCAGAAATAAGAAACATTGTAATCTCAAAAGTTGCACGAAACAAACTTTCTCGTTGAAGCACAATTTGAGAAGTTGTATGGGATAGCTTTAATTAGATAAAAAGTAAGATGTAAAGTGATCTATGTATGTAAAGATTACGTTGACATAAAAATATGCATTGTCATAAAATACATCGGTCATTCATCTAGATTAAGATTTTCATTTTGGCAATAATTAGCAACAGTGAACAAATTAAATGGTTTTATACAGATACATAATTAACAGCTGCATCATTATCAATTTTACCTGATCATTCGATGCGTATCAGGAATGGTCCCTTGCTTTTTATAGCGGGCGAACTACACACTGGAAATATTGGCTAAAATGATGGCTTCATTCGCCTAAAAGCTTAACCAAGTCGCTTACCTCGATTATAACGAGAGCAAGAACAAGAGCGAAGCAGAAGCTATTATAAAATTAGTAACTCTATTAGTTAAAGGAAGAGCGGTAATATTTCATTTAAGTATTATGGTTAATCATAACATCACTGTAACTGGTAATAAAGTATAGGTGATACCTAATTATAATCAGAAAAATAGATCATCTATTTTTTCAAGTTATACTAGCTCCAAATTAAAAAATCTCATATCTTTATCCAATGCCATTTGCGTTTTTATTTTGTTGGTCGAAAATTTTATCAAACCGTCATCATTTGCAATTATTATTTATAACACTGTATTTTCATGAGAACCTATCATTAAGCTCATTGTCAAAAGTTATTATTATAAGATTTAGTAGGTTTAATAAATATACCACTATCAGAGCTTTCAAAATTCTTGTTTATTTTAGTTCAGTGCATAATTTAATACGAAAATCGTATTGCTAATAATACTGTGGATTAAAAACTTCTACCGATAATCTCCAGAGTTAAAAATTTTAATAAATTTGCATTCCTTGCCTGCCCGAAACTTTCAAAACCGAATCCGAAACATTATATTGTATATCCCACCATTTAAGTATTATAAATTTTGAAAAAGTTGTCTTTAATTTGTTACGAATAATATTTTTATTTGAATGATATTGTACAAAATATCATTAGTAGAGCTCATTTTTTAATCTTGAGAAAAATATGTTTTTTTTATTTCAGTGATTGTTATTCTGTACTGGCCTAAAAACTTTTTAGATGTTAATATTCCTATTGCATTTGTAATAATTAGTGTTATAATTATTATTTGTTAGGCATTAGTATCATTATTATTTTTTAAGCAACAAAGTCGATATAAGTAGGTAAGAACATTCCACAATCATTTTAATTAAGTGGTAAAAAATATTGTATCTTATATCATTTACATTCAGAGTATGATTTAAAGAAGTTTCAACATACAAACAATATACAATAAAATGTCTCCTTATTTTATGAACTTATTAATATCAAAACAACTGGGCTCCTTGGTTATTTTAATTGAACTATTTATGCATAAATATAGATTTTTTTAAATAATAATAACCCTTTCTGAGTTTATAAAATACTGAATAATTATTTAAAATTATAACATTGTAAAAAGAGCTACCTACATAGTGTATGCTATGCACTGTAGTGTACATACATACAGTGTACGAAGTGTACTTCGTCAGAGGCGAATCAACGTTCTTTTTACCCGACTGCGCCAGAAGGAGGGTTATGTTTTTAATTTTAGAAGATCGAATCATTACCATTTAAGTACTATTAATACGTATTGTAAGAATATAATAAAAACTTAAGATGTAGATGAATGTGATTGCCATTAGTAATTTATGTACCAAGTTAGGTGTAATGGAGTATCATGTTGTATACAAAATTACAATTATTATTTACTTTTAGTTGTAAATGTGTTATATACTGCAAGGTTTAAAGATGGCGGAAGTTTTATTTATAATCAAATTGTAATAAGTACCACACACTCATGTAGGGTAAAATTACCCTTCAGGTAAAAAAAATCAAAATGTTATGTGCTTTAGACGACGTTTTCTTTTTGTTGTTGTGTGTAATTTGTCTGCCTAGTTTTATCGTTTGTAAGTTTAGTGTACCTATCGAAAATAATTATAATTTTGTACTAAAAATTGTTAGGTGGACCTTCAATGTGTAGCCTTTAGGAAACTGAATCATGTGGTAATTTGTTAGAAAGAGTAAATGTTAAATGTCATATGTGTACCGCTGCTTAAATCTGTTACGCGAAAATAGTACATACCGCTTACAAAGTTAGGTGCTAATTGTGTAAATGGATGTGCATTTAATTCGTTTTATACCTATTGAACAAAATTTTACGGAAAAAAGACATGAAAACTACCTGTTTTCTATTCAAAATCATGAAATTCATCAAGTTAGTCAAGAAATAAGTTCAAATCAATAATTTATTAACAGAGAAATTAATGTAGTAATCGTTTGATTCAAGATGTCATTTAATTTCAGCATAATTATTGATTAGATTTAACAATTTGCATAGTCCTATTTAATTAAATAATTTTATATAAATTAAAAACGAATTGAGTAAAATACGGTCATTTATTTGCTCGACTATCATGATGTCATGAGTATAGCGTCGTGTTTTCGGCATAATAAAAGGTTAAATAGAGTTATGGCTTGTCGGCAAATAAAAGATAGTATTAAGCCCATTAATTAAATTGATTATTAGAATTTTATCATTAATTAAAATTATAAATTCGTTTGTACAGTTGCACTAAGATTTATTTCACCGTAGAAAAAAACAAAATAATTATAAAAACTGAATGCTGTTAGACAATAGTTATAAATACTTTGCTTTAAATGATTATTATCTTTATTCAGAAATACTCAATAAAAATTATTTGAAAAAAAAAAGAACTTTCTTTTACGTTATTTTCCCTTTTCGCATGAAATTAAGCTAACCACTTTATTTTATTCCAAAAATGCTCTTATAATTTAGCACTTACAAAGAGAGATCTGTAATGATTTATTCTGGATGTTTAATATAAGAAAGTATATAAAACTCTCGATTGAGTTTGCTACGCTACGCTACGCAGCTAACAAACCATAATTTACATAAGATGTATGAGCACTACCTCATTTTCTCATACGAAGTTCAAAGAGCTTTCAATTGTCCAATCTCACCTCTTCGTAGAACATATAATTAAAAAAAAACAACGGAAAATTTCCTATTTATTTTTATTTTATTTTATTGACAAAATGGTTTCGTAAGTGACTAGATAAAGATACTGATACTGTAATACTTATATTTATTTAACTACTACGTCTTAACCTCGTTACCTACAAGTACATGATAAAACGAAATAATATAAAATAAAACACACTTAGTGTGTCTACATACAATTATTTAATAAAACCGCATAATAATATTTGTTACATATTTTTTGTGTTATTCCTGTAAAAAATAAATTATTATATGAAGGAATTATAGTAGTTCATATAAGAAGAACGAAAAGACATTAAATGTATTTTTCACTGTGCAGTCGTAGGTTATAACAATAATTGCCAGGGGACTTGAAAATAAATTATGTAAATCTTCGAACTGTATATTTTGAAATTATGTACAAGTATAGGGTGTAAACTGAAATGCGTTATAATAGGGTATTGTATATTGTACAGTGTACAACATTATAACGAAACCAGCATACATACAAACAAACAAAAAATCTGCTTCTTGGGTGGAGTACCTAGTCATAGACTTTTATAGTGAACATTAACATTTTACATTTCGCGATTTAGATATTGGCTCCATAGTGAAAGATTCAACAATGTGATGGTGTAAAGTACCCCAGAAATATGTAACGCATTTAAGTTTAACCCTGTATAATAAATTTGAATACATAATTAAGTATAATAAAACGAGTATATGTGTTATTCTTAGAGCCCAAACCCTTAACCGTATTATTTCCTATTCTTCACCTACCTTCCACTAAAGAATTTTCAATTGTAATATGTAAAAAAAATAATCATATACTTAAAAATGACTTGAAATCATTGCATTGTATTTATTCGACTTTGTCAAGACACAAGTTTTCAATTCAATTCAATTCAATCAATTTATTTCCACAAAATCATAAAAAAGAAAAATACATACATAAACAGTTTAAAACAACAACAACAATCATAAAAAAACACAATATTAAAGCATGCAAAATATTTCACAAATTTGGCAAGGGGACAGGAGCTCAGTGATACTGACTACAGCCAGTCAGCTCCTGACTGCGCAGCGCTGTTTTTCAGTCCTGCCCTGACTCCACGTGGTGTTGGGTTGGAGTTCATGTGTAGTGTAGGAGGCTAGACGGCAACAGTAGGAACAATATATATATATGTACATAGAACAATGTGTACAAAGTGAAAAGTTGAAAGCGAATGAAATTGTGTTACTGTTTGTGAGTGTACGTTTTTGTGTCGTAGTTTACAGAGAGTATCCTAATGATGGAGGTCCGAGAGTACAGTTTTGAGATCTACCATGTTCCGGAAAGTATGTTTTGTAACTTTAAGTAAGTTTATAGTTACAGGTTTGATTTCAATAAAAATGATCTCCAAATACAGTATATTTGATATTTATTTTAGTTAAACCAGAGTTGGAGACACAAATTTAAACTGATACTCTGTCTCGAGTTACTCCGTTACTCCGATACTCGAGAATTCCATACAAGTCAAGTCCGACCTTTTTTCTTTTTAAAGAAATTTGAAATGAAATGCTGTTTATTTTATTTTCACACGTAAGACCATGCATATAAACAATTCCTTTCCCAGCTTCCTGTTTAGGACCAAAAAGCAATAAAAAGTATTTACTGAACCCTGTCTCTCACATTGCTCATATTGATGACAGTGACAGCATATTAAAATATATATATAAGCCTAAATCCTTTTTAGTCCAAGCCAGCCCTGAATACAATGTTATTATTAAAACCCTAACAAAATTGTGCTTTATTTAATTTGGTATAAATAAAATTTGTATTTTATTAATTTTTAACAAAATAATCTTAATTTTGCCAAGCCGTGGTCGTTTAGAGGTCATTCATGCCACACAAGAGGTCGGCATGCTCGATCTCCTCAAGGGGTAGGGGGGAGAAGCTGAGGGTCACAGAGTTGTGGTAGCGACCGCTGGATACTAGACGAACCACCGTGTCTTCACAGGCTATGTAGGATGGACGACGAGCTGGAATAGAAAAATAAAAAAAATTATACTAAAATTCCCATAATAATTACAAGTGTTTTATAGCTGATTTAATTTTCACGTCATTTATCATTTTCATAAAACCCTTACTCCTCTCCCATTAAGTATTTTAACATAACAATTTTGAAATATTTGAGTTAGTATTTAATTGACAACATTTCATTTTAAGAAAGGTACCAAAATAAGAAAACCATTTGGAGATTATGTGATTCAAAGCTTACATCAAAATTATCAGATTTTTCTATCCATTATTTCTCATTATTTCCTTTGCCTGCTTGGATTTTCTATTGCATTTGGCAGTTTGTATTTTTAATGTTATTGCGGCCAATGTATCTTAGCCATAAATCCTATGTTTTTCAGAAAATTCAAAAGTAAATTAAAAATAGAAATATCGGTCAAAAATAAAATCGGAAAAATATATATGTCTTATTTTTTAACCTATTTTTATTAAAAACAGGTGGTTAAAAAAATGTAATGTTGTCAATTTGATTTTTAATGATGAAATTACAAACAGCGAAATAAGGTAAACCGATGCGAACTGAGAAAACAAATTACACGAAAGTGTATTTGTATTTTTTTCTCTATATTTTAGTGTATAATAAAATATATTTGAGTTGATTTGAAGAAAGTAAAAGATTTTATTCCTGGAATTTAATTTCCCAGAGATCATGTTAGAATGTATCAATTGAAACGCGAAGAAATTGGAATTCATCAGAACTTTATTACGTCAAATGTAATACGAGACTCGGTTTTATTATAATTAGTAATCGAACGATATCGAAACCAAAAAAATATAAAAGATATTTTTTTTCATAAAACACAACAGTTTTTAATTACTACCAAAATTTTAAGGGCGTATTCAGACAATGAAACTTAACACCTTTCCCTAAGGCACATGGGACGAAAAGCGAGAAAATTTTTAGAACTTTCCATACAAAAGTGCGGATCAGCCGATCTATTTTCTATAGGAAGTTGAAAATGTTTAATACATTTAGACCCATCTTCGACCTCCTTCTTCCTTGGGGATTTTTTAAGTGTCTGAATATACCTTAAACATTTTGTTAGTAGGTAATTAAAAACTACGGATGTAGAAGTTAATCATTTTAACGGGTTTTTACCGCGTTTTTATTGTTTTTGGAGTGGATCATTTCATTTCGCATGTGAAAAATAATGACCCCCTAAATGACCGCTATTGCATAACATGTTCTCGAGGCGGGCCCCAACCACTGGATTGAGCTGCACAAACCACGCGTCCTTTCTACCAACCGCCATTACTACCCAAGAATGGTGAGAGAAGCTATTGAAATTAAATACATCGCAATTTCAATACAGAGGACGGTTTCAAATTAACTAGTACGTAGAATCCGGTGGTAAAGATGGTGGTATTCACCTGCGTACTCTCGGTCGTACAAATGTAGGAGTGACACAGAGACACGTTGACTTTCGAGTGAGTTCCGATAGTGGTCGGAGCAAACGAAGAAGAATGACGGTAGACCTTTGACTAATTATTATAAGGACTAGCCTTGCGGTAGCATTTCCCCTCTGCCGCGGTATAAGCACAATTGATCGTGTGCATTTACATTCAATTTTACACCTTATCACTAAACGAGACAGCCTATAATTGCGAAATAATAACTTCGAACTTAGAACGTTTGGGGTTCACACGAGACCACTTTTCATGATTTTTAATATTCAAAATTAGAATCTAAAGTTATGGGGAATAAAATCCAAAGTTGCGGATTTCATGTTACCTCGCCCCCCGCAAAAAGTGGCAAAAATGTTTGTTAGTAGAATTACACGCGTAACCAGTCCACATATAAATAATGAAAGCGGTAGACAGATTTGTCTGCTCTTAAAAACCTACCTGCAGTTCTACAGTCATCCCGTGATCATGAAAATTGTAACACTGCCGAAATATCGGGAACTCCAAAATCAATAAAAACGCGGTAAGAACCCATTAAAATGATTAACTTTAGCTTAATTAATAACCGCGTAACTCTAAAAAACTACGGATGTAGAGTCATCTAATAAGATTAGTATCATCAACGATACCTTTATGCATATTGCAACAAAATAGATGTCCCTAGATAAAGCCTCCTAAACCCAATTACCGGCTAAATGGCTTCGGATGTAACTATAGTGACCGAGATACAGTTTACTAGTTCAGGGTAATCAGCTTTTGGGCTCGAGGCATGATTAATACAGCCAGGTCTATATCTCGGTTTCAAATTCACAATAATAGGATCAAAGCTGTTTGAGTGTTTACGTTTTATAGCTCTATATCGTATACAAGGTATAACAAAACCTAGTAAAACTTAAGGGGGTGCTTTAGACCATCAAACTGAACAACTTTTACTATGGAGCCATCGAGAAAAAATAAAAATTTTATTTTTTCTCGATGTTGGCTCCTTAGTGAAAGTTGTTCAGTTTGATGTTCTGAAGCACCCTCTTAATTATTATTAGGGTGTTTTGTTACACTTGTATACAATATTAAGCTATAAAATGTATACCAGAACAGCTTTGATCCTATTAATGTGAATTTGAAACCGAGATACAGACCTGGCAGTATTAATCATGCCTCGAGCCCAAAAGCTGATGGCATCTCATTTGCTTCCCAAACAGATCGGCGGAAAAAATGGTACTATAAATCATCATGGTAAAGGTTTTTGCGGCAAGATTTTGCTAGTCAACCTATCGGCGTTGTACGAACCCCTGTGTAAACTTTCACTTAAATCACATTTCATACACCAAACAAGATCCTCGATTCAAGAGTTTTGAACAAATAGGTGCATAAATTTACGGTCGGATCTTGGGCTAGACTATATTCAATCAAATGTCACCAGTTAGTAATGATCCCGAACAAAGCAGTTTCGGCTTTCTGGTTAATTCGGTTACACATTGTAAACGATAGTTCTAATTGTATTTGTATCTAGCTCACCTTCACTAGAATCCAATCCGCACACACTGTCAAGGACCTCCATTTTGGTGTGATCGAGACCGCTGGCGCCACCAATGTCCACGTAATCAGGCAGGCCCCGCTTTGTGCACTAAACAGATAGGCGTTCAATTAAGTTTCTAACAAGATTGGTATAATTTACGAAGGTCTAACAAATCATTTTCTTATAAAATACCTATACTCCATTTCAAATAGTAACGAAATTTTAAGGCTATTTTGAATTACAGAAACAGAGATTTGAAACACTTAATCTCACTTATTCTTAGAACAGCTTTAGTAACGTCCAAGCTTTGTCGGATAGTATATCTTTTTGATAAATAAATAATATTAGCAAATCAGAATTGGCCAGAAAGCTATACAGGGGGTAAAGTACAGCCTAGCAAATACTGAAACGGTGAACTCAGACCATCAAACTGAACAACTTTCACTATGGAGCCTACCTCAGGAAACGCGCTAAAAATGCAGTCTCATGCAGCATTTGAGTCGGGTACAACAGTTTTGTTTGGGACAGCTGATTTTTTTCGCGTGTCCTAAGGTAGGCTCCATAGTGAAAGTTGTTCAGTTTGGTGGTCTGAGTTCACCGTTTCGATTTGCTAGGCTGTTACTTAAACACTGTATAGGAATCGAAAAATCATGTCGTCCTTATTTAAAATGAAGTATAAAGAAACCAATAAATGTAGCACAGTATATGTATCATTACCAATTTTTACTTTTAAATTAAACATAAATTACTTAAATACGTTTAAGTTCAAGAGAGCGTCTGGACACTCAATCATGAGGTCATGGTTCGAATCCGCATAACCGACATGCTATGTAGATACCAATGAGTTTTTCTAACTTATGTAAGTAATACCGAATGCTCTCAAACGGTTAAGGAAAACATCTTGAGGAAACCTGCATACGCCCATACACTTACTCTGTGGTAATGCTGCTAGTGTGATGAGTTTCTTTGAGCCGGGTGGGTTCCGTGGTGCGGAGGGCATTTAAGTCAGTTTTTGTCGTATTACTGACGAAGCATGAGGTGGATTTTAGTTTGGTAAGTTGACGAAGCATGTTGCGGATTACCGGTTGTATTATGATTGACGAAGCTAGTGCTGACTGATTATTTAGTGTAGACTGTAGACATTAACGAATTATTTTTATTAATAAATTTTTGTCTGACGTGGATGATGTTGATAACGACGGTGTATGAGTGTCAAAACAATTTCGCTTTTTGTATGGAGACGGCTTTACAATCCTGAAATCTTGTCAAATACTCTTGCCTAAGGCGTCCAGCTATTTATAGATAAAACGTTTTTGCATTCCACGGCCTTAAAGGCTGGAAAAGCCGCTATTAAATTGAGATTATCCCTCTAAATTGAGTGTGGCCATTATGGACTGAGTGGACTATTCAATTTAAGCGAAATTTGCTTTTGAACCCAATTTGTGGAAGGCATAAAAATCCTTGGTCAAATAAATTGATCGAAAAAATAAATTACAAATGTTATAAATAGCGAAACAATTTTATTTATAAAATAAACATTTATTTTTTTCTGGAGATTGAATTACACTACCCATTTTTATTCAACTATTTCCCTAAGGTTATGAGGAAACAAATTGCTTTCTAACATTATACTTTTCGTATTATTTTTTGGGTGTGCTTGAAAACGAAATAATACTTACTAACCGAAAGAATTCTAACTCAAAAGGTCAGGTGGGGCAAGAGCGAGTTCTAGTATAAAGACCATGAACTGTGTCTATGCGTAGACACAGCTCTAAAGATGACTGTATGAGGATTGCAGACAGAGAAAATGAAGCAGCTGCTTTTGAATGATTTAGCGTATATTGAAATACTTAGCACAAAAAGATCTTTAGAAACTTATCTAATTGCTAAAAACATGGTGCTCGTGTACGAGATTGAAGGGCAAGTGAAGGACGCGTTGGCTGTCTCCTCCAGCTCTCTAAACCGTCGCTCATTGGCCGATGATCACGCGATAAACCATCTCGATTGGTTCTTCGTTATGTGATGAGATGCGAAGGAGATCGACTCGAGTAGTAGGGTAATCGAATATACGCATATGTATAGGTATGTAGATATGTAGGTATGTAGTTGTCTCGCCAACAACTGTTAGGCCTAGTGTGGGACGCCCTCCGGCCAGCTGGATCGAAGTCCTAAGATAGGTTGGTAGCTGAGAGCGTGAGAGTAGCTAGATGGCAGGGCAAGCCATAGTAGAGACATATGCTGAGCAGTAGAATCTATGGTTGCTGATGAAGCAAGTACGTAACCTTTAACCTTTTAATATTTTTGTAATTAAATAAGTCAGTCATTAAGGGAATATAATTCTGAGCGTGTTCTATACAAACGAAATCTGGTGATATTTTCAATACTAACTAATTAAAGTCAATGAATTTTTTTCGAAACAATCTAGAAACTAATCTCTATGTTATGAAGTCAGATTTTCGTTAAAATGTATAGTTTTAAAGTTACAGTGCCTCAAAGATTTTCATACAAATCTTAAATTAATCCTAGCATTAAAACTGTATATTTAACGAAAATCGGATTTCATGTTTCAAATCTGAAGCATAGATATTAGTTTTTAGATTGTTTCTGAAAAATGGCATTGACTTTAATTGGTTAGTATTGAAAATATCACCAGACTTCGATTATATGCAGCGCGCATTTACGCACTCGGAATAAATTTCTCTTAATCATTACATAATACAGACAGTACCTATTTCTAGCTTCCTGCACAATTCTGACACATTAAAATGACATTCTGATGAAACACAATCTGTTATGTCACGTTGTCATCAGTTAATTAAATACATTACATATTAAACCATTGCGTACTTTAGTTGTAGCATTAAACTGAACAACTTTTACGATGGCATCTACTATGAATCGCGAAAAAAACAACTGTGTCATACATTTTTGTCCAATAGCTATTGGCATTTTCAATGGAACATGGGCCACACAATAAGAAGAAGAATGAAAGAGCAGATTTTTTTTCGCGATTTCGTTTTTGGACCCATAGTGAAAGTTGTTCAGTTTGATGATCTGAAACACCATGTTCGATACCTATGCAACGCATTTAAGTTTATACCCTGTATGTTAGCATTTACCAATAGTTAAACCGAAAGCTTCAAAATCTTAAAGATGTTAAAACTTTATTTAAAAACTTTGCAAAAACGATTCCTAAAAACAATAGAGCAAAATTCATACGTACATGATGAATAGTCCCAGTTTCAATATCAAGAAGACTCCCTCTTTTGACTGATTGTCCAACGTTTAAGTCCAGGACCTTCACGGTGGCAGGTGACACGGCTATCACAGAACAGTTGCCAGTCTCTCCATGGTTCCTCAACGTGTAGATGCCTTCAGAACCGAACAGCATGACGTTGCAAGCTGAGGGAAAAGTTAGATTGAACTTTAAATATGCATGTTAAAGTATATTTTTAATAACTACCCTCGTGGTCTAATGGTAAAGACTTAAGAGCATTGGGCTCTTACAGTATATTTTTAATAACTACCTTCGTGGTATAATGGTAAAGAGCATTGTGCTCTTGCGACGTTGGTCGCGGATTCGATTCCCACGGGACACCTAGTGATATGTCATTTTGTGCATTTTTCCCCAGTTGGTTAGGACATTGCAGGCCGTATCACCTGATTGTCTGAAAAGAAAGATGATTCTTCGGATGTCACTTTAAGCCATTGGTCCCGGCCACTACCTTTGGTGGAAGTAGTCGTTACATACTGCTCTCAAACAGTGAAGGAAAACATCGTGAGGTGAGGGTACCTGCTTATGCTGGAGAAGAAATTCTGATGCTTATATGTAGTCCACCAATACGCATTGGGCACGCGTGGTGGACTGATGCCCATACACCCTCCTTGAGGGTGGGCTTGTGCCCTGCAGTGGGACGTATAAAGGCTAATGATGACGAAAAGCTTTCCTGATGATGACGTATTGAACATCTGATACCTCCAGCACACATTGGGAAATCAGCAACCCATTAACGCTGGTTTGCAAATCTCTCTACTACGAATGTACGCCAATGTTAAACTGTAGCCCCGGGACTTTTTAATTGCCAAAAAGATTCTATCTAAACGGCAATCGGTAATCTGTTCGCTAATTAAAAAAGTCCCGGGGCTACATATCATTATGTCTTTGACACAGAAGAAGATGGATATAAAAGATTATTAAAAGAAGCAATAATTACATTGCGACCGTATCTAGAGAGAATTGCCACTATATTTATAAACCAATCAGCGGCCGTAGTATGGCAACGTGATATAGTGCTATCACGCCTCCGCTCTCTTTTTATTTAGGCCCGAATGAACGATATAAAAGGCGTGATATAGCCGGCCGCTGATCTTGCAACACCTTCGAAACGCAACTTGCACTATTGAAGTAATGACTAATAACTAAAGGGCAACGGTTTTCATAACACCTCGTCTGGCGGAATATTTGCATTTCCACAATCTAAGGATTTATCAGCATTCATCATACTTTCGTATCCCAGTAACAAAGAAAAAATAATAAGAATATGTATGAAATTTTAGGTTCTTCTAATCGTGTGGGCAGCAAGCCCTGGTCAGATTTTCGTTAAAATATTTACTTCCAAACATACCGTAGCTCGAAGATTTCTATACGAATCATAAATTCATCCTAGCGAAATATGAAAACGGAAATATGATAAGGTAACGACACAGATATTGGTTTCTAGATTAGTGTTAACGAAATTTTTTTTCTTTAATCGGTTAATGTTGAAAATAGGATGAAGCTTCGCTCGGGCGCCCTAATTATGTGTTTGTGCTGTGAACAAATTAGTATAGCAGTGGCGGAGGAGCCAGTACATCAGTGATAGCTACGTCATTCAACTTCGTGGAAACCTACACGATACAGCATACAATTGTTACTAATTTAACGGACCCTAAAAACACATGCGTATTAATAAACTTCCAACCCTGTATCAGATTGCGAGCTGAGTGTAATTTAAGCGCTTTTTATAGCGAATCACAAAATTTTCATTATTGTGTCGTTTGTGTGACTCGACAGGGAATGTGGGCGAATTACATTTAAAATCACTTAGGAATCAACAGTATCTAACACATTCTTCTCCTTATCGTGTGGGCAAGCCCCGTGTAAGAGTTTTTTCAGACCGCCTTACGGCCTCTGGCGTAGTTTTTATGTAACGACTACTACCACCAGAGATAGTAGCCGGGACCAACCGAAGCACGGAATCATCCTTCTGTTTCAGACAATCAAGTGATTCAGCCTGATATGTCCTAACCAACTGGGGAAAAATGTACAAAGTGACATATCACTAGGTGTCCCCCGTGGCAATCGAACCCACGACCTCCGTGTCAAGAGCCCAATCCTCTCAACCATTAGACCACGGAGGCAAATTTCAGGTTTATTTGAACAGTTTAACTCAATAAAATACTTGAAAAGATTCGATTTCATTGACAAGAGTCAGAGTTTTTTCAGACTGCGTTACGGCCTTTGACGTAGTTTTTATGTAACGACTACTACCACCAGAGATAGTAGCCGGGACCAATCGAAGCACGCAATAATCTTTCTTTTTCAGACAATCAGGTGATTCAGCATGCTTTATCCGAACCAACTGGGGAAAAATGCACAAAGTGACATATCACTAGGTGTCCCCCGTGGGAATCGAACCCACGACCTCCGTGTCAAGAGCCCAATGCTCTTAACCATTAGACCACGGAGGCAAATTTCAGGTTTATTTGAACAGTTTAACTCAATAAAATACTTGAAAAGATTCGATTTCATTTACAAGACAAACCTTTCAATACTTGGATACCAAGGAGGTATTTGTTCTAACAAATGAAACGCGTTACTCTCGCGAATGGAAAAGAAACATTGCAGACTAGTTTAAAAATTACAGCATTCCATCAACTCTGTACACATGATGTGAACGCATATACATTTTCTGTTACTGTTACACCCGGTGACTTGAGTATACAAAGAAGAACGATATAAAGGAAATCGAATGAAACGTTTTTTAAGGTTTTTGTGAGGTTTTTAAAATTAATGGTAATTTTTAAGGGTACATACAAACGGAGTCTGGTTATATTTTCAATACTAACCAATTAAAGTAAATGTATTTTTTCAGAAACAATCTAGAAACTAATTTCTATGCTTCCATGTTTCCAGATTTGTATAGTTTTAAAGTAAAAGATTTCCATACAAATCTTAGCTAAATCCTAGCATTGAAACTGTATATTTTAAAATCTGACACCATACAAGCATAGAGATTTGTTTCTAGATTGTTTCTGCAAAATTTCATTGACTTTAATCGGTTAGTATTGAAAAAATAACCAGAGTTCGTTTGTATGCAGTGCGCATTAGTGCTTTTGGAATAAACTTCTCTTACATCATTCCTAGACTAATCAAGGGGGAAAATAAAGTTATACTCTAGTAGAGTATATACCAATCCGAATTTAGATTGGTTTGCTCATTCGTAAATAACATAATATGGGACATCTCATGCATATCTAGCTAGCCTTAAATGGCCATAAATCCACTTAGAATACGAAATCTAATCAATAAAAATACACTTAAAAGTATTTAGATATAATAATTAGTTTTTTCGTTTCTTAACTCAAAACAGAACTAGTAGGTTCTCTTTTACAAGCAGTCACCCTGTATTAACAGCATCGCATGACACGCTAGGGGCGTGTAAAAATTAATTGGGTCGAACTGAAGCAGAAAAATTATACTGAAATTTAATATTCTCGTCCCGTAAATGCATTTTGATAGGAGTTCATAGGACTTCATTTTTGTCCTTTCGTTATTTTAAGATCAGTATGGGGAGGACGAGTTTGTGACTATCTAATTATCTAATTCAGAATATAATCGCGTTAAAATCACTCAAATCGCATTTCTTTAAGACGACATATTATTTCAAATGGATCGTGTTATACGTATTATGAAGAATATATTTTTCATCCCACCATCTCGGAAAGAGTATTTTTGCTCTTCGATATCTGAGTGCAAAAGCCGTTTTTATCCACTAGAGGATAAAGTAAATTGAATTTATAACATCGTTTGCACTGAGTTTGTGAATTCAAAACATCATTAAACCTATTTACTTCTCCCTCCATGGTGCCTAATTTATCCTTGCTGAGGTGGGATGAAAAATTACGTGTTGCACTCGAGTGCAAAGATTTTTCACCTCGTGCTCTTTTGATTCTCTCGCTCACGCTCAGGATTCTAATTTTTGAATCACTTGCTGAGCTCGTGAACCAATTTTACAATGGTCGTGGTCACTATATTTTCAATTAATATACCAATATATTTATATTATAAGTTGTCTCGTGCTTCACAATGATGTTTCATTATACACACGGATACAACTTAAATACTGATGCAACACTCGTAATCAGTATCGCGTCGTAAGCTACGTGGTACGTAAGCTGCGATGGGCTACGTATACGTAGCATTTTTTTCTCAGTGTATGGGACCAAAGTCGAAAGCAAAAATACTGCTGTTCCATATAAAACTACAATCATTCTCGACCAAAATGTATGGGACAGCAGATTTTTTCTTCGCGATTTCGACCATGGTCCCATAGAGAAAGTTGTTCAGTTTCATGGTCTGATCATCCAATTATAAAACCGTCAGCATATTAAGATGGACTTTATACAACGTGTTAATGAATTAACGCAAAACTAGAAAGTAGTTTGTTTAGAATCGAGAGCAGAATCGAATTATCATGGTTTCGACATAGGTACTTTTTTATCAAAATATTAAATAATTTGTTTGTAATATTTAAAATTTACTGAACTCCATCTCAACCCACCGCTCGGGCACTCTCGCCTTACTTACTACCAAAACAAGATTCTTAAAATGTATCCATGAGCATGTTAGCGCTTTCATTCATTGCTCAAATGATAACAAATAATTTTTGCCTCAAAACTTAAAATGCGATTAACTTCAAATAATTATAAGTATCAAAATAATGAAATTATTGTTTCAATCTAATTATTTTGTTATAAATCAGTTGGGGTGTATGAGGTTTTGCGCTTATTCATTAACACGTTGTATACAGGGTGAAATTGAAATCATTATAATAAAGAACACTAGGACTTACGTCGAGCATTCCTAAAATGACGAATGGTAACCGCAAATCCTTTGCCTCTGGCTGGAACCCGATACTGTATGAGGGCAGCGTTCTGCCGGGAGACCAGTTTGTGCTGTGGTCTCTGGCCACATGACTCCACCACTCTGTCTTCGTCCCAGGAGTCCGCAGGCCACACCTGCCCGTTCAATTCCCAACCGTCGACCCACTGGAATAAAGTACATTTATGAGGCTACACGTAAACAATTAATTAATGTTGGTTTCCAAATAATTATAAAATGTACATTGGATGTTTACACAAAAAATATAGGTATCATTATTCCGCTTTCAGGTGGTTGCAGAGTTGTCAATTTCATACAAAAGTTTGACGCATAATACTCGTAGACGGTATAATTAAAAGTAATATTTATAAATGGAAAAATTGTTTAGATAATCTAGATGCCGCGTATCAAATAAAACATTTGAAATTTATAAAACTACTGACACTTTTTTAAGGGGATGATCAGACCATCAATCTGAACAACTTTACTATTGGACCAACATCGAAATCGCGAAAAAAAAATCAGCTGTCCCACATATTTTGCTAAAGTAGGTTTGCATTTTTGTATGGAACAGCAGATTTTTTTTACGCGATTTCGATGTTGGTCCCATAGAGAAAGTTGTTTAGTTTGATGGTCTGATCATCCCATTGAAAAATTATCAGCATATTAATAAAGACCCTGTATATTAATGATGATATAAAGCTTTTAACTTATCCATAGAAAATTTCAAAGCTTTGTATCTTCGTAATTATATCATAAATTGCAAATGTTATTTGATACGCGGAAACTAGATTTTTAAACTATTTTTCATACTACAAAATAAAATATATTTTTTTTTATTTATAAGTAATGGACTTTTTGCTTGTGCGTTAGCACCGCATTTCCGCCAATGTCAAGTAGTTTGTGGGAGTATCTATCCCAATCTCAGGGATTGTTTTTGATAAAGAACAAGAAGAGATTAAGGAATGCGGAGCCTCGTGGCAGGCAAAGACGCGACGCGCGGACAACACGCGAGACAAGTTCTCGGGTCAGAACCTGCAACGTGACTCAAAATAAAACATTACTGCTATTAATACCGACCACGTGTATTATGCGTCAATCTTTTGTATGAAATTGACAGCTCTGCAACCACCTTAATTGTTGCCTTATGGTGGCATTTACATGGCGTTTTATGTTCATGTAGAGGTATTCCCGTAATAAATGTGAAAGTATGTGATTAAATTACGCATAAACGACTGAATGGATTTGGATGAAATTTTGCTCATAAACAGAGTATGTTTTGGATTAACACATCGGCTACTTTTTTAATACGAAGTCTTTACAGAAATTGCGGGTAAAAGGTGGTACAATTTATCTACAGTGTCCTTCTTAATATGCTGACACTTTTTAAAGGGATGATCAGACCGTCAAACTGAACAACTTTCTCTATGGGAGCAACATCGAAATAGCGAAAAAAAATCAGCTGTCCCATACATTAATTTGGCTCAAGTAGGTTTGCAGTTTTGTATGAAAGAGCATATATTTTTTTCGCGATTTAATGTTGGTGCCATGGAAAAAGTTGTCAGTTTGATGGTCTGATCATCCCCTTAAAACAGTTTCAGCATATTAAGAAGGACCATTTGCATTGGAAGGGCATTTTTGTATGAAAGAGCAGATATTTTTATCGCGATTTAATGTTGGTGCCATGGAAAATGTTGTTCAGTTTGATGGTCTGATCATCTACTTAAAACAGTTTCAGCATATTAAGAAGGACCCCTTACAACGTGTTAATGAATAAGTGCAAAACCTCATATACCCCAACTGATTTATAACAAAATAATTAGATTGAAACAAAAATTTCATTATTTTGATCGTTAATATTTAAAGTTATTCGCGTTTTAAGTTTTGAGGCAAAAATGATTTGTTATCATTAAATCAATGAATGAAAGCGCTAACGTGCACATGGATACATTTTAAGAATCTTTTTTTGGTAGTAATTAGGGTGAAAGTACCCGAGCTGAGGGTTGAGATCGAGTTCAATAAATATTAAATTTTATAAACTAATTATTTAATATTTAAAAAAAAATTACCTATGTTGAAACTACTACTTTCTAGTTTTGCGTTAATTCATTAACACGTTGTATAAACCCCCCATACCTAAGGTAAGTCAAACCACATCTCATTTCTGGGCATTTTCTGATAGAACATGTTATAGCTACTACTTGATTGATATATTGGAGTTATGTCAAGAGTCTGATGGAAAGTCTAAGTTTTGTGAATCGATCTATTTCCAATAGCGTGAATATATCATTGTATTCCCAGGATAGGAAAAGAGTGCAGACTCGCGTTAAAAATAGACTAAGCTGCTTGAGATTTTCTGCAAGACAATCTTAAAAATATCACGTCTTTGCTTAGAGATGCAAAACATTTTCATTCTTTACAAAAATAGTCTTGCAGCTGTGTCTTTTAAAATCAATCTTGTCAGATTATGCAATATTTCTTGCGCTTTGAAACCAGCCTCAGAATAGGTAATAGTATAACCAGCAAAGCTATAGCAAAACCTATTTCATAGAAAAACAAGGGAGTTTTAAGAAAAAGTCATTAAATTAGCAAATTTTTCGCTATAATTGTTGTAGGGCAGACATATTTTATCCACCTTATGGATGTACCCTTGACCCTTTAATAAGGGGTAAATTTATTCAACGAAATAAGAACCAAGATGTACTTATATTCACTTGGGGATTGGCCCTTCATGGGATGAGGATGTCAGCCAAGACCTTCTACGTTTTATATGAGGTATCATAACTGAGTAGATTATTACGTGGCAACAATTTTACATGAAATGTTTGTGATAGGATATCACGATATGAGTAACGCCTGCAGAACACAAAATTATTAAGATAAACAAAAAACCCGACTGCCTAAAAAACCTATTATTTGAAAAGAGAAAATAAGCTCTATAATCACTTATCAGCTATTGGCTATGTGCAAAGTGGTTATGGGAACTGAAAAATCTATTGCAGTGCCCGGGGTGGCAGAAATGTGTACTTTTGTTGGTCAAGCTGTGTAAAATATGCAAATCCACACACTAACTCAACACGAAATCTCCAAAACTGTAAAGACTACAAACTTAAAATTTTGTATGGATGTTTCTATTGGCATCTAGGTGCTCACTAAAAACGGTTTGTTGAATTCTGATCTCCAAAGGTGTGAACACCGGGATAAAAGTTTGTACGGAAATTGGGACTGCAAATATCGTGGATTTTAGCAAATAGGTATTTTAAATTTTTATATCGATAATGTTGTTAATTTCTTTAGTTTTTACATTATTTTATTATAAAAATAACAAACTTTTAACTAACATGTTACTTGAAATAATTCACGGCGGTCCGAAACCGCTAGGGGCGCTAGTGTCGTGCCCATAACCAATAACAACTTTATCTGAGCTAATATAATTTGAATGTTATTAGGTAGGTATCCCAAACGAGGACAAAGAAGATTTTTGGTTGGTTATTGATTTGTCCCCGCCTGCAATACATCCAAATTATATTAGCTCAAATAAAGCTGTTATAGCTGATTAGTGCTTATAGAGCTTGTTTTTCTCTTTTTAGTTAATTGATTTTAAAGCAGTCGGGTTTTATGTTTATAGTAATAATTTTGTGTTCTGCATGCGTTACTGATATCCCATGTGTCGCAATTCTAACATAAAAGTACTATCATATATACAACGTATATACAACATAAGCGCAAAACCTCATCCACCCCAACTGATTTCTAACAAAATAATTCGATTGAAACAATAATTGCATTATTTTGGTAGTTAAAATTTAAAGTTATACGCATTTTAAGTTTCCAGGATAAAATGATTTGTTATCATTTCAACAATGAATGAAAGTGCTAACTAGCGCTATCTTGTTTTGGTAGTAAGTAGTGTGAGTGTGACCATGCGGTGGGTTGAGATCGAGTTCATAAAATTTTAAATTTTACGAAAATTATTTAATGTTTTGAAAATTCTTCATAGGTATTTTTTTCAAAATAATAAATAATTTGTTTGTAAAATTTAAAATTTGCTGAAATCGATCTCAACCACCGCTCTGGCACTCTCACTCATGATAACAAATCATTTCTGCCTCAAAACTTAAAATGTGAATAGCTTTAAATTTTAACTGTCAAAATAGAAAATAATGAAGTTATTGTTTCAATCTAATTATTTTGTTATAAATCAGTTGGGGTGTATGAGGTTTTGCGCTTATTCATTAACACGTTGTATACATACGTACAATACATACGGGTAAAAATAACAAGTATCGTGGACGCACAAAGTAGCCTGCTTACCGCGACCAATCCTCCGTTATCACACGGCACATCCAGGTAATTAAACGTAACCTGAATCCTCTTGTCGGGTTCTGCGATCATGTAGATTCCGCATACTGTTGGCTCGTTCGAGGGAGACTTGAAGAATAGCTCACCTTCTTCCGATGTTACTAGGAAACAATCTGTTGGACAACAAATATACAAGTAGAAAACAATGTAATTTCAAGTTATACAGGGTCCTTCTTAATATGCTGACACTTTTTTAAGGGGATACGATGATCAGACCATCAAACGGTACAACTTTCTCTATGGCACCAACATCGAAATCGCGAAAAAAAATCAGATCATCCATACAAAACTGCAAACCTACTTGAGCCAAATGTATGGGACAGCTGTTTTTTTTTCGTTATTTCATTGTTGGGCCCGTATAGAAAGTTGTTCAGTTTGATGGTCTGATCATCCCCTTAAAAAGTGTTAGCATATTAAGTTGACCCTGTAGACAGTTCAAACTCAAACGCAAAATCGGTGTCGACGCATAATGTTTCAACGCGAAATAACTTAAACTTGTAATGTCCTAAACGCAAAAAATTTATCTTTTATTATCATGTACATTAACTTTCTGACGTCAGTATTTTTAACTCGGTTTCATAATAAGCATATGTTCACGACTATATTCCCCGAGAGGGTAGTCAGAGATATTCTGAAACCTCAGAACACCCACGTTTCACCAGTAGTACCGAAACTCTGTCCAGTGTGACGGGGGGGTGAGCCCTTATAATGGGTGGGCACTTATAATGGACAGAGGGTACAATACATGCCTCTAAATTGAAGCATGCAGGTTTCCTCACGATGTTTTCCTTCACCGAAAAGCCAGTGGTGTTACAAATCGTACATAAATTCCGAAAAACTCATTGGTACGAGTCGGTCTGGACGGGGATCGAACCATCGCCTTCTGCACGGCAGGCACCACGGTTTTCGGTTTCATAATTCGGCAACTAATTTTGACATAGCTTACGAAATTACTTATAAGTCTTATTTATCACCGAATTATGAATCCAAGATTAGTAAAGGTGTTTTGGTTGTAGAAAAGATGCGACCAGAAACCTGAGAATAACAATTATTTCTCAAACTAAGTTTACTCTACGTAGGTACTTTACCTGTGTTTAATATCTTGAAAAGTAAAAATAATAATTATAGTAAAAAGACAAGAAAAAAATCAGATATAAACCTTATAGTCCGGGCGTAGAAGCCGTAAAATAACCACTTAGTTATAATAATATTAGAGTTGATGATGTGTCAAAAATATATAGGGTACATGTTAATATACATATTTATAAAATATTATAACACTTTCGAACTTATGGTAAAAAGAAAACACCTCAAAAAACCTCATTATCTCATATTAATATTGATTTAAAATATAATATTTTTGGTTTCAACTGTCATTATGTGTTGGTAGCTTCATATTATACAGTTGTTATAAATGTTAGATATCGGTGAACCAGGTTATGAACTTTTATCTAAAGCAAGTTCTAGTTTTTTATAATTTTTTGGAGTATAACTCTACATCATATACCTAATAATGTATTAAAAATTTGCAGACTTTAATAATATCAAAACCAATTTTTCTTCAGCCGGTGGAGTATTACTACCATCTAATCGAATATCCTATACCGGGTCGAACCTTTACCAAAACGTACAGTATTACCAGGTTTATAAGTCTTACCGATGTATCTGCGCAGTTGACAAATTTAATAGCGCGCGAAATTATATTGACCAATCAGGATGCGCCACCTTCAATACCTTGCCATCATTGGCTAATTGTTTTCGCGCCCTTTTCGCTGCTATCCGACTTTGCACCCTTTGATTACTAAATGACTTCGGGTCTGCTTTGCGCGAACGAAGATTGCCGAGCGGAATTATTTTCTGGTCTGAAAAAACCCTGACACCAGGGCTTCCTACCCACACGATAAGAAGAAGTTTGTTGTATTTGCTCATACACACCCAAATTTAGTACAGGATATAAGAACAAATTATACAATAGAAGGTATACAAAAATGGGCATAATGATTCAGAAAACAGACTGACTAATGTAAATTGACAAGGCTAATTTGAGTGGAAGGGTCGGAAGGATGGCCAAATTATCCAATTGGCATAAAATTTGTGTACCAAATTGGAATATTAGTACAAAGGGGCAAGTAAAATGTACATAATTTGAAACCAACGAGCGTGCATAGAGTCATTAATCATAATTACGCATTGTCGGCTAGTCCTACAGTGTCGCTGGCGACCGTAGCGTTCTACAGAATGTACTATATTAATATTTAAAGGGGTAGTTTAGACTATCAAACTGAACCATATTCCATAGATCCAATGTAAAAAAAACATAAAAATCTGTTGTTTCATGCAAAACTGCAGTAACAACTAGACTCATGGGTCAGCCGGTTTTTAATTTTTTGTGACGTTGTCTCCACAGTGAAAGTTGCTCAGTTTGATGAATTTGATCTAAAATTCTAATATATAATCCTATAAAAATATATATGTATAATTCCGTGAATTTTTACTAGGGTGTTTTGTTACACCTTGTATAGTTAACTGGTATAACTGCCGTGCATTCAGATGAAAGTCACCCTAAATCTCGCTGGTCTATAGTGTTGTGAGTGGTCGCTGCTGTGGATACTAGTATTTTCGTACAAAAATTTTTGAAAGCAGCTCAGTTATTTATAAGGTTAAATTTAATTAGTTGGCGAAACTTAACAAACGCATTTGGTATCTGTTACTAAGTACAATTGCGTGATAATGACCCGCTACCCGGTCATATGATTTACAGGTCAATGTCCGCCCGCGCCCCGCGCACTGCAGCCTTAGGTAGGATAATAATATTTTTTTTAATCATCAATACCAATTATAAACATCGATAATGCAATCTGTTATCATTACCAAGTGCCCTGGTTCAGTTTCGCCAACTAATTTGAAATAAACTTATATTGTCTATTACTAGTTAAAAATTAAATATTTTGGAGGTAGGCTCTTTTGTCACCATTTTAGCCGCCCCTCCGTCGGGAGAGGCTAAAATGGTGTACCTTTTTATTTATAGTACTCGTGTTTAGTTGTATATTCGTTAGGAATTGTTAGGTTTTCATTGTATTGTTGTGTAGTCATAAGGTTAATGCACGATGGGGCTGGCATAACCTCAGGGTTAAAAGCCCCAATTAAATAAATAAAGATTAAAAAAAAAAGTCTAACAAGGAACCCTTATACTTTCGTCCATTCTGTCTGTCTGTCTGTATGCCCGCCTCAATAACTCGCTCATTTTTCCACCTAATGAATCGTTTGACATGAAGACATAACAGTAACCCAAAAACAGAAACATTTATAAAGAAGCTATTTTTAAAATGGCTACAGAACCTAGGGCACTGGAACTTATGGGCGAGACCGACACGCTCTTGGCCGGCTTTTATGTATACTACTGTGTCCTATTGCTAGACAAAGGCCTCCATTCTGTTCCTTGAAAAATTGGCAGGAGTATACGTTCTCAGTCCGTCTTAATTTCATCCATTCCGCAATCCAAAGTAAAATAAAGGTGATTTCAGTAAAGGTTTTTCAGTCAAGGTATTTTTTACTTTACTGATTAATTTTAGTAGCCTTGTTTTAGTAAGTAAAGCACTTTTAATAAAACACATCTTCACATTATTTCACCACAGAAAATATTGTTTTTTATTTCAGATCCGGACACATCTGTACTTGGGTCTTCTGGACGAAATTTCTTTAGCAATGAACTAGTTCTTTACACTTCCAGAAGTTTTATAGATAGTTAACTCGTTCGCCATAATACTACCTAATGCTACTGTGATAGATTTAAATAAAAAAAAATTGATTGTACAAAATACAAAGTAAAAACAAATAAATAAAACCAGTCAATAACAAATGTTTTCCCCCAAACTTCAAACATTAATCACAGTTACGATCTACCGTTAGACACCTGAAGTGTGGACACCAATGAAAATGGATTGAATATTGATGGAAACTTTTTTAGGGATACGCTTCTAAAAATAGCTAGTATTTACATGAGCTTTCGTTACCAGTACATGATAGTTTGCAGTTTGCGAATTTCAGTTTCAGATTTTATTTTATTTTACAAGATATAAATAAATAAATAAATATCTTGGACATCGTCACACAAATTATCTAGTCACATTTAAAGTACCACAATCTAGCCTGGACTTGTGTTATGATGACTAGACAACGATATAGAATACACATATAGATACAAACATCCATGACTCGGGTACAAATATTCATATTCATCATACAAATATTTGTCCCTTACGGGATTCGAACCCGCGACCCTCGGCACAGCAGGCAGGTTCACTACAGACTGTGCTATCGGGCCGTCAAGCCGGGCCGGGATATCCTTTTATAGAGAACAGATTTTGTTCCGGGAAACCACATACGCCAAATAGGTAGCCAAATTGAAATGACATTGGGTCTGTCATGTCTATAAATTGCAGCCAGAAAGATGGGCCAAAGCTGTAAAACCCTGGATACTGGAGGATGCTTGTTAACATCCGAGTTGACCTCGAAAGAGATCCAGGAATAACCTGGATAACGGTAGATAGAGCTGTCCCAGAGAGGAATAGGCTTTTCCCAGCAGTGAGATAAAACAAAACGAGAACTAAGTATTTTATTAAAATAATAGGATTATGGGTGTAAGTTTATGTAAGTAAGTATATGTGGCATACATGTACAATCAATAAATTCGATGTAAGTATGTATTTTATTTTGCTTCAAAACTTGTCTTTACTAAATTCTTTGCAATACTTTTGGTACGTAAAGCTGAACTCTTTGAATAATGTAAAAGATACCACATGTGGAGTAAGTCTAATTAAGTGCTAACTTTGCTGAGTAGGGTTAAGAGAATTCTTAAATAATCCTTTTTGCTTTGAAATATGTAAAATACTCGACGAAACTAAGCCGAAAGAGTGCTACAAATTGTGAGCAAGTAGTATATAGGAACGATCTGTCTTAAATAAATCTTGACTGAGTATTTGAAAATGATTTCAAATACCTAAATAAATCTATGAATATATTTATTGAAGAGATATTGTTAACCACAATACAGTCTAATAGAAAAAGTATAAAAACAATATAAATATACAACGTGTTAATGAATAAGCGCAAAACCTCACGGCGGGAGCGTAGCAAAGATGCTGGCAGCGTTTCATCGCTGAACGGCTAAACTGATCCATTGAGCGAAGAAAGCGCCAGCCCTTGGATCCCCGGTCGAATCTACCACGCGCTTACCACCATTTTAATTAGATTGAAACAATAATTTCAATATTTTGACAGTTAAAATTTAAAGGTATTCGCATTTTAAGTTTTCAGGCAAAAATGATTAGTTATCATTTCAACAATGAATGAAAGTGCTAGCGTGCTCGTGGATACATTTTAAGAATCTTGTTTTGGTAGTAAGTAGGGTGAGTGTGCCCGTGCGGTGGGTTGAGATCGAGATCAGTAAATTTTAAATTCTAGAAACATATTATTTAACATTTAAAAAAAATTACCTATGTTGAAAAAATGTTAATTTGATTCTGCTCACGATTCTAAACTAACTACTTTCTAGTTTTGCGTCAATTCATTAACACGTTGTATAAATAAACCCCCCATACCTAAGGTAAGTCAAACCGCATCTCATTTCTGGGCATTTTTTGATAGCATGTTATAGCTACTACTTGATTGATATATTGGAGTTATGTCAAGAGTCTGATGGGAAGTCTAAGTTTAGTGAATCGATCTATTTCCAATAGCGTGAATATATCATTGTATTTCCAGGATAGGAAAAGAGTGATTCTAAACTAACTATTTTCTAGTTTTGCGTTAATTCATTAATACGTTGCATACAAATTTTTAAATATTCAGAGAATCTGTCGCGGTTCGTTTCTGGTCTAAACAAGCCCATGACGCTTGCGGCATTACCCCGTTGGATAACCAGGGCAATGCGTTGGACAAACGAATTATAATCACGCCTGTCTCCCATCGTGGAGCAATAAATCAGATCACCTCCTTTACTTAATTATTTTATTCCTACTACAGGGCAAAAGGCCTTCCCCGTTATTTTAAAATTATCTCTGTAAGGGCAAACTCAGCCCACTTGTCATTAAAACATTTTGTTTGAGATTCAAATTGACATCAGAAAGAGAATGTACAATTCCTATTTTGAATGTGAATGTAGGCGAGGTACAAACTAGCCTGTCGCGATATAACAGTTTGATAGTGTAGATTACATGACATTGATTACCCTAGACATAATATTTAATTTTATTTTATAAGCATGGATTTGATATGGTGGTGAGCATATGCTTATGCTTTTATAAGCATCAGAACATCCACGTTTCACCAGTAGTACCGAAACTCTGTCCAGTGTGACGGGGGGTGAGCCCGTCGCCACTTATAATGGCCAGTGGGTACAATACATGCCTCAAAATTGAAGCATGCAGGTTTCCTCACGATGTTTTCCTTCACCGAAAAGCCAATAGTGTTACAATTTTATTTTATTGACGTTAATAATCATTAAAATCCATAAATCATTGGTCTAATTATATGTTATTAACTTGTGTTAGGTTTGCGCAGTGTCGCTGATTACTGATTCGGTTTCTAATTCACTTCGATCATTTATATTTCAATACATTTATAATTAGGTACCTAAATTTGTAGCCTTATGGCCTTTGACTATTTATATGTGGACTGGTTACGCGTGTAATTCTACTAACGAACATTTCTGCCACTTTTTGCGGGGGGCGAGGTAACATGAAATCCGCAACTTTGGATTTTATTCCCCATAACTTTAGATTCTAATTTTGAATGTTAAAAATCATGAAAAGTAGTCTCGTGTGAACCCCAAACGTTCTAAGTTCGAAGTTATTATTTCGCAATTATAGGCTGTCTCGTTTAGTGATAAGGTGTCAAATTGAATGTAAATGCACAAGATCAATTGTGCTTATACCGTGGCAGAGGGGAAATGCTACCGCAAGGCTAGTCCTTATAATAATTAGTCAAAGCTTATGGCAGATCAGCGACACTAAAAACAACGCATGTACCATTAACTATTTCATACCGGTGTATCACAAATAAATGAATTTTGTATTTTAGCATATTTTCGTTGATCCAGTCCCGTTACCCTCAAGATTTTGTAGATTTTGTTTTGCTTATCTAATTATGAACCTAATCTCACCTTCAGTAGGATCTATAATGCGATGTGTCGGTCGAGGTAGTCGACGCATCCGAGAGAACCAGGATATTGCAGGTGCCGAGTTTCTCATTCGGCTGTATTCGATTCCCTGTGAACAATAGAAGTTTGTGTTCATGAACAACTTGATGAATATCCGTTCTGTGATAACCATAAAGTATAGTAAGTAAACCATAAAGTAAAGCAATGTAAGGAGTATCATTAACCTTTAAAACACATAAATTCTATCCATCAAACTGAGCAACTTTTACTATGGGAACTGAACTTACAAGGATTTGGAGAGAAAATAAATTTGCACGATGCACGATTGCAGTGTCAACATATGTAATTTTTCATAAAAAGAGGGGGTAAGGAAAAATATCATTAAACTTTAAACCACATAGTCTACCCATCAAACTGAACAACTTTTACTATGGTAGCAAACATGTCACCGCAAAAAAATCTGCTGTTCCATACTAAACTTCAATGCCTACACGACTCAAATGTACGAAATAGCAGATTTTTTTTGTTCTGACATGTTTGCTCTCATAATAAAAGTTGTTCAGTTTGATGGGTAGAGTATGTGGTTTGAAGGTTAATGATACTTTTACTTACACCCTGTAATTATGAAAAATTATTTTGACACTGCAACCGTGCACCGTGCAAATTTATTTTCTCTCCAAATCCTTATAAGTACAAGGATATTATGAGTAAATCAGAAACACGTGAATCATAATTTATACGATAAAGGTCCTTAGCTCCTAATGTTAGGGTTGATAACCCCGTCAAAACAACGGTTCGGATCCAGTTTCATACAGTCAGCAACTAAAGTTCTGCAGCACTTCTATAGGTATTTTCTTTAAGAAGCGTCACTTTTGTTCTATACCGTATTTCATGTTATGAAGATCGGCTATTGACCACAACGGGATTTAGATTCGTTTTATTTTTGGTTTCATTGGTTTTATAAGGATAAAGGAACGGGCACGTGCCTTTAGGTTTTTGAATTGTATAAAATTGTTTATGGGCAATGTACGTCGTAATAAGAGATTTAAGAATTGAATTTGTTTTTTATTTGTGGGCGCATAATGTTTACGTTTGAACACACCAAAATTCCATTAAATCATTTGAAGTAAAAATGTAGCCAATTCTCACAATCCTTTTACTCTTTATAAGTTATGAAGATCTCATGTAGAGGCAAAGTCTTGATTATCTCTTCATATTGGTCAGGTTTGGTCGTTTCGCGGAACTTTGACAAATATGTCTTATTTGCTCGCTTAAAAATTGATTTATTAGGGTTCCGTAGTCAAACAAGGAACGCTTATACTTTCGTCCATTCTATCGGTCTGTCTGTCTGTATGCCCCGCCTCAATAACTCGCTCATTTTTGCACCTATGGAATCGAAATTTGGCATGAAGGCAATCAGTAGTTATGAAGAAAACTTTTTTTAACCCCAAACCCCCTGAACACCGTAAAAACCACCAACCATTTGTTTGTCTTTTAAGTTTAGTTTAAGTAAAACTTACTTGCTCCATACAGTAGCTTTAGATTCGTATCATATAAAACTCGAAACACATCCAACCAAACATTTTCGACTATTATAACACCAATGCCAATGTGCAACTGCCTCCGTGATCTAATAGTTAAGAGCATTGGGCTCTTGACACGCAAGTTGTGTGTTCGATTCCCACGGGTGACACCTAGTGACATATCACTTTGTGCGTTTTTCCCCAGTTGGTTAGGACATTGCAGGCCGAATCACCTGATTGTCTGAAAAGAAAGATGATTCGTGCTTTGGATGGCACGTTAAGCCGTTGGTCCCGGCTACTATCTCTGGTGGTAGTAGCGTTACATAAATACCACGTCAGAGGCCGTAAGGCGGTCTGAAAAAACTCTGACTCCAGGGCTTGCCCACACGATAAGGAGAAGAATGTGTAACTGTGTAGACTGTTGTTTCCTAAGTGATTTTAAATGTAATTCGCCCACATTCCCTGTCGAGTGCCAACGCGTACGTGATTGTCACACAAACGACACAGAAATGAAAATTTTATGATTCGCCATAAAAAGCGGTTAAATTACACTCAGCTCGCAATCTGATACAGGGTTGGGAGATTATGAATACGTATGTGTTTTTAGGGTCCGTAAAATTAGTAACAATTGTATGCTGTATCGGGTAGGTTTCCACGAAGTTGAATGACGTACATATCACTGGCGTACTGGCTTCTCCGCTCCGCCACTACTATAGGAACTAATTTGCTCACCACACAAACACATAGGGCGCCCGAGCGAAGCTTCATCTTATTTTCAACATTAACCAATTAAAGTGACAAAAAAATGCCGTTAAAATAATCAACAGGATGAAATTGATATCATTAGCTTCCTTTAAACTAAGAGTCTACCTATGAAACTGAACAACTTTTACTATGGGAGCTGAAAGAAATCAGCTGTTCCATACTAAACTGCAATGCCTACTCAACTCAAATATATGCAACAGATTTTTTTCATGCTCCGATCGGTTGCTCCTATAATAAAAGTTGTTAAGTTTGATCGGTAGACTCTTAGTTTAAAAGGATGCTAATGATATCAATTTCACCCTGTAGAAACCAATATCTGTGTCGGTACCTTATCACATCACATTTCCGTTTACATATTTCGTTTAGCTAGGATGAATTTATGATTCATATAGAAATCGTTGAGCTACTGTACCAATATCTGTGTTACTCTCGTGACACAGATATTGGTTTCTACATTGTGACTGTGTTTTTATTTTGATTACTAAAAATGACCAAACAAGGACGTAACCACAGCATAAGAAAAAGTATCTATTACTACATAACGTAACTTCGTTTTGTATGAAGCGTTTTATCAGGAATATCCTCTAAAAACAATAAATTGTTCATATCAAAACTTACTTACAGTTGGATAAAAATAGGCAGCGGAAGTGCAGCTTAAAAATTCATATAATCAAAGTACTTTCCAATATATATTAGAGCATACTGGATAATCTTTTGAAAATCAGTCACAAAATAGTTATTCTAATTAATATCAAAATAATCCGGCTTACTCCTACGCACTATATTTACGCTTACAAATCAAACTCGATTGTTCAATAACAAAGTTTCCAACGTCATGAATGAATTATGTTACGAAATTAATTCCGTCCCTCAAATGAGTGAAAGGCCAATTTTCAGTAAGCCGCAGTGACAGCTAAGTTTGAACTGAATAATTTAGAATTTATCACTTTATGCTCTGGAATACAAATAAGCATTGTAATAATATTACTGTGTTACATTGGTACAATTGTCAAGAATCATAATTTATATCGTACGAACATACAGGGTCCATCTTAATTTGCTGACATTTTTTAAGGGGATGATCAGACCATCAAACTGAATAACTTTCTCTATGGGACCAACTACAACTACGAAATCGCTGAAATGATAACAAACGATTTTTGCCTGAAAACTTAAAATTCGAATTACTTTAAATGTTAACTATCAAAATAGTGAAATTATTGTTTCAATCTAATTATTTTATTATAAATCAGTTGGGGTGTATGAGGTTTTGCGCTTATTCATTAACACGTTGTATACATAATCATCTCAAGCGATGGACGTCCACTGCTGGACATAGGACTCCCCCAAAGATCATGTTGGGGGTTATGCCATAATCGCAACGCTTTGCAGGCGGGTTGGCGATCGCAGTTCGGTTGAATGAGTGTACGCAGAGGATGCTACTGCCCATTCTCTGGTAAGTTACTTAGTCGCCTTTTACGATACCCACAGGAAGAAATGGGATGGCGCTATTCTTAGCTGGCACCACACGGCACATAACGTATATAACGTGTTAATGAATAAGCGCAAAACCTCATACACCCCAACTGATTTATAACAAAATAATTAGATTGAAACAATCATTTCATTGTTTTGATAGTTAAAATTTAAAGTTATTCGCATTTAAGTTTTCAGGCAAAAATGATTTGTTATCATTTCAGCAATGAATGAAAGCGCTAACGTGCTCATGGATACATTTTAAGATCTTGTTTTGGTTGTAAGTAGGGTGAGTGTACCCGTGCGGTGGGTTGAGATCGAGTTCAGTAAATTTAAAATTTACAAACAAATGATTTAATATTTTGAAAAAAAAAAAATACCCATGTTGAAAACATGATAATTTGATTCTGCTCTCGATTCTAAACAAACTGCTTTCTAGTTTTGCGTTAATTCATTAACACGTTGTATACATACATAATTGCTTTTTACGTGGTCAAAAACTTTACAACAACTACTGTTTTTGGAATGGCGTTCATAAAAATACTGCATAAGAAGTCTGATCCTATTATAGTCGACTCGTAAGACACCCACAGAAGTAATTTCTAAGCCAAAAACAGGACTGCATAACTATTCGAATTAGGTACCTAAACATTTTATACACATTGTAACTTAATATGCTGGTGGTTTTTAGGAGGTTGATTAGAACATCAAACTGAACAACTTTCATTACGGGATAAACATCGAAATCGCGAAATAATCTACAGTTCCATAAAAAAATCAATCGTACTCGACCCAAATGTACGGGACGGCTGTTTTTTTTTCGAATTTTAACGTTTTGATCCCATATAGAAAGTTGTTCAAATTGATGGTCTAATCATCCCCTTAAAAAACTGCTATAAATTATTCCTAAAGTAGAATTTTAGTAAAATCATACTGGATAAATGTAGACAGTTTTAAAATTTTTACTACATACATAGAATAAAAATAACAGTCAGAAAAGTCCACAATAAATTCTTTTTTTGGTATGCGCAAAGCCATCACCTGATGACAAACGATCAATTCACAGATAAGGCACGCTTTGTACCGGAACCTATTAATAAACTCAATTTTTGTAGAGATCCTTATACACTCGATGTCAGCGTTAAAAATAACACCTTTTGTAAAATTCTACGTCAAACTTCTTCAAATCTTGGCGTTGACGTCCCTTAAAGACGATGATAAAGATTGAACATTTCGTCGTGGCTTGCGGGGCGCCGACAGCTCTGTTGGAGTGGAGCATGCCCCGGATAGGCAGGTCGTGGGTTCGAATCCCGCTCGCCGCCCGACTTTTTCAATCTTTAATTTAATTAGTTTTGAAGAAGTTTGACGTTGAATTTTACAAAAGGTGCTATTTTTAACGCTGACATCGAGTGTATAAGGATCTCTACAAAAATTGAGTTTATTTGATTAAGCTAACATGGCATACATGTATAATCAATAAATTCGATTCTTCAAACCTACTTTGACAAAAGTCTGGGTAGTATCATTTGAAATCTATCCTTAAAACCTAGTGCTACTTCTCCTTTCCCTAATTACGGCTTCCATGCGGTCATGAATGTTATGACGCCATGTTGAGGCATGTCGTCTGATTCAGCAACGATAGCATCCTCGAGTTCTTGGAGGGTGGCGTGGGCAAGATACGAGCCCAAACTCATTGTTTCAGCTCGTCCCAAAGGTGTTCAAAAGGATTCAGGTCTGGACTTTTCGCCGGCCAACGCACAACAGGGTCCCAGCCTTTGTTGGAGCGGGCGTTTTCTTGCATTAAATATGAACCCATGCCCAAAAAAGCTCGCATAGTATGTACAAGTTCATCCAAGGACCTCGGAAATACACCGATGCATAATCGATAACCCTTGATAGCGAGCACCTCTAGTCCTGGAAACGCACACGAGTTCTGTTTTGCCATCAATTGTACTACTCAGTTGATGGCAAAACAGAACTCGTGTGCGTTTCCAGGACTAGAGGTGCTCGCGGTCAAGGGTTATCGATTGTTCATCGGTATATTTTCGAGGAAACATGAGCGACCCGCCTTCGGCTCACTGTTTTCTCTATCTAATACTTTTTTAAGGAGATGATCAGACTGTTAAACTGAAAAACTTTCTCTACGGCACCAGCATCAAAATCGCAAAAAAAAAACAGCTTTTCCGTACAAAACTGTAGACCTACTGTATTGTTATGCTATATGGAGCCAAATGTATTGGACAGCAGATTTTTTTTTGCGATTTCGATGTTGGTCCCATAGAGAAAGTTGTTCAGTTTGACGGTCTGATTATCCCCTTAAAAAGTGTCTGCATATTAAAAAGGACCCTGTATACAAGCTTTAGGTTTATTCTGGCTTGGCACGGGGGTCAGTCATTTTGTATTAGCTCAAATGTGATATGACGAAACTCCTAAAGCATACCCGACATTGGCAGTAATGCAATTCTCGTTAGTCAAGTGTTACCGTGGGAGAACCACTGAAGTCCTACTAACACACAAAACCCTACAGAATTCAGCAACTTCTAAAGTTATTTGTAACACTTTTTGATACTAGGTTAATTAGAACCAACTTAATGAAGTAATGAGAGCTTTTCACCGGAGGCTTTATAAAACTTGTTCTTATTATAAATAGTTTAAAAGCTTGATACAGACAAAGTTTCTTTTGTATGGAGTTCGCGTACAATGCGGTAACTTTAACGGTGAGAAGTCGCTAACTTTGCTTTATACGTGCCTAATTAAAATGTTTTCTTGGGTAAAATCGGGACCAGTTTCGATATCGATACTTAGCAGTTATATTTATCAAATTAATTTCATTAATTAAAAAATTAATTAATTTAAAAAGCCGTGGTGGTCCAGTGGTGAGTAACCTTGCCTGCCATGCAGGAGGCGATGGTTCGATTCCCGTCCAGGCCGACTCGTACCAATGAGTTTTTCGGAATTTATGTGCGATTTGTAACACCACTGGCTTTTCGGTGAAGGAAAACACACTCTATTTATACACTCATTGCCATTTCTTTATTTTGAGCTACACCGCCTAGCTATTTTTTCGATTGTTAATTCCTCTACCCTAAGGTTGTCTGGAAGAAATCGCTTTTTAGCAATAAGACCGCCTTATTTGTACCTACTTTTAATTCTTTATCTGTATTCAAATGTATGTCCTGTTTTGGTGTGCAATAAAGTATAATTGAATTGAATTGAAAACATCGTGAGGAAACCTGCATGCTTAAATTTTGAGGCATGTATTGTACCCACCGTCCATTATAAGTGGCGACGAGCTCACCCCCCGTCACACTGGACAGAGTTTCGGTACTACTGGTGAAACGTGGATGTTCTGAGGTTTCAGAATATCTCTGACTACCCCCTCGGGGAATATAGTCGTGAGCATATGCTATGCTAATTTTATTAATTGATAATTTTATTATCTCCTTTACTCCTGATCCTGTGTAGTCTAAAGAATACTAAACTGAAAATTATCGTAGTATATTTATGGGAAGCGGTACTACTTACGTTCAATAAGTACGTACTCTAGGACTTGTAAAAACTTTCTTTATTTGAAACAAAGCTTGACCACGAGTAGTTGAGTGTATATAAGTACGTCTTTATTGTAGTCAATAACAGGAAAAGGCCAGATAAAGCCAAGTAAGCAAAGAGCTTAGTGGTTTTTATAAAATGATTGAGTAACTAATAATCTTTATCATATTTAAAAGCCAATGAAAAATTAAATTTTCATTAGAAAACTGATAGCTATACCTGATTAGCCCAGTCATTTACGGCTTGAGTCGGGACTAATGAAGAATTGTATTTTTTTCGGTATATCATTTAAGACCCAATTTGAGCCTAGAAGTATACCAAAATAAAAAAAATCGAGTAAGCAACATCCCCAAAATTCAAATTTAGCATTTATCTCGTTCTAAAAACCTGACGGTAATTTTTTATAACAATTTTAAGGCTTACCTACTTCATACGGTACGGAGTCAATATTTTTGTCTACTTAGAAAGCTTTGAAAAATCGTTTTTTTTAATGGCTTTTATTGCTCAAACGTCATTTATACAACGTTTTAAAGAATAAGCGCAAAACCTCATACACTCCAACTGATTTATAATAAAATAATTAGATTGAAACACAAATTTCATTATTTTGATAGATAACATTTAAAGTTATTGGCATTTTAAATTTTCAGCTAAAATGATTTGTTATCATTTCAGCAATGAATGAAAGCGCTAGCGTGCTCATGGATACATTTTAAGAATCTTGATTTGGTAGTTAGTAGCGAGTGTGCCCGTGCGGTCGGTTGAGATCGAGTTCAGTAAATTTAAAATTAAACAAACAAATTATTTTATATTTTGAAAAAAAAAAACCTATGTTGAAAACATGATAGTTCGATTCTGCTCTCCATTCTAAACAAACTACTTTCTAGTTTTGCATTAATTCATTAACACTGTACAACATTTGTATTGTTGGATCTAATTTGAACGAGTGCATTGTTAATATTATAAGTAAAATAAGTCTTCTAGGAGATACAATTTTGATTTCTATGTTACAGGGTGTATTTTTTAAAGACGTTTTCAGATAGTCTTTTTTCACTAAATGGTGCCAGTTACAGTTTCAAAGTCCCATTCATAATTACTTCCCAGCCCTCCTAACAAAACTGCGTAAAATGACTGGTCTAGATTATGATGATGCTTTATGGGCGCATTCGACCAATGAGACTGATTATGGATGTTGTTTTTGAGAGCTTCATTGATGTGCTCGTGCTGATGCAGCCTATCTTGGCTTTAAAAGTACAGACGCACTTTGTACGCCTATAAAGTACCTACTTATTAAACGCCTTTTACTGGCATCGCAGTCTAAACTATTATAAAACTGTAACAGAAGTGTGTCTGCACATTAAAGATTTTTTCAAGAAAAGGATTACGATATGGTTTTTAAGTATCCCTGAAAATCAAAGTTTTTAAGAATTTTGTCTGTTTATTTGTTTGTTTGGAACAGCATCACAACCGATTTTGATGAAACTTTTTTGTTCGATAGCTTATGATCTGACTTAAAATCTGGTATATCATTTATCTCGCTACAATGAAAAAATCGTGGGTTAACTCTCGTGTTTACTGAGAGCTCAAATAATTTTTCCCCGGAATTTATAGAGCAAAATATTTTTAGATAACCAAAATATATTTTATAAGTGAAACACTTAGCGATCATAAAATATATGCCAAAAAACATTAAGTCATGAAGGCGTGATTATTGGATTTTGGAGTTCAAACGGTCGAGGACGAATTCGGTTCACTCAGCCGAACAAAAATCACTTAACACTTTATCCGTTAAAAGAAAAAAGGTAAATTCACTAGGACAGGGGTCTAAGAGAAGAGTCAGTAAAGTGATAACAACACGCAAGACTGGATTCATTTTACCCGACTGCGACAGAAGGAGGGTTATGTTTTTCGAGCCTATGTATGTATGTATGTAAGTATGTATGTATGTATGTATGTATGTTTGTATATTTCTTTGGCACGGCCTACAGCCTAAACGGCTTGATGGATTTTAACGTATGAGGTGTCATTGGATTCGTAAAAATTGTGAAAGTGACATAGGGTATATTATTTTAAGATGGCGTCTACGAATTGAAAAAGAGAGAGGAAATAAAAAATTTTGTTTTGTTAAAAATTACAATATGGGTATCAAATGAAAGCTAGTAATGAGACAATTCCAAATATATAAATATTATAGTATTTTTATGTTACCGTTTCGACACAAGACTAAAAGTATGAAATAAAATAAATTATTAAGATAAACAAAAAACCCGACTGCATAAAAAACCTATTAACTGAAAAGAGAAAAACAAGCTCTAAAATCACTAATCAGCTATAACAGCTTCATTTGAGCTAATATAATTTGAATGTTATTAGGTAGATATTGCAGGCGGGGACAAAAATAACCAACCAAAAATCTCCTTTGTTCCCGTTTTCATATTTGTCAAACATGTGGCGTTTATTGTTCAAAAAATAATGTTTCTTCAACGCGTGAAGGTACAACGATTGTGTAGCTCGTAAAATTTTATTAGTTTTATTAATAATTTTACCTGCATTGTATTTTTTTAAGAAATGTAAAAACGTTAAAAACGTAATTATCAATATCACACAAAACAAAATCCGCAGTCTTATACATTTGGGTCGAGAAGTATTGCAGTTTAGTATAAGCAGATTTTTTTTCCATTTCGTCGCTGATCCCATAAAAAAAGTTGTTCAGTTTTATGGTCTGATCATCCCCTGAAAGTATCGTCATCATATTTATAGGACCTTATACAACGTGTTAATGAATAAGCACAAAACTTCATACACCCCAACTGATTTATAACAAAATAATTAGATTGAAACAATAATTGCATTATTTTGACAGTTACAATTTAAAGTTATTCGCATTTTAAGGATTCAGGCAAAAATGATTTGTTATCATTTCAGTAATGAATGAAAGCGCTAGCGTGCTCATGGATACATTTTAAGAATCTTGTTTTGGTAGTAAGTAGGGTGAGTGTGCCCGTGTGGTCGGTTGAGATCGAGTTCAGTAAATTTTCTCTTTGGACACCTTTGAGTGTTTGTTTGTAAATTTTAGGGTTTGCTATTTAACTGTTTATTTAAACCCTTACTTCACCCTAAGTCTTAAAACTATGTGTATACCTAACCTAAATTATCGTGTTGTTCCCTGTACGTTCAAAAATTGTGTTTTAATATCTATCTTGTATTTCTCAATATTTTAAGTGAATTGTATTCTTTCTTCTTGAGAAATAAATATCTAAAACCAAACCATAAATTTTAAATTTTACAAACAGATTATTTAATATTTTGAAAACATGAAGTCAAAGTCTAAACAACCCTGGCCTTAAAAGTTTTAAATGTTTATTTTTACTTTTGTAACACCTTGTATACGTTGTATTTGGTAATATTTAGATCATGTGCTAACTGTTTCTAACTGTCAGCAGAGCTTTAAAATTACTGAACTTGAGTTAAGTTTCTGGATCCTGAAATAGACAGATTGTCGAAAACCGTCTGACGTGGGACCTTTCACCCATGGAGCTCTAAAAACAAAAATTAACTAGTTTCGTAGTTTCAAACCTCACCTTTCAAAGCAGTGTATGCAGGGTGTGTCAATCACAGTTTAGTTTGAAAATTTTCAAAGGAAACGAAAAAATGTTAGAACTTTTACCAAAGGTAAAAACTGTGGATTTAAAGCAATGGGAACTCTCTAGAAAAAAAAGTGTTATGCAGGTCAATCATAGTTTAGAATGAATATTATCAAAGGAAACGTATAATTCCAAATCCGATGATTCCGTGCCTCGGATGGCACGATAAGCCGTTAGTCCCGGCTACTATCTCTCGTGATAGTAGTCGTTACATAAAAACCACGTCAGAGGCCGTAAGGCGGAATGAAAAAACTCTGACACCAGGGCTTGCCCACACGATAAGAAGAAGATTCCAAATCAAATTTATAGCTTATACCAAAATCAAGGAAAAATTTGTATGTAGCAATGGATAATACTTAAATCTATAAAGCATGAGAAATATTTCATATAAAAATCATAATTGTTTAAATAAGTTAAGACGACATGGGAGCCGTTCGCAAAATAATTTGGTTGGATGAAGGGATAAGTGATAAAACACGTTTAGCCCCTCAGAGGAAGGATCTCCATAGAGTCCGCATAAATTTACGATTGTAGTTAGTCTCTTTTGTCTTATGACGTACCTTTAATAGTAGAAGGAGATGGAACTATAGATATTTGTTTATGCGGCTGTCCACTTTTTTTTGAGCTAGTGTGTGTGAAAAGTGACAGTAAACATAAGGCCATATGTCACTTGGTGCCTTTTTTCCATACTACTTGACACCACACACTCAAACCTAAACGTCAAAAAAGTGGACACTTTACAATTGGAATGGCTCACTCTATTAGGTATAATCTCTTTGTTTAGCCCATTTTATGTTTGTCTCTTTGTTTGTCACGTCAAAACTACTAGCCTCAATGTGGATTAATAATTCAGAGACAGCAATATTAGCTATGTGCACGACACTAGCGCCCCTAGCGGTGTCGGACCGCCGAGAATTATTTCAAGTAACATGTTAATTTTAAAAGTTTGTTATATTTATAACAAAATAATGTAAAAACTAAAGAAATTTGCAACATTATCGATATGAAAAATTTTAAAATACCTATTAACCATGATATTTGCAGTGCAAATTTCCGTACAAACTTTTATCCCGGTTTTCACACCTTTGGAGATAACATTTCAAAAAACCCTTTTAGTGAGCACCCAGATGCCAATAGAAAATTTCATGCCAAATTTTTAGTTTGTAGTCATAGTTGTGGAGATTTCGTGTTGAGTTAGTGTGTGGATTTGCATAGATTCAAGCGTATTTTACACAACTTGTTCTACAAAAGTACACATTGCTGCCATCCCGGGCGCTGCGATCGATTTGTCAATTCCCTTATGTTTATTATGTTCCCGTCAGTTATGACTTCAATTGTAAAAAAGCAGAAGATAATTTATGCGAATTTCAAAAATCGGCATATTGGTAATTTGGTATACGTATTTCAATGGTACGCGGCGTATGAAGTTGCGAGCAAAATTTGTTTAAAAATATGATTTTATTATTTTCTTCATAAAAGAACAAAATATTTCCCAAAGTGTTGGCAGCCCTATAATGACTGTCAGTTATTAAAACTAGACGTACGAATTGAAATGACACACGTCAATTGTTTACGTCACGCATTGTGGTTGACGTGTCCATTAAATTAATAAGTGTATTGATATGTACAGTCAACGTCGGAAGTCGATCTTCAGAAAATAAACTGTAAGAGATAGTTGTACTCTGTATAAGTAGACCTACTAAAGAATGTCAGAAAAAGGGAGCTATTTTCGAACAGGGTAGGTGAGGTACATCTTTTATTCAAAAAGAGCTGAACAAGGCTACCCAATCACATTAAAAATTCTTAATAGTACTCGTAAACATAATATACCATTACCATAAAAATCTCAAATCTTGAGATTGCAGCACGTTTATTTTTCTTAGCTTCTAAGAAAGGTGTTTTCGAAAATTAAACTTTTAATGTGTGAATTATTGTAAACGATTTTAAATGATAATAAACGGTAGTATTTATAATTCTATCGTTCTTAAAACTATACTTGGTCTACAGGGTGAAATTGATATCATTATCCTTTTAAACTAAGAGTCTACCCATCAAACTGAACAATATTTACTGTGGGAGCAAACCGATCAGAGCAAAAAAATCTGCTGTTCCATACTAAACTGCAATGCCTCAAATGTATGCAACAGCTGATTTTGTTTTTGCTCCGATCGGTTTGCTCCCATAGTGAAAGTTGTTCACTTTGATTGTGAGACTCTTGGTTTAATAGGATGCTAATGATATCAATTTCTCCCTGTTTATCATACACATGGAAAACAAGTATGTAGTACCTAAAAGGCATGAAGATGTTTCAAAGAAGATGTTGGTTAAGATTAAGGTTAGGTTAGTAATAAGTACTGACAATAAATATTTATTAAAGTTTTTATTTCTAATAGCCATTAATAACATTCTGTTGTCGACCGTCCACGAATTGGAGGCGGACAGTAATGTGATTTATTCAGTGTTTAGTGGACACTGAACAGATTTGTTTGTTAAACCTGCGGTTTTATTACCGAGTGGATACTTTAATTAAATTACTAATTATTATTATTTATTCATTGTTCGTTTTAATTATGTATACACACACAGCACACACGAAGGACAGCTGTTATGTTAGGGATTGCTAATCGGTGCGATTTTCAATCCGGCCGGATCGACTAACTGAAAGACAAGGCATATCCTAAACCGCTAAAGATAAAAACATGAAATAATGAAAATAAATAATACTAAAAACATGTTTTTCTTTTCGTGGCAGTGTTCTTTCTTTTCGTGTTAGCATGAGCTATTTTGCATGACAATCATTCATGCTTTCTTCTTCTTCTTATCGTGTGGGCAAGCCCAGGGCTCTGGGTTCAGAGTTTTTTCAGACCACCTTACGGCCTCTGACGTGGTTTTTATGTAATCATGCTGCAGTAGAAAGATTAGCCAGTTAGCAACTGTTATATCGAGGCTGACTGCCCAGGGTGCACCAGAGAAACTTAGATTTCGACGCTCGGGGAAGCTCTTTCCTTGCATCCCTCGTGTGACAGTGAGCCTGTTGCCTTTTAATGAACAGGAAATACACGAAGGTTTCCTCACGATTGTTTTCCTTCAAAAAAAAACATTGTGTTACAAATCGTAGGACGGATATCATTACTCTGCCAAGAACTAAAGGATAAATTTTTTTTTTTTTCTGGAGTCGCGCTGCAATTCTGGCGGAATACGGACGCGTGCGTATCGGCGCGTTGGGATTGCACGTGGCTCCACCATTTTGTGAACTCTTTTGTGTTTTAACCTTAAAACAATCACTACTTACATTGGCAAAACTGCCACTCTAGACTTAATAAATACTACTGATCATTTTCCTTCATATACTATTCACATAACGAGACATTGGCTGAATTGTGATAACACATCGGATGCCACTAAACAAAAATTGAATTGAATACATTTTTTTTCTATTGAACCTGATAACCTGTGACAACCATGCGGAGAGACTAGTGTCATGCTACGAGACGAGTGTGAAGGGTATATTACCGTTGTCGCGCTCCATAAAAACCAAGTCTGGTTATATTTTCAATACTAACCAATCAAAGTCAATGAAATTTTTCAGGAACAATCTAGAAACTAATTTTTATGCTTGTATGTTGCCAGATTTTCGTTAAAATGTATAGTTTTAAAGTTACAGTGCCTCAAAGACATCAATACAAATCTAAAATTAATCCTAGCATTGAAACTGTCCATCTGACACCATACAAGCATAGAGAATTGTTTCTAGATTGTTTCTGCAAAATTTAATTGACTTTAATTGGTTAGTATTGAAAATATAACCAGACTTCGTTTTTCATGCAGCGCGCATTAGCGAAGACCGAAGAAAAGGTGGATGGATTGTGTGATGGCGAATGATTATATATATGCTGACACTTTTTTAAGAGGATGATCAGACCGTCAAACTGAACAACTTTCTCTATAGCACCAACATCAAAATCGCGAAAATACAGCTGTTCTATACAAAACTGCAATCCTACTTAAGCCAAATGTATGAGACAGCAGATTTTTTTTCGCGATTTCGATATTGGTCCCATAGAGAAAGTTGTTCAGTTTGATGATCTGATCACCCCCTTAAAAAGTGCCAGCAAATTAAGTAGGACCCTGTATTTTTTTATTTTTTATTTTATTTATTTGGTCTGCCAACAGTTGTTACATCAATTCATTCACATGTTTGGTTACAAAAAGTTCTAGTCTAAGATGTACAACTAATTACAGGCAAACACAACATGCAAGAATCGAGTTAACATAAAAATGAAAAGCTTGTCTAAGCAAAGGTATTGCAAAGAAAGAAAAAAAGAGCTTAAATCTATGGGTACACTGTTACAGATTGGGTACTGACAGAAAATAAAAAGATACGAAAACACACAAGAAAAAATTATTGAGCCAATTTAAGGGTAGTAAAAACCCAGACTATCCAGATACAAAAAGTATGGCATGCCTACATGATATTTTTGAAACATACGAAATACAAAAGAAAAATAATTTGGTAAATCTAAGGGTTTTAAAAACAAAGACTATCTAGATACAACAAGTGTATCAGGTCTGCGTGATATTTTTCCGGAAACTGGCAAGCGAGTCAAAACCAATATCACATTTGTCACTAAACACATTATAAAGTCTGCATAAACGAGGGACAGGAGAGTTGGCACCAGACACAGTCCGTCTAAAAACTGGAGCAAAGGGTACTAGTTTAGAGCGTGGATATCTGTAGGGAATTCTGATTCTAAATTTTTGAAGTAACTGAGGACAGTCCATATGATTTCTAAACAGCTTAAATAAGAAAAGAAGGTCGAGAAATTTCCTGCGTTTCGAGAGTGAAGTGATTCCAAAATATGTAAGCCTATCGTTATAAGAAAAAGAGCGTTTCCCTAGGCCATAAGAACGCGCCAGATGCCAGAGAAACCTTTTTTGCACCCTTTCGATCCTCAAGCAGTGGGTGGCATAGTGTGGTCTCCACACCACACTACAATACTCTAGAGTACTTCGGACAAGAGTGTTAAAAAGCATCTTTTTAGTTCGTATTTTGCGGAACACTTTACCGTTTCTGATAACAAAGCCCAGAATTTTCGAAGATTTATTGATTATGGCCTCCATGTGCGGTACAAAAGTAAGTTTGCTGTCCAAAATAACCCCTAGGTCTCGAATGCTATTAACCTCTTGCAGATAGGTACCAGATACCTGGTAAGAAGATGGGAAAGGAATAATTTTACGAGTAAATTTTATGTGTACGCACTTTTTTAAGTTTAAACTCATATCATTGAGGGAACACCATTTTGACAGCCTATCAAGATCATCTTGAAGCAACGAAACATCTACATTAGAAACAATGTTTCTGGCAAACTTTAGGTCGTCAGCATACAAAAATGAACTAGAATTTGTAAAACAGTGCTGAATGTCATTCACAAATATATTAAATAACACTGGCCCAAGGTGAGAGCCTTGCGGTACGCCGGAGGTTATATTATGCAAGGTAGAATTATAACCGTTAACAACAACGTAAAAGGCCCGATCACGCAAATATGAATGCAACCAGTTCAGAAAAGAACCAGAGATGCCGGACATAGAAAGCTTTCGGTACAGAGCACTGTGCGATACCCGATCAAACGCCTTGCTGAAATCAGTATATATAACGTCAACTTGGCCATTAGCATCCATTACATCCGATAAGAGCTCTGTGAAAGACACTAGATTCGTTGCTGTCGATCGACCCTTAATAAAGCCGTGTTGGTGGGTGGTGAACATCTGTTTAAAATGAAGTTGAACAATTGGACAGACTAACGACTCGAACACTTTAGCAAAAGCGGATAGGATTGAAATTGGTCTGTAATTTTTGATGTCAGTACTATCATCAGCCTTATATATTGGAACCACTTTTGCCAACTTCCAGTCATTCGGGAATACACCAGATTTCAAAGACGCATTGAAAATTCTATGCAACGGTGCAACCAGACCGGGTGCACATTGTGCAATAAAAAGTGGAGGAATACCATCAGGACCGGGTCCCTTACTTCTGTCTAGACTTTTTAGTTTCTTGCTTATGGTTTCACGGTCTATCGATAAAGATGACAGGCATTCGCTTCCCGCAATGCTCGTTTTATTGGAATCATCATCAGAATTGTATTCGACGACCCTATCCCTCGCATAAACTGATGAGAAATAGTCAGCAAACATGTTACAGATGTCCGAGCCCTCGGACGATACCCTCAAACCATCCGTCATCATACCTGGGTAGTTGCTAGCGCCGCCACGTTTATTTTTTATGAATGACCAGAAACATTTTGGGTCCTTAGCAATGTTGTCTTCGATTTTGGCAATGTATGTATTGTAGCATGAGGTAGCTAATCTGTCACACCTACTTCTAAGCAATTTAAAAGCAAGTTCATCAAGGGGATTTTTATATTTATGACATCGAATCCTAGTTTTATTCTTTTCCTTTAATGCTCTAATCAGATCAAAACTAAACCAAACCGGATATTTACCTTTTCGTGCTTTGTTAGTAGTAGGAACAAATTGCGCAATTACAGCTTTGAGGGTATCATAAAAAACTCGGAGCATATCATTAACATTGCTACATTCAGAAAACATGTCATGCCAGTTTAGTTTAAACATGTGAAGTCGAATGGCATCGTATTCTGCTCTGCGGAAGTTAGGAATTAGATTATTTTTGTTAATGTTGAGGTTTTGCTCAGAAATAAAAGCTATAGTTGTTAGTATGGGTGGATGATAAGGGTCGATTTTACTAAGTATGTCTGGTGCCAAGGTTACGCTGCATTTTGGAAAATTTGTCAGGGCAAGGTCCAGTATTCTTTTCTGAAAGTTTAAAATATTGTTGAATTGCTTCATATTGTTCAGGTGACAAAAATCTAACAGCGATTGGCCCAAGGCCGAGGTATGATATTCGATGGAATCACTCTCCAGCTTCCAATCAATACAACTTAAATTAAAATCACCGAAAATAAATACAGGTAACTCACATAGCTCCATTATTTTATTACAATTATCAATAAAATGTTCCAGCATATGTTTTTTTACTGGCGACTGTAGATAAACGGCACCACAAGCAATTTTTTGACAGGCTGTCGCCCCCGGAAGATCAATGGTTATCCAAATATCCTCAATTTTACTTTCCCAGCTCGACATTCTTCTAGAGTTAATTTTTTTAGATACCGCTATAATAACACCTCCACCATCGTTCCCAAGGCGAAAACCTGCCGATTCGCGGTCTCGTCTATAAACCACGAATGTATCATTAAACAGCTCGCTACTTAAGATACCCTGGTGCAACCCTGTATGTAATAAAGGTGTATGAGTCCGGAAATGTTGGCCAATAGAGATGAATGGAAGAAGATGACATATTGCGCCGACCCCAAACAATGAGAAATGAAGAATCAGTGCTGGTAACCAGTTGGAGTAATAACTCACTGCTACCTTGATAGTTTGCTAGAAAGCCTCAGCGTTCTTAATTTAGATAGGTAATGTTTGAATGATAATTTCTTCTATCACTAAGCAATTATTTACACAATATAACTATTGTATAATATTGGCATACACAGCAATCTACATAATACATTGATAGATGTATTTGTATAACGAGTAAGTATTGTGTAATATATATAATCAAACGACACAATTATTATTTACAAGCGGCGCCCGCGACTTCGTACTCGCAGACCACCGACTTCAAATACTCATAACTATTTATTTCATGAACCGATTGCCATGAAATATGCCTTGTGCTTTTGTGAAAACTCCAGTCAAATAGATTCAATCATTTAGTGTATAGTAAGTGATACGTGTACAAGCAAACAGACAAACGTATCCTAAACTTTGCAAATATCTTCAATGTTCATCCACGCCAAGTTAACAATTTTTATTATATGGATGATATACAGGGTCCAACTTAATATGCTGAAAATTTTTGAAGGAGACGGTCAGACTGTCAAACTGAAGAACTTTCTCTATGGCACCAACATCGAAATCGCGAAAAAAAACAGCAATCCCATACATTTGGCTGCACTTGGTTTGCACTTTTGTATGGGACAGCTGTTTTTTTTTTGCTATTTCGATGTTGGTTCCATAGAGAAAGTTGTTCAGTTTGTTGGTCTGACACCCTCTTAAAAAACTGTCAGCATATTAAGTTGGGCCCTGTAGATATAGATTTTAAGTACTTTACCATGCAGTAACACTGAAAAGTGCTGATAAATAATTATCAATTTCACGGAACCTTTTCGTTCACCCATTACCCAGTATTAAACAAACCAAACTAATCATGTTTACAAGGAATATGATGGGTTATATTCCAGGAATACGGTAAATTCCTAGAAAACATCATTAGTTTGGTTACCTACATTACAATTTGTCAAACGCTTATACAATTGTTCGATCTTCCGTTAAGGGCCTATGTGAAAAAAATAGGATTCTTCAAAGCATCATATCTCATGAAGTACTAACAGTGGGAGTATAATTTGCGGATATGTGTAAATTGAACATATAATTGAAGTTTTGATTAGAGCCAAAACACGATTAAGACACATTTTCTCGATAGAAAAAAAGCCAAAGTAGCCTCCGTCTTTATCGATAAACGTTTGGAAGTGCTAAACGGTGAATATTAGAAACAAGAGGCTTGATTTAAAAAAAAGAGATAGATTTTTTATAAATTTTGATTAGAGCAGAATTTAACTAACATAAATAGTACAATTACAATTAAATAAAGTTTGTTTTATGCTTACGTCGTTTCAGGCGCGCGCGCCGCCCTGTCTCTTTCTCTCGCATCAGGCAGTAATATAAGCTATCACACGCCCATTTCTCGTCAATTATTTTTCGACATAGGCCCTTAAATTCAAAGTGTTGGAATTTTTACGCTGACCTTGTTTTAGAGCTTTTTGCTTTTTTTACGCTTTTACAAAAGCGAGTGACACAAGCCTTTTAAAATACGAGGGAAATTTTTTGTTACAGCAATATTTTTTCTTGACAAAGAAAACGCCGTATGGTTTCCATTCCAGCTCAGAATACATTAACTGATTTCGACTACACAGGTATTTTTTTTTGTTAATTTCGTGGCGTGTATTCTTAGAGTGTATTATATTCTAAAAGGAAGGATCTCCATAGAGTCCGCATAAATTTACGATTGTAGTTGGTCTCTTTTGTCTTATGACATACCTTTAATAGTAGAAGGAGATGGAACTATAGATATTTGTTGATGCGGCTGTCCACTTTTTTTTGAGCTAGTGTGTGTGAAAAGTGACCGTAAACATAAGGCCATATGTCACTTGGTGCCTTTTGTCCATACTACTTGACACCACACACTCAAGCCTAAACATAAAAAAAAGTGGACACTTTACAATTGGTATGGCTCACTCTAGTCTTAAAGAGAGATCCTTCCTCTTAGATTATATTACACTGAGAATAATATCTAGTAGGCTATGTCATGTGACAACTATTAATTATAATATAATAGAGTTTTTGGCGGGAATTTGTCAGCTACGTTTAGAGTCCTCATATTTCATCGAATTTTTATTGTTCAAAGTGAGTTTTGGTTCGTAAAATTGATGTTGTTTTGCGTAACAAAGTGTCGTGCAAGTGAACAATATACAGTTCTGTGAAATATGATGGTGTATGGGTCGTAAACAGGAAAAGTGTTCCGTCATTTGTCGCGCGGCAAAGCGATCGGTTCACCTCTTTCCTGTGGACTTCTCTGCGTTTCCTTCCTCTTTCGGTTGTCTCCAAAAATTCCAAAAAAGCGTCAAAACGTCGAACACCAACGTTTTAATTGCTATAAATATGAGAATTTTATTAAAGACATCGGCTGTATAGGATATATAACCCTTTGCCTTGAAATGAACAAAAAAAAAAATAATAATAATATGCTAGAAAATTATTAAAAATCGAATTCTCGTAGACTTCACTACTCATACAGGGTGAAATTGATTGATTAATATGGGAGCAAACCCATCGGAGCAAAAATAATCTACTTGTTCATACATTTGAATCGAATAGTTTGTTTTACAAATATTATTGACTCGCATTTTCACAAGCTTTTAATTGATACCCCAGACGATACAGTAGAAAAAAAAATGTTTTCTTTGTTGCTCTTTCTACCTCTCAAAATGGGGCATCCCAATATAATATTTAGCTTTTTTGACTTCATTTATGACACGACGATTGTGCCAAGTTTCAGCTTCCTATGTCTGACGGTCTCTGAGAAAAATGCCTAAGACAGACGGACGGACAGACATCGAGCTGATTCCATAAGTGTTCCGTTTTGCCAATTTTGGTACGGAACAATAATAAGTCGAGAAGAATCATGTTATACACCGTGTTAATGAATTAACGCAAAACTAGAAAGTAGTTTGTTTAGAATCTAGAACAGAATCGAATTATCATGGTTTCAGCATAGGAATTTTTTTTCAAAATATTAAATAATTTGTTTGTAAAATTTAAAATTTACTGAATTCGATCTCAACCCACCGCTCGGGCACTCTCACCCTACTTACTACCAATAAAAGATTCTTAAAATGTATCCACGAGCACGTTAGCGCTTTAGTTCATTGCTGAAATAATAACAAATCATTTTTGCCTGAAAACTTATAATGCGAATGACTTTAAATGTTAACTATCAAAATAATGAAATTATTGTTTCAATCTAATTATTTTGCTATAAATCAGTTGGGGTGTATGAGGTTTTACGCTTATTTATTAACACGCTGTATATACCACTCGCAGTTGTATAGACAACTCGTCCTGACTGACTTATCTCGCACCAATTCACTCCATTAGATCGAGGAATGTTTAATGTTGTGTGTAACTTCCTTGTCCGATGAAGCCATCTATTAAGGTTTTTTTTCTTATATTCTTATTTAGGTAATATACAACGTGTTAATGAATTAACGCAAAACTAGAAAGTAGTTTGTTTAGAATCAAGAGCAGAATCGAATTATCATGTTTTCAACATAGGTTTTTTTTCAAAATAATAAAGAATTTGTTTGTAAAATTTAAAATTGACTGAGCTCGATCTCAATCCACCGCACGGGCACACTCATCCTACTTACTACCAAGACAAGATTCTTAAAGTGTATTCATGAGCACGTTAGCGCTTTCATTCATTGCTGAAATGATAACAAATCAATTTTGCCTGAAAACTTAAAATGCGAGTAACTTTAAATTTTTACTATCAAAATAATGAAAATATGGTTTCAATCGAATTATTTTGTTATAAATCAGTTGGGGTGTATGAGGTTTTGCGCTTATTCATTAACACGTTGTATACAGAGTGTAACAAAACAGCCTAGTAATACTTAAGGAGGTGCTTCAGACCATCGAACTGAACCACTTTCACTATCGAGCCAAAGTCGAGAAAAATTAAACATGTCTCATACAAAACTGCAGTATTTATTCGACTCAAATGTATGGGACAGCAGTTTTTTTACTATGGACGTTGACTCCATAGTGAAAGTTGTTCAGTTCGATGGTCTGAAGCACCTCCTTAAGTATTACTAGGATGTTTTGTTAACCTAGCCCACAAGATTAGTATCGTCATAAAAAATACAAATGAAAAAACTAAAAACAAGAAAAAAGAAATAAAAATAAAAAATACAGTTCAAATTTTAACGCTACCGTTTAGTATGTATAGTCGCTACGGATTGTTTATTGTACTGAGCTTTCGGCCTGTGACCCGCCATTTTTTAAACGTTTGATTAGTTTTGTCAAAGGTTATGAACATTATAGGAAACGTACTAATAAAATATCGACGTAGTGACTGGGCGTGTCTATTGTTTGTTTCACAAGGGCGTAGCGTTGTGATCTCATTAATTTACATAACATTGAATTAAAATACCACTTACAAACTACATGTATAAAACATAAAAAAATTATAGCGATAACTGTTAAATGTCAAAAGACTCTATTAGTCACATACTTTTTAAATTCTCTGGTTTTCCTAATTTTTTCGTAATTTTTCATATTTTGCTTTCTGCCTATTTATGTCTCCCAGAAAACAAAAGAGTAAGAGGACGTCTTCTTTTAGTGGGGTGTTCCCTAACTTATGTAAAAGGAGACTCTACCCAAACCCCAAGACAGGCGGACTTGGTGGCGCAAATTTAGGAGAGCTGACCCCAGCTGAAGTGGGATGGAGCAAAGAGAAACGAGAAGCTTGTGACTATTTAGGAATATCTTTAAATAACGTTTCATGAATCTGGATGTGAATTTTTTTTTTTTTTTATGTGACTAATACAGCGTTGCTCAGGGAGCAGTTACTGTTTTTTACTGCGGACTATTGGAGGGACCACGAAGGGTCTACAGTGCCAAATGAAAGAACTAAGCAACCGACCTAGAGGCACCCAGAGGGGTACGGACCTCGGCATAGGACGTTGCTGGGGCTACGCGGCGGATTGGGTAGCGGGGATCGGTGAGAGGTTAAATAAAGCTAAATTCAAATGTATTTAATGATTTAATTGCTTCCATTTTTAACGTCGGTAGCCAATATATGTCCCACAGCAGGGAGTGGAGACAAGCTAAGTTCCCAAGTTAACTACTAAGCTACCTCAGTAGCGAATATATACACACACACCATCTAGCTGTACTATCTGGTAGAGTCACTTCTTAACGTGCCATCCGAAGCACTAATTCTGCATGCAAAAACGGACGTTTTCATGCATTGTTTGACGTAAGTTATTAATCGTTTATAATAACGAAACACTGGTGTAGGTACTAAGCCAACAAGCGCCTCATTTAATAAATAAATTTGATAAATTTTTTTTTATTTAGCTTGCTAGATAGAAATAGTACAATGTAACCCTGGCTCCGAAACTGGTTCTGCAACTGAAAGTAGATCTGGACCCGGAAAGTATATTTTAAGTTTACATAGTTTAAGCAAAGATATCATTTTACCATAAAAGTTTTACCAAAACTTTTATCAAAACCAAATGTTTTGCTGATGTCGTGTTGTATCAGATTCAGGAACTTAAGGCACTTGCAGAAAAGATTGGCGAATATTACACCGACCAGAACTCTTCCAGAGCTTAAAAAACTCTTAAATAAGATGATAAACACCTTCTGCTGATTTACTTAAGACTAAATTAATTGTTACTGCACTAATATGAAATTAGAACTGAAATTTTTAAACAAATAATAAATTTCCATTATCGATTATTCTACATTATTTGACCCAGAAATTTTAGATTATTAATTCTTTTAGATATGTATCTAAACACAAATTTAAAAAGGATTCCTTTAAACAAGACCTTTTAGTGTAAAAATATGAAATAAGCTAGAAAAAGTTAAATAAGGTGCAAATAAAGGATGACTGAAATCCGAAAAAAAAGCCAAATTAAATCTTTTATAAGACTAAAGAAATATATAAAAGTTTCATAAAAGTTATTTGATTTGGCCAAACAAAAATCAAACTTAATAAAATAAAAACAAAGTCTAAACTTACCGGCAAAAACAAGCCATTAATATCTTCGCACACCAAAACCACAACAAGCACGAGGAATAGTCCTCTCATCTTAGGAGGTGTCACGAAACAAGTTCACTTTTCACGGAATTATGAGCGTTTATAGTAACGGGTTTCGTTCCCGACGCCGATTTCAAGTTGTGAATGGGCAGAGTTTCGCCCTGCCTTTATAAGGGGTAGTTTTGAGTTACTGCGCACTCTCTACTGCGCTTTTACATATATCTGTTGAACTTCCTTTAGGTTCCTGTATTTGAAGGACTTATTAATTTTACTGCTATTTTTATCAGAATTAAGAGTCCTTTGACCGTTCAGTGGCATCACAATATTAAAGATTACTCAAAAATTAAATAATCAACATGAAAAATGCTACTTCAACTGACTAGAAAAGCCTAAAGGGTATTTTTAAGAATACTTTTATCATTACGAAATAATTTTAAAAGCGGCCGTTAATTTTTCTTCTTTCAAAGTTGTAAATAAAGCGATAAAAAGATATAAAGCATAAGCATATAACCTCAGAACATCCACGATTCACCAGTAGTGCCGAAACTCTGTCCAGTGTGATGATCCACATAATGAACAGTGGGTACAATACATGCCTCGAAATTGAAGCATGCAGGTTTCCTCATGATGTTTTCCTTCACCGAAAAGCCAGTGGTGTTACAAATCGTACATAAATTCCGAAAAACTCATTGGTACGAGACGGCCTGGCTAAAAAGCTATAAAAGTATTGAATAAAATATCTTTTAGGCTTTTGTAGTAAGTTGGAGTAGCACTTTTTAGATTAGGTTTTCTCGATTGAGATATCTTGAATATTGTGATGAGAGCGCCAGTGAACGGTAAAAGGACTCTTTAAACGTCGATTACATGTTACCTAAAATTATTTTAGAATAAACACCAAAGGCAACTGTTACTGTTTTGGTACACTTGTAAAAAAAAGTTTTAACAGCCGGGACCACTCACGGATTTTTCTCCATTTTGAAAACTTATTTAAAATAAACGTATCGAGATAAAAATCACGTTTTTCACAAGCGTGCCGATAATTCTTCGAATAAAGGCTCGAAATATTTTAATAGCTCTATAAACACGGTGTAGTTAAGAGAGTTGTAACTCTTATCTGTTTGTGGCACGAGCGAATTGCTTTATCAAGTTACTATTTGCACAGCAAATATTTTGAACGTCACTTGGTGGCAAAGATTTCATAAGTAGGTAATTAATTTATGCTAATAATACAACAATGTTCTCATTTGTACGTCCCATTTTTTTGGAAAGATAAAACTGAAATTAATGACGTAAAAAAATCCTACTAATATTATAAATGCGAAAGTTTTATGGATGGATATATGTTTGTTACTCTTTCACACAAAAACTACTGAACAGATTTTGATGAAATTTGACACACTGATAGAATATGATCTGGATTAACACATAGGATACTTTTTTAAGGTCTACTAGAACAGCTAGTATTAAATAATAACGTACAGTCCGTGAGCTCTTAGAACAGGATACGGCTGTCGGGTATATTCGAGTATAACAAAAGTAAATCCATCTTACTTCAACACTGTGGTCTTTCTTTATCTAACTCGTAAATATTGTTTTTGTTGAACCGAGCCCTCTGCAACAAGAGAAGAGAAGTTTATTCCGAATGCGTAAATGCGCGCTGCATACAAACGAAATCTAGTGATATTTTCAATACTAACTTATTAAAGTCAATGAAATTTTTCAGAAACAATCCAGAAACTAATCTCTATGCTTGCATAAAGTCAGATTTTCGTTAAAATATATAGCTTTAATGCTAGGATTAATTTAAAATTTTAACGAAAATCTGACTAAATACAAGCATAGAGATTAGTTTCTAGATTGTTTTAGAAAATTGGTTAGTATTGAAAATGTCACCAGACTTCGTTTGTATGGAGCACTCTCCGAACTAAAATCCCTGATTTATAACAAAATAATTAGATTGAAACAATAATTTCATTATTTAGATACTTAAAATTTAAAGTTATTCGCATTTTAAGTTTTCAGGCAAAAATGATTTGTTATCATTTCAGCAATTAATGAAAGTGCTTGCGTGCTCGTGGATACATTTTAAGAATCTTGTATTGGTAGTCAATAGGGTGAGTGTGCCCGTGCAGTGGATTGAGATCGAGTTCAGTAAATTCTAAATTTTACAATAAAACTATTTAATATTTTGAAAAAAATTACCTACATTGAAAACATGATAATTCAATTCTGCTCTCGATTCGAAACAAACTACTTTCTAGTTTTGCGTTAATTCATTAACACGTTGTATAATACATAACTTGGTCTTTCCTTTGATGCCCATTTAACCCCAACAGGGTAAAATCGTTCACATTCGTACAATTTACTTCTCGAGGGTTTAATTGTTACTGATTTCAAAAAGATCGTCATTGGCCGCGATCAAGAAGGTTATCCAGCCGCAATCTTATCTATTGTACCAATATAACAGATTTTACACAGCCGAATCTTACTCTAAGTGCTCACTGACTGCATTAAGATTTACAATCGACCACACAGCAAGCTTAATATTAGTAGTACCGTATCAAATCCTACACAAAATCACAATCCAGATTCCGAATTCCGTATGTTATGGCGCGTCTAAATGGTATAATCATCATCAGCCTCTATCCACCCCACTACAATACCCACATGGTGATGAGCGTTGGTAGCCCGCGTGCCTCAAGCAGATCGGTGGACTCATCAGAATTTCTTCTTCAGCTTATGCAGGTTTCTTCATAATGTTTTCCTTTACAAATGATTCCATTTAATTGAATTCAGCCAGTACCTACAGCAGATAAATAATCAAATAAATAAATTGAAAACACACAAATTATCACAGAAAATAATACAGAAAAAATCCGGAACTTGCTTCGTCATAAAAAATATAAAGTTTAAATTCCGCGTCACCCATCGTCAAAAGGAAGCACTACCAAAGAGCCACAACACGTTTCTTCAACACCATAATAAAACATAAATAAAACAACAATAAAAATTACATCGTAATTAACCCCTTCGTCACGAATCGTACCCGGCACAAAGGATCCCATCACACTAGCTGCGCTGGATGGCCAAAGAAATCCTTTGAATCAGGTACGACCCCGATTGGGCATATCGTTGCCTTTCTCAAACAGCCTCCTTCCCAGATCTCTCACAAATAAACACCTTTTGCCATCCCCCAAGTTCCAGATGTATCCACTACCAAATTTTAATTGAAATATTTGGGTTACATATGCATAGCGTATACTCACGACTATATTCCCCGAGGGGGTAGTCAGAGATATTCTGAAACCTCAGAACATCCTCGTTTCACCAGCAGTACTGAAACTCTGTTCAGTGTGACGGGGGGTGAGCCCGTCGCTACTTGTTATGGACGGTGAGTACAACACATGCCTCGAAATTGAAGCACGCAAGTTTCCTCACGATGTTTTTCTTCACCGAAAAGCCAGTGGTGTTACAAATCGTACGAAAATTCCGAAAAACTCATTGGTACGAGTCGCCTCCTGCACGGCAGGCAAGGTTACTCGCCGCTAGACCACCATGGCTTTTTTACAGGGTACCAACACAACAAAATTTGGGATACAATTCAGACAAAACAAACAATTTAATCACCGCCGCGCCGTCGTCGTCTCAAATCATAAGTTATTTTTTAAATTTAACATATGTATTGTACTTCGACAAATTATATACGAACCCGCCTCGCCTTAGCATATCCCCTCTGCCAACATGCAAGATCAAAAAATCTTACACATTTACATGCAATTTTATACCTTATCACTAAACGCGACAGCCTATAATTGCGGAACATTAATTTCGAACTTATGACTTTTGGTGTTCACACGACACTGTTTTTCATGAATTTTAACATTCAAAATTAGAATCTAAACTAATAGAATAAAATTAAAATTTGCATATATCGTCCTACCTCGCCCCCCGCAAAAAGTGGCAGAAAAGTTTGTTAGTAGAATTACACGCGTAACTTGTCCTCATATAAGTAGTCTACGATTGTAGTACAAGATTTACATGAACTGCCAAAATTCAACAGACTTAAGTTCAACAGCCCTCACTTAAATCTGCATGTCATTTGCCTCGAGTTGCTTTAGCATTCGAAAAGGTTACTTCTTTTAGAACTCTATTTCCTTAAGGATTTCCGCTAGAACTCCATTCATGCTATTTCTGTCTTGAATATTAAGAAGCACTCAAGTTACATGCAGTTTGCTAGTTCAGAGTTACTAAGTGAATAGAATCGTCAATTTTGAATATTAAATCCAAGATCGCAAGTATGACCATCGGATTAAGGCACTAAGAGCAGTTCCCTTCTCCGGATTTCCATAGATTTCTTTCTATAGATATTTAACTATATTTAAAATTGATTCGCTTTAAAATTAATGTAATTTTGGTGTATTTACTTCACTCTACATGTACGTAATCATGTAATACTTTCCAAATTTTCCAATGAGGTTTTGACTATCCAACTGAACAACTTTTACTACGGGGACATACATAAATTTTCCATTCTAAACTGCAATGCCTACTCGGCTCAAATGTATGAACCAGCAGATTAATTGAAATTGATTAAAAAATCACCTAATATACAGTCCCTGCAAAACTGGGACAGGAATAATAGCTTCGTCCGCCACTGAACAATAAGCTAAGGAGAACCACACGCACACACATTAAACGAAAGTTATTCGTAAGTTGTGTCTTTAACTGTGTAGGAAGAAGAATCGAAGAATCGAAGAATCGAAGTGTAAAAACAATGGAAGGGCTTACGTATCAGATCAAAGCGTTTATTTATTACTTCTCACTTCTAAGCAGGACAAAAGCGTGAGTATATTCGAATTTATGTGTGTTCGACTTCAATTAAAATCGACACTATTATAAAACAGAACTGTCTGTAGTATATAGAAGATATTAAAAAAAGGTAGGATATGGTGAACCCCTGACTCCAAATCACAGATTTTTATACAGTATGTAAACTTACTAAAGACAAACCTTAAAACCACGTATACTACCCATCAACCGGAACAACTTTTAATATGGGAGCAAACCTGTCACAGCAAAAAAAAAATCTGCTGTTCCATACTAAACTGCAATGCCTCGTATGAAACAGCAGATTCTTTTAAGTCAGTAAAATTTGTTCAGGTTGATGGGCTGAGTACGTTAATTAAATTTTTTAAGGTGATGACCAGACCATCAGACTGAACAACTTTCTCTATGGGACCAACATTAAAAAAAAAAATCTGATGTCCCATACATTTGACTCGAGTAGGTCTGCAGTTTTGTATATAACAGCTGATTTATTTTCACGTTTTAGATGTTGGTGCCATAGAGAAAGTTGTTCAGTTTGACGGTCTGATCATCCCCTTCAAAAAGTGTCAGCATATTAAGAATGACCCTATACAAGGTGTTACAAAAGTAAAAATAAATATGTTATACTTTTAAGAGGGCGGTTCAGACCATCAAATTGAACAACTTTCACTATGGGACCAACATCGAAATCGCAAATAAAAAAATCTGCTGTCCCATACATTTAGCTCGAGTAGATTTGTAGTTAAGTATGGAACATCAGATTTTTTTTTTCGCGATTTCGATATTGGTCCCAAAGAGATAGTTGTTCAGTTTGACGTTCTGATCATCCCCTTAAAAAGTGTCAGCATATTAAAAAATAACCTTATATACCTGGCTTTATAGCTAGGTAGAAGCCAGGTAGCATGCATATTTCAACCTACAAAGCATACAAATTCAGAATGGTCGATATCACTACTGTTAGCATCTTTACTAACTTCGCAAATTTCGGTTATTAAATCCCAGATCGCAAGTAAGACCACCGGATTAAGCGCTTTCTAGCAATTTGCACCCTTATTAACATGGATCAACAAAGCGCTCTAAGCGCGTTTCAAACCTTAAAAGGCTATTACCACGGTTGGTTTAAAGATAATTTTAATGAAACCTTGTTGTAAGGCAAGTGTAGCTCAGTAATAAGCTTTATAAATATCTAAAATAGAGTTAAAAATAATGTTATTTTCATTTCAGTTGATAAAGTCATATGGCCAGTTGCATCCATTAAATCTCTTTTTGTCTTGTTAACGTAGTATAAACTAGCAAGAGATTTAATGTAGGATTAACTTTAATGAACGTACGTGCAACTGAGTGTAAGCCTAATTATTAAGCACCTACACATTTATACATTTAAACGTTTTACGTATAAAATATTTGAAAGCATTGAGCAGAATTTTATATCGGTACTTTCCATGTTAATTGGGAAGTTTTTTAGTAGGTTAATGAACAAAGTTAATATACACGTTCTTAGATAAGCTTGATTATTTAGAAAATGTTCTTACAGCGAAAATAATTACAGTTTAATTAATACTATTGATTGTGCTGATACTTGAAGGCTGACACTTAATCTGGGAGATCGAATTTCATTTATTGTAGGTTCTAATTTATAAAGTTGTCTAGCTTTTCGTTTAATAAAGGTAAGAATGAATGCTCAAAGTTTTAACAGATTGAAAGACTGACTGACTTTTCATTATTTTTAGGCAACCTATCAAATGCAAAATCATGACAAGACTGTGCCTGCCTTTTTCAAATAAGGAACCCTTATACTTTTTTAAGGCCATGGGTTCGAGCCCATACAGCCATGTCAGGCGTAAACAGTCTCTTTAATTGTTATTCGTAAACTATGTCCATTAAAACATGCTTTAGCATCTTTAAGATCATCTGTACATGTTTGTACCACTGTACCCACTTTATTATCCTTGAAAGAAACACATTTGAATCCGCGATTAAAGTGAATACCATAGCGCCGTCTATTGATCTTCTAGAAAACCACAGGAAAAACGCTCAATAACATAAAAAAAATCTAAAGTACTGAATACACGGTTGCCAACCAACCTCCGACAGAGGTGACCTTCGTGGTTTACAATTAACTTTCCTACGTCCTTGGCAGCGGGAGCTGCGCTAGCGACCAAGGGCGAATAGAGGGCGTTGGGTTGGTAGCTGACCGTGTAGACTGCCGTTGCCGACCGCTAGTATGTCAGTCACTGTGAATTGTGTTTCTACCATCTGTTTATAAGTTCAAAATGGCAGGGAAAAAGACGAATTATGAATTATTACAGAATTAATAAAATTGCATTAAGACGTACCCTGTCTGTGGGATCTCAGTTATAAAGAATAATTAAGATGCAAACAGAAGAGCCTAGCTTGTGAGATCTTGTGTGACAAAATTGAAAACCATTGAACCAGACGCAAATATGGCATCAGTAATAAAGAAGATTGAAAAATTAAAATCTTCGACCATGTTACGTCTTTACTGCTCGAATATCACGGCAGAATGGTTGGTTGGCGACCGTGTAGTTGATACTGTCCCGACCGCACGCCAACCAAGGTGACCTTAGTCGGGCCTTGGTTGGCAACCGTGAAGCAACTGCTTTAATTCAAGCAAACTTTAAATTGTTTTGCGTACATCTTCATATACATGCTGGTTTCGAGTTCTGCGTACCAAACCTTGAAACTTACAAAAGCGTTTCTTTTTACATTCAGTGACAGATATTCTAGTCGCTAATGTAACTGGTAGATCGAAAAGTAATGTAACTACAGCATTTAATCAGTTAATGTGCTTCCCAACGGTTTTATTACTATTACACGTAATGCGATTAATGCGCTATTCATTTTGTTCACAAAAGGCCACTTAGAACGGTAGGTGGTTCTGTCATAAAGAGGCTTTTAAATGTGAAATATTTATAACTTTAGTAATGTTACACAATACATGCTTTGCTATGGAAGTGTAAAATGATTAAACACTTCACACTTAAAAAGTCCTAAGTCAAAGTAAAGAAAGATTTTACAACAATAAATCTTTCAAACAGATCTTTCTTGTAAATCTTGATGAAAACAAAAAAAAAACGTAATAAAGCGGCTTAGTGCGTGTCGGACTCGCTCAAGATAGGGTTCCGTAGTCATTACATGAAAAGCTTATCCTAACATCGCTTAAATAAGTTAAGAAATCTTCTAAAGCAAATAATTGCGCGATTTAATTTTTTTTCCGACACTGATTATAGCGTTCGTCATAATATTTATTGAAAATACTTAAGGAGAGCAAAATTTTCAAATAGTTTCTCATTTTTTACTCCAGTATTTTAGAAGTTAGAGGGAGGGGGTCGATCTGTTTTTGAAATTTGAGCGCATATATCTTGAGATACAAGAATTGTAACAACTTACTTTATATGGGTGTTTTGTTCCACGTTACAAGAGCTAATCCAACGACACCTCGAACGATTTAAAATAAAAGTTTCGGTTCTGTAGGTGCGAAATGAGCGAGTTATTGAGGCGGGGCATGCAGACAGACAAACAGAATGGACGAAAGTATAAGGGTTCCTTGTTTGACTGCGGAACCCTAAAAAGATCAACAATACAGTAGGTACAGCGTATAATTGGGTGTTGAATTGCGTCAATTATTTTCAGAACTTCAAATGTTGTACAGAGTGTAAGGGGATAGTCTGGAAAATACTAAAACAGTGAATTCAGACTATCAAACTGCACACTGCAGATACCTACTTAGCCGAGTCAAATTTTTGAAACAGCAGTTTTTTTCGCGTTTCCTGATAGTGGCTCTATAGTAAAAGTTGTTCAGTTTAATGGTGACAGATTTTTGACTTTTTGTTTACATTTTAAACTTGTAATTAATTTTAAAGTATTTATCTAATCACTTTTGTAAAGCATATGCTCACAACTATTTTCAGAGATATTCTGAATTTATATTCAGAGATATTCTGAAAACTCAGAACACCCATTACATTTGATAAATATTGATTGATTGATTTTGTTAATTTTATTAATCTGGTGACATATAATAATTCAATCAATCAATCAAATCAGCCCACATTAACCCACTGCTGGGCATAGGCCTCCTTTTTATTACGCCACTCCTCACGGTCCAGTGCCAATCTGATCCATGTACGATCCGCAATCCTTACAATGTCGTCTGACCATCGCATCGGTGGTCTACCTACGGACCTCCTTCCTTCTCTTGGCCACCATTCCAATATTGCCTTGGTCCACCGGCCGTCTTCCCTTCTAGCCAAATGTCCCGCCCATGTCCACTTGAACTTTGTAATCTGGTCTCTAACGTATAATAATTATTTAACACATAATTATTAAAAATTATTTAATGATTATTAAAAATTATTTATAATTATTAAAAATTATTTAATAATTATTTAACATATAATAATTATTGCGATTAAATTATGATTATGTAGGTATGTACACACGGCGATACATTAAGCTACGCAAAACCAATATAAGCTGAGCGTGCGACGTTATACATCATTCTACCTCTGCGCGTCCAGCTTATTTTGGTTTTGCGTAGTTTGATGTGTCGCCGTGTATACGATCACTGTAGTTAATGTTTGTACTTTCCTATATCACTATATCATGAACCCACCTTGGCTACATGTTTCGTTTTTGCAATTATATTACGGAACACTAAAAATTCTTTAGGCCAAACAACTAAATCAGGCCAGCGGAAGAATTACCAAGGTACCTGCTTACGTAGGCAGATAATATGTACAGCGTTATATAAACATTTGTCGTCAGTGTGGTTAATAAACATTTTTATAGCGCAGTAAACATTATCACTGCTTTTGAATAAAACCTATCAAGAATTTTTTGTAAATTTGCACCTCGAAAAAACATTAAAAAAATATTTTAGTACTTTTTTTCACTTTACCACGCATTCTTACTACAGGGTGTTAACGTAGACAGTTGCATTACTTTTATGGGAGATTGTGTTCATGGTTCTGAGCATCTTTCCCAAAGGAACATAAGGGACATTCAATTCAATTCGATTATACTTTATTGCACACCAAAACAACACAATTAAGGCAGTCTTATCGCTAAAAAGCGATTTCTTCCAGACAACCTTAGGATAGAGGAATTAACAAACGAAAAAATAGGTAGGCGGACATTCGCAAAAATAATTCCACTTTTCAATACCTACTACAAATATTCGATCAGCTCAATGTATTTGGAAAGTCTAGGTGACTGGACAAGTAGGTATAATTATTTCGCGATTGCTATGTTAGTCCATTGAGGTGTAGTTCTTTCCGTTCAGTTTTATGGTCTGATCATCCCCTTAAAAACCGTCAGCATAATTATTAAGAAAGACCCTGTAGATAATATTATATTTACTATCTACGGAGAATCGGATACGAAAATCCCAGTATTTTTCAGCACAATATTAAATGCTACATTACAGTTTTATCAAGTACTTATAGAATATACAGGGTCCTTCTTAATATGCTGACACTTTTTAAGGGGATGATCAGACCATCAAACTGAATAACTTTCTCTATGGGACCAACTTCGAAATCGCGAAAAAATATCAGCTGTCCGATGTCCTGTCTGATACATTTGGCTCAAGTAGGCTTGCAGTTTTGTACGGAAGAGCTGATTTTTTTTTCGTGATATCGGTTTTCGTGCCAGAGAGAAAGTTGTTCTGTTTGACGGTCTGATCATCCCCTTAAAAAAGTGTCAGTATATTAAGAAGGACCCTATATACGTACCTAGCTTACCTACCTAGGCCGAATCGTACCATTGAATTTATGTACGATTTGTAACACCATTGGCTTTACGGTGAAGGAAAACATCGAAAGGAAACATGCATGCTTCAATTTCACTAGCATAAATCTATAATAATAAGTTCCCTATCTGAATTTTCCTGTGTTTTATGCTTTTATATGAATAAATTTATATTATTATTATTTAGAAAGTCCACATTTTCATTGTCGAATTCCCTATTGGTTTCTTAGAGAATGTTGTTCAGTATCATGGGTACAATAACAATAACCCCTTAAAGTTATGCAACTGTTTACCCTAAAACCTTGCATTGGACAGTTCCATGATGGGACTGATGAGAATAAGATGGTAAAGGCAAGTTAGTAGTTAAACCTTATTGTTAATTCTTATTTCTTCGTGTCAGCCTCAGCTATATCAAATAACAATTTACTCATGCTATTAAAGATTAGCTATCCTACAGCAATGGTCGTAATGAAGCTGATTGCCCAGTGTGCGCCAGACAAACACAGGTTTTGTCACTCGGGGAGGTTCTTTCCTTGCAGCGCTTGCATCTTGTTATACTGTCAAGGTAAATAAAAGAAACCTCTTAAAACCAAGAATCATGACATTCTTGGTTTTATGAGGAGGCCCGAACGTCAATTAGTGGACAGACATCCCAGCGTCGATGAGCTGTTTGTTTTATGAGGAGGCTCGGACGTGAATTAGTGGACAGATCTGATGTGACGTCGATGAGCTGTTTCGTTTGGAGAGATATAGGCAGAATGCGGAGCTGACTTTCTAGCTTCAGAAATAAAGACGAACTCGAATACGAAATTATGTTTGCACAAACAAACTTGGCATGGCTAATTAATAGTTATAGAGCGTGTTTTTCTCTTTTTAGTCAATATTTTTTTCATGCAGTCGGATTTTTTGGATTTTCTTAATAATTAAGTTTATTTCATACTTTTTACTCTTGTGCCAAAATTGTGGCATAAAAGTACTACAATATTTATATATTTGGAATCTGCTATTCACTAGATTTCATTTGATACCAATTTTGTATTTTTTTACCAAAAAAATTGATTCCCCTCTCTTTTTTAATTCATAGACGCCATCTTGAAATAATAAACCCTATGTCACTCTCAAGATTTTTATGAATCAAAAGACACCTCATACGTTAAAATCCATCAGGCCGTTTAGGCTGTAGGACGTGCCAAAGAAATAGACATAAAAACATACATACATACATACATACATACATACATACATACATACATACATACATACATACATACATACATACATACATACATACATACATACATACATACATACATACATACATACATACATACATACATACATACATACTTACATACTTACATACATACATACGCTCGAAAAAATAACCCTCCTTCTGGCGCAGTCGGGTAATAAATATTGTTATAGTATTATGTCGGTAGCATTTTTAAGCCGCAAGGCGTACACGACTTTCTTACAATCGTCATAATAATGCATCCGATCCGATGTCGCCCCAGTCGTATAGTTTATTTCAAACTCTTGAGAAAACGTTTGGAATATCGATGTCTGACACGACTGCCTGTAAAATGCTAACCACTAGTAAACTACCGAGCAGTGGCATTTTGCCTACATTGCACTATCATTTATGTGCTGCACAAATCCTTGCTGTTTCAAATCATAACATTAAACTATTACGACGAAATAGCGCTATAAATTTTCTTTCACATTGATTTGGGAATATTTACAAAACATAGATACTTCCCTAGATACCTAATCTTGACCAACCTAAACTTTTACAAAGGACGGACTAACATTTTACAAATTTATTTACGGGGATAAAACACGATTGAATAGTAAATTATCGATGAAACCAAAATAGAGAAGATGCTGCATGTGCAACCAAAATGGAGAACGAATTTAATGCTGAATTACATTCAATTTAATTAGGATTAAAAGAGCTTGGAAAGTGGTGTCAGCGAGATAATAATAGAATAACGTGTTTCAGATAACTATATTGTCATATTTGTGTCAGCTTTGTATTGCAAGACAAAGATTAATGACAGCAGGTTATCACGAGCAGTACCTAAGCGAGACCTCGTTTTGCTTCATCTGTGAAACATCTAAACCGTAGTTTTAGCTATTTACAAAAGATAACTATGAAGTTAGTAAAATATTCGGTGTGAAACTTCGACAACAGTAGGTAAAGACAAAACAAAATATTACACACAATTTATAAAATGACTGACTACCTATTTTAGTAGGCAAGTCTTATAAAAGATAAAAACAGCCGATATTTTGTGAAAAATATGGTAATAAAGTTGATAAATGATTGTTTCACACCTAGTTACTTACTATTCATAAACGTTAAAAAAATGATAAATAGCGAGATTCCGTATAATATTGATAGAACTATTTGAACTATATTATACAGATTTCTTTAGGCTTAGTCAATAAGATATAAAATATAAGATAAAAATAGAAAAAAGCATATTATAAACTGGATGATTATTTAAATGATCAAAAGGCTTGGGTCTGAGGTCACTAGCTTATAGTTTATTTACTTTACTGTGTAGTATCAATTATTTTATTAAATAGACTATGTATTATAGTATACATAACTAGCTTAAGAATTTATGTTGTAATAGTTATTAAGTCGTGTTATGTTGTAGAGTTTCTGGCCGCATCTTCTCTACAGCGACAACATTTTCCGACGCGGTAGTAGCTTTAAAAAAGATTTGACGTTTGATAAGTGTGCTGCAAGCTCCTGTAATTATTGAATAAATTATATTGACTTTGACTTTTTGACTTTGATAAGATAAAGTGACACTTGGTGATCAGCTGATGACGCTCTAATCTTCGGTATAATACTAGCCGGCAAACAACTTGGCAAAAACCTTGAGTACGCAGAACAAAATTTGTTGGCGAAAGCAGTACTTGCAAAACCCCATACTCCTGCCCCATTGGCCAAGTAGTTTGCTTTTAATCATTTTTGTTTATACTACGGGGTAGTATGATGCACCATCGTGGGGACTCCGCTTTAACACATTCACTTCTGAGCTCAAAAGGAGATGCGCGTGGCGTGCACTGGATACCCCACACGATATAGTAGAAACAAAAATTTAGTTTTCCATCTCTTTCCGCCCTCTAAAACTGCCTCTCAATATAAACTAATGTTTAAAAAGCTTAATAGCTTTTTTGACTTTATTTATGTCATTGGACCGTTAATTGCTATAACTGTGCCAAGTTTCATCTTCTTGTGTCTTACGGTCTCCGAGAAAAATGCCTGTGACAGACGGATGGACGAACGGACGGACAAACACGGAGGTGATTCCATAAGTGTTCCATTTTGCAAGTTTTGGTACGGAACACTAAAAACAGAAACATTGACGGTCTGTCAATACTCAATATACAATATTGTAAGAGATTTGACATTTTACAATTTTGTTTTGCTAAATTATCAACAAATATCCGTAGTCCTAAGTGTATGCGGTTTCTATCTCGACAGTATGCAAACATGCAGGTTATCAAGGCCAACTAAGGTAAGAGCAATCTGCTTCGCTAGAGAAGGAAATGGCTTCAGAGTACACTAATCGATTGCCAATTGCTTGAAAGCTATGTTTCAAGGATACTCAACTGAAACTGAAGTACAACTTCATACATAGTAATATAATTTATATTGTTACATAGCATGCTGTGTACAATACAGGGTTTAAAATAATGCTTTATTTATCGAACAGGGTGCTTCAGACCATCAAACTGAACAACTTCGTTCAACTTCGACCATCAAACTGAAAATCGCGAAAGGGACAGCAGATTTTATTTTCGCGATTTCGCTGTTGGTCCATAGTGAAAGTTGTTCACTTTGATGGTCCTTTAAATGGCTAGACAAGCGTTAAATCTAGCAAAACCTTTTATAAAATTATATTTACCTACTATTTATTATGCATTTTTTCTAATAGGAAACCATAGTGTTTTGACTCTAAAGTAGCAACAGAAAACGGATAATGGGTATACATAATAATATAAAGTTCCAAAGTAAAGAGGTGTTTCGTTTATGTTGGGGTCAACAATATTCAACGTGAAATAAAACAAGTAAAAATCGTCATTACTATTTAATAAATACTACAACATGAATCAACAATTCCTCTACTTTATCTACAAGTTTCAAGAAGATAAAGAAAACAATAATAAAACAATTTTAAAATTAATAACGATACAAAATAAGTAACAGCAAACTTATACATTTTATGTTTCATAATTTTACGGTAGCAAAATTTTAACTTTTGTGTCTGGTAAAATATAATTAAGTACAATTTTTATTATTTGAAGAGAATATTGCGTATTTGAAGCTATGTGATGTTACTCGTATCATTTTAACAACACAAAAAGTGACTCTATATTTACCGGCTGGTCAAATGTCATAGGAAAGAAATAATTAAAAATAATAAACAATTTAATATACACCATAAAACACATGTCTATTAGGATACATAACTTGAGCTACATACGAAAAAATACCAGCAACTATATTATACAATCCTCTAAAGAGATTAACAAATACATCAAGCTGAAACGACAGTAGTGGGACTTTGAAAACGAAACCCATTATACGGAAGATCCAACGCAAAATCAGCTTGCACTTCCCCTGGCCTAGTAGTCAAATCTTGCAATGTTGGTATATCATATGGTGGAGTATCTTCAACACCATTGTAAATAGGATATAATCTTTCTGATTTATGTTGAACATCTTCCATTGGAGTTGCTATATGGACTCTATCTACTTTTATATCTCCAGTTTCAATATTAGGCCAGGCATTTATAGACATGGTTGGTGGTACAGTGGCGTGGTGATTGGCGGGCATTGTCGATTGGGGCCAATCGTCGTAGCTTCGTTTTTCATAGTGCTCGTACGGGGGTGGGTAGGAATGGTAGAAGCCATAGTTTACCGGACTTGCAGCAATCTGGAACAGAAGGCCTGTTAACGAGTTATTTGTGGTGGTTTGTTAGTATGTGCTGTAAAGCCTAGGCGTGGTTTGGGGGAATATAAATTTAAGTAAGATAGTTGACTTAATTTTGTTTCAAATCCTCTACGTCATTATGGTGACAGTTACCCTGGTATAGCTAAAGCTAAAGCTACTAATAAATTTAATTTTGGATTGCAAAAAGATGCGTCATTTGAAATATATAAGAAAATTTAGTCAACTACCCTATGAAATTGAAATCATGTTAGAGAGACGATGGCTTCTACAACAATTGTCATGCTTAGATTGACAGTCGTTAACACTCTTCAGTTTTATTGTCAGGGGTCCAATGATCATAGTATTTTTCAAAATCGTTAAACCGATAATCAACACCTAACATTTTAGATGAAATACTCGTACACCGGTTATCAATACTACTGGTACATCATAGGCTAAAATTATTTTCTTTTACATGATCTCAATTTCCTTTAGTACAGTTAGGAAATAAGTCGTTTTATTTAGAACTAGATGGAAGTGAGAAATTAAATCTGTTATTTGATTATCATACCTTCCCACCGCTATGATACCCATCATAAATAGTGTCTACCTAAAAAAGTTAGTATTGTTAATTAAAATAGGTTCAACAAATAGTTATCTAGTTAGTTAATAGTTGTCTGGAAGAAATCGCTTCTTAGCGATAAGATCGCGTTATTAGGTGCCTCTTGTTTTTTTTACTCTCTGCATTTTACTGTATATTTTGGTGTTACATAAAGTATATTTGATTGATTGAGTTATTTTATTTTAGTTATTAATTTTCTGTAACAAGTTTAAAGATTAATAAAACTTGTTACAGAAAATGCTACTTCCGTATTCGAATAGAAATCATGTCCTATTTCGAATAAATTTTCAATAAAACAAATTAATGCAACGATTCGGGTAAAAATAACATCCACGTTTAAGTTACCACTTTTGTTCCTAACAACTAAACCGCTGAATCAAAAATCATAAATGCTCACCTTTTTCAGTCCCTGAATGGAAGCCAGGATCAGAGCCATCTTGGCTAGGAGAAGGGCTTTTCCTCCGAGTACGGCGAGGAACTGGAACCCCATCGGTATCAGGACCATGCCGATAGAGACTACTCCAAACATCATCATCGTCATCATCTGGTGGCGACGGCGGCCGCGGTATTCCACTGTGAACGAGAAAAATATGTATTAAGTGAAATGTGGTTGATTTTGTGTACTAACATCTGTATTTTTAGTTTCTTCTTCGATATTTCCTTCAATCGAATCGACATCCTTTATCAAATTGTTAGTTTGTTTTAATGTTAGTTTCACTACCTTTATAATCATCATTGCAAACAATAAATCTTTGGCTGCCTGTCCACTGAAGCAGAGCGAGGCTGCGGAGCGGAGAAATGTAGAAATATCAACCAATAGGATTGTAGGGAACGTGGCCTACCGGTGTTTTATTCGGCTCCGTTGGAGAGGTTTTAGTGGACTGATGTTTTTCTGATGGCAGGAGTGGTTCGATGTAAAGGAAAGTCTTGTTTGCAGCACTGGAGGTTTATTTTAGTCATTTTTCACCAGAGTTAGTTACACGCACAAGCACCGTACCAATATGGAAGGCGGAAACGGAAATACAACTTTTTAATTACTACATTTTATGTTGGTGTTGCCAACAAGGATTGCATAAAATCTCGGAACGGAGATTTTCCCATTGGCTTACATTACCTCGTTTCTCCACTCCGCAGCCTCGCTCCGTTTAAGTGGACAGGCAGCCTTACCTTTTTCCACAGTTTTTGTGTCGTCAAAGTCAAATTTGATGACGTGCGTACGAAGAACCTTGGCCATCCGTTGAAGTGCAAGCGTTCGCCACTCCCCGTCGTCCAGTTCTTTCTCTGTCCATGTACTGCCAAAAAAAGCGTTGATTAAAAAACTCCACAAGATGTTTCATCCACCCTGAACGCGCTACAAAAAATAGTAGACCTTAAAACTGATAACAGTCAAAAAAAAAGGAATCAGCATGAAAACCTCGTGTAAACAACTAAATCTATTGTTTTCAGACGTGATGAATTGAAAGCCCGACCACCAGCGGCTATACAAATCACTATAAAAACGGCGTACTAACATACCCGCAATGTCTTCTCTACGGAGATTCGCTATGTTTATGTTGACATATGGTTTTGAAGCAATTTACACATAAACAAATAACTTTTTTGAGTTGACCTTATAGCTGACTTTCCATTAGAGTTGATCGAGGCAGCGAGGCGGCTTACGAGGAAACAATCCACTAGTATCCCTCGATCGCGTCATAAGGAAATTGAATCTAAGCTTGTGGTTGATAATTTTCCTCGCTCAACTCGGTACTTCGCACAGCCGCAAAATCAACTAAAAAATTTTTTTTGTTCATGACATGTATTTGTTTGTACGTGTGTGTGTTCCTGATTGATTTCGGCCACGGCGACTGCTTCAACACCGTTGTTGGCGTTGATGAGCTCTCATGTGGTTAAATTATTAACCAATCTTCTCAGAGATAGCGGGTACGTGAGCACGTCGTTCTCATATCGATATTGTATAGCTGCTTGTTTCAGGCAGCTTTCAACTCATCACGTTTGGCGTCTAGCTGTGATCACCTACTCACTTAAAAATCATAGATTTGGCTGTTTACTCGAGCTCTCCACGCTGAACGTTAAGCCGTTTTATATATACAACTAGAATGTTTATCAAAGTATGAGATGAGACTAGATTAAAATTCTAATTAGAACCCGCATGTCTCGCTTTTGAAGCTATCTGAAGACTTTATTACAGTAATATCACGCTTTGCGCTATACCACATTACATGGATTCCTAAAATCGTGGATTTTCACTCTCGTACAAATCTTCCCATATTTATTAACATTTCATTTTATGCTTAGAAGGAAAGGTTCACAAAATTTATTCGAAACATAGGGTCATCTGTTTCTTTGAAAAGGTAATGTTCATCGACATTTTGACCGCGCAATTGTTTTTTACGGATTCGTTCAGACCTCAGCGTAGTCATAAGACACTCCCTAAGTCTGCTGCCAACCACTTCGTTTGCATTCGAAAGACATATCTAATCTGACCTTACTTAAGTTTAAAGAGCTTTTAGCCTGCATCAGCTATGCAAACCTTGGAGCGCTGGTCTTAGCGTGCGGTCTGTATCAGAAGGACAATCTAGTAAAATATCTTTGTAGGATGAACGACCCAAAAATCTAAACTATCTTCTAGTAAAACGTCTGAAACGTGTTTTATCCTTTGAACTAAGGTTTCTTCAATCCAATATTCAATCTATTTCTTTTTTCTCCAGCCTATTTCATTCCGCTATTACGGAAAGGCTTCTCTTTTTATCCTCCTTGCATCCATGTCTTTAGCCAGCATCATCCATTTGTCATCGAAAGCATCCTGGTCACGTTTCCTTTTACTTCTAGGTCAAACTGGCCGGTGGTGAGCCCACCTTTCCTGGTGGATCCTACAAACAGACATCCTGTCCGATTCTCTCCTGTCAACGTGAAATTGCTGAAGATGAGTACAATTTCCATTTTGCATAAGCTTAGCATATGCTCACGACTATATTCCCCGAGGGGGTAGTAAGAGATATTCTGAAACCTCAGAACATTCACGTTTCACTAGTAGTACCGAAATTCTGTCCATTGTGACGGGAAGTTAGCCCGTCGCCACTTATAATGGACAGTGGGTACAATACATGCCCCGAAATTGAAGCATGCAGGTTTCCTCACGATGTTTTCCCTCAACAAAAAGCCAGTGGTGTTACAAATCGTGCATAAATTCCGAACAACCATTTCCATTTTGGGTCTTCTAAATTGTCTTGGGATAGGTATTTTTTTAGTCGAAATAACTTTTTCATTTGGTAGCCTGACTTCGAATATAATGCCACCATATTTGGAAAGCAATCAGGTACTCAGGATACTTAGTGTGTGCGCAAGGTTTGTATGTAATACCAAACTTACTACACTTAATTTTGGCGGTCTTTTGGCTTTATAACAGAATTATCTTTATTCCTTCCGGTCTACTAAATAAATCCTACGTCAGAAAGCAAAGGCGAATCCCAGTTATAATAAGATTATGACTAATTTTATCACGACATGAATTTAGACAAAAGACAAATGTGTTGAAGTTGGTTGATAAAACCATAATTAATCTTGAGTTACGAAGGTTCAAAGCAAAATTATTTATCATGCTAATTAAGATATTTTTTTTTAAATTTTTAGAGTCTTTTTATTATTATTCTTTTTGACTTTAACACGGGCTTCAATGGCTTCTCATAGGATTAATGATTTAAACTAATTAACTAACTAATATGACACGAGTAAAATTATTTTCTTTTTCGTTTCCTTTCGTTAAGGAATTTAGTTTATTATTGATTGGCCATGACAACCCAAATTAAACTATGATACCCCATACATGTGACTTCGCGTAAGTAAACTCACGACCACAATTACTATGCAACGTGTTAATGAATTAACGCAAAACTAGAAAGTAGTTTGTTTAGAATAGAGAGCAGAATCGAATTATCACGGTTTCAACATAGGTAATTTTTTTCAAAATAATAAATAATTTGTTTGTAAAAGTTAAAATTTACTGAACTCGATCTCAACCCACCGCAATGGCACACTCACCCTACTTATTACCTAAACAAGGTTCTTAAAATGTATCAATGAGCACGTTAGCGCTTCATTCATTGCTGAAATGATAACAAATCATTATCTGGCTGAAATTTTAAGTGTCAAAATAATGAAATTATTGTTTCAATCTAATTATTTTGTTATAAATCAATTGGGGTGTATGAGGCTTTGCGCTTATTCATTAACACGTTGTATAAACTGTTCAAATATTAATTTCCTTAAAAACGTCGCGAAGCATATTACGACAACGCAGACCATACAGGGTACTTCTTAATATGCTGACACTTTTTTAAGGAGATAATCAGACCGTCAAAGGAGTGAGTGCTGAAATGACGGCTAAGAGAGATGAATGGAAGAGGATGACATATTGCGCCGACCCCAAATGATGGGAAATGGGCAAGAGAATGATGATGATGAATCAGACCGTCAAACTGAACAACTTTCTCCACCAACATCGAAATCACGATAAAGAATCAGTTGTCCCATACATTTGACTCGAGTAGGTGTCCAGGTTCGTATAAGTCAGATGATTTTTTTTCGCAATTTTGCTGTCGGTATTATTAGCAGAGGAGTAATTTTCAATGCTTTGATCAACATTTCTTAGTGTACCTATACTGTTATTGTTATCTACACCGCCTACCAATCTTCTTTTACCTTTTCCTCTACCCAAAGGTTGTCTGGAAGAAATCGCTTTTTAGCGATAAGACCGCCTATTTTTGTACCGTCTGTATTTCCTGTTTATTAACTCTCTGTATACTATGTTTTTTGGTGTAAAATAAAGTATAATTGATTGATTGATTGATTGATTGATATTGTAGAGTAATAAACAATTGGCAGTAATTTGAAATAAGAAACTAGGTATAAATTAACACTTTGAACGATTATTTGAGTAACCTTGCCTGAAATGCAGGAGGCGATGGTTCGATCCCCGTCCAGGTCGACTCGTACCAATGAGTTTTTCGGAATTTATGTGCGATTTGTAACACCACTGGCTTTTCGGTGAAGGAAAACATCGTGAGGAAACCTGCATGCTTCAATTTCTAGGCATGTATTGTACCCACTGTTCATTATAAGTGGCGACGGGCACACCCCCGTCACACTGGACAGAGTTTCGGTACTACTGGTGAAACGTGGATGTTCTGAGGTTTTAGAATATCTCTGACTACCCCCTCGGGGAATATAGTCGTGAGCATATGCATTTCAAAATAAAATATCTACAACATATTGCAAAAACTCAAATGCAAAAAGCGTCGGTAACGCGTTGCGGAGAGGTATGGACAGCCAATTATGGAGGTCCGGGTTCGAATCCGCACTGACAACATGCCATGTACCAATGAGTTTTTCTAGCTTATGTACGTAATACCTACTGATCTCAAACGGTGAAGGAAAACATCGTTAGTAAACATGCATACGCTGAAAAAGAAATTCCGATGCGAATGTGAAGTCTACCAATACGCATTGGGCACACGTGGTGGACTAACGCCCATACACCCTCCCTGAGGGTTGGCCTATGCCCTGCAGTGGGACGATTATAGGCTGATGATTGCGAAAATCATCAATTTGATTGAAGAGTGGTTCGTTTTGCTCCACCCAGTTAATTTTGTATGTATGTTCTGCTATGTAAGGTATGTAAAGTTTATAGAAGGACAAAATATATTTTTGATACGAAAAGGATTTAGCGCGCTTGAAAACATAGCATAGCATACATATGCTCACGACTATATTCCCCGAGGGGGTAGTCAGAGATATTCTGAAAGCTCAGAACATCCACGTTTCACCAGTAGTACCGAAACTCTGTCCAGTGTGACGGGGGGTGAGCGCTTGAAAACAATTTTCTCCATAATCATACGGAATAGGTATTACTTATAGAAGATCTCGGGAACTGAAAGGGACCAATCTCAATCACATTCCGATGCTAATAATATTAAAACAACTTTTGTAGCTTCTTCGAAACCTCACAGCGTAATAATATATAATGTTGGTATTAAGACGAAGAGAAGTTGAGATTAAGAGGCTATGTGAAAAAAATAGGATTCTTCAAAGCATCATATCTCATGAAGTACTAACAGTAGGAGTATGATTTGCGGATATGTGTAAATTGAACATATAATTGAAGTTTTGATTAGAGCCAAAACACGATTAAGACATATTTTCTCGATAGAAAAAGAAGCCAAAGTAGCCTCCGTCTTTATCGATAAACGCTTGGAAGTGCTAAACGGTGAATATTAGAAACAAGAGGATTGATTTAAAAAAAAGAGATTGATTTTTATAAATTTTGATTAGAGCAGAATTGAACTTACATAAATAGTACAATTACAATTAAATAAAGTTTGTTTTATGCTTGCGTCATTTAAGGCGCGCGCGCCGCCCTGTCTCTTTCTCTCGCATCAGGCAGTAATATAAGCTATCACACGCCCATTTCGCTTCAATTATTTTTCGACATAGGCCCTTAAGCCTAGCCTACAGAAACGGTACAGTGCAGGCATGAAAACAATGAAGCTTTGTGCATTTTTGAATGGGTTTATCATAATACATTAGCAATTTTCGAGACGGCGCGACGTCATATTACCTTAACATATCGACTTAAGAAAGAAGCCGTTAAGAATCAATAACGGCTAACTCCTTAGACTATTTATATGCGGACCCGCCTCGCCTTAGCATTTCCCCTCTGCCAACGTGCAAGATCAAAAAATCTTACGCATTTAAATTGAATTTTATACCTTATCACTAAACGCCTATAATTGCGGAACAATAATTTCGAACTTATGACGTTTGGGGTTCACACGGCACTGTTTTTCATGATTTTTAACATTCAAAATTAGAATCTAAACTAATGGAATAAAATTCAAAGTTGCGTATATCGTCTTACCTCGCCCCCCGCAAAAAGTGGCAGAAAATTTTGTTAGTAGAATTAGACGCGTAACTAGTCTTCATATAAGTAGATTAAGGCTAAATCACATTTTTGGCGAAAATGACCTTTAAATGTGTTTAGATTTAAAATTGAGTTTTACGTGTCCTAGCAACAACATATATTCCAATATCTTGTACTTTTTATATATTTATATTGATACAACAGTTTTTGATAAGGCAACATTTGAAAGAGCAAAATGTTATTTTTGTCTCCTGTAAAATTAGTGCTTTGATAGTTAGCCGTTATTGATTCGTAACCGTCGATATGAGAAATGTATCATAGCCTCAACATTGGTATTCATCACTTTAACACCTCGTGTCTGTTCTCAATTTATGACCTCGTTAAGTAATATTGTTTCGAATCATGGACTCTTGACTATATATTGTATGCTAACGGACCGTCAATGTCTTATACGAGTACGGTGTGTAAACTTAATTTTATTGAAAAGTGGTTCGTTCGTTCGTATACAGGGTCCAACTTAATATGCTGACAGTTTTCTAAGAGGATGATCAGACCATCAAAATGAACAACTTTCTCTATGGGACCAAGGTCGAAATCTCGAAAAAAAATTAGCTGTCCCATACAATTAGGTCGACGAAGATTTCAGTTTAGTATGGAACAGCTGATTTTTTTTCGCGATTTCGACTTTGGTTCCATAGAGAAAGTTGTTCAGTTTGATGGTCTGATCATCCCCTTAAAAAAGTGTCAGCATTTTAAGAAGGACCCTGTATATGTTCTTCTATGTAATGTCCTTAAATGCGTGACATACTTAATAGTTGCTTCAGACAATCAAGATAAAAAATCTGCTGTTTCATACATTTTGGTCGAGTAGCTATTGACATTTTTATTGTTATTACAGTTATTTTTTGTCGCAATTTCGATTTGACTCCATCCTTAAAGTTATCCATTTTGATTCGATGGTCTGAAGCATCACTAGCAGATGGTCTGGACCATGTTCGATATGTAACGTATTTAATTTTACACTCTCTATAACATTTAAGACGCTTTATTTCAAAATTAAATCAACTCACAATATCAACTTCCCGATAGGTACTGTAGCTATTGTCTCTATTCTGGGTATTAATAAATCAGCTGCTCAAATTCCAGTACCTACTCGTATTACATCGATTTCAAAAGGCAGTAGACCTGTTTTTTATCTCTGTTTTACTATTTTTGAAATAGAAATAGAAATCATTTATTGTGCTCATGTTGTAACATTTTGGCCTCAAATGGTATGGCCACAGAATGGGTTCCACAAGATGGTTGCCGACGTCGTGGAAGGCCCAAGAAAGAATGAAAGAAAGAAAGAAAGAAGGAGAGAAAGAAAGAAAGAAAGAAAGAAAGAAAGAAAGAAAGAAAGAAAGAAAGAAAGAAAGAAAGAAAGAAAGAAAGAAAGAAAGAAAGAAAGAAAGACATAATTTATTTGCTTTGAACAGGGTAATTTTTTTTAGGATATTCGTAAAGAAGGAAAAAGGAAAAGAAAAGGTGGAGCGATGACTTGAAAAACTTTCTGAAGGGTTGGCCAGCGATTGCATTGCATTTGGAGGATGGGAGGAGAAGAAGTAGTGTAGTCCTAGGTGAAATTATCAATATCGTAGGGCACTGTAAATTTCAGTAAAGATAAAAAGACCCTGGGGTAAAAGCACTATGAAAAATGGAAAAAAAATCACGTTAGCTCAGGGTGCACGTACCTAATTAATATACTAATTAGCATACTAAATATTGTACATGATAGGTACTGTAAACCACTTTAATCCAGGTAACACGTAAAGTAAGAAAGCACGAAAGTTATAATTATATCCCTTGTTGCAACAATGTGCATAATTTATACGGTTTGGACACCAGAAAAAGGATTTGCTGAAAAATTTTGAATCATGCAGAGTTTCGGTACAATTATACTGTATTTCAAATAAGGGCGAAAGATTTTCCGATTCCTATACAGGGTCCTTCCTAATATGCTGACACTGTTTTAAGGGGATGATCAGACCGTCAAGCTGTACAACTTTTTCTATGCGAGCAACATCGAAATCGCGAAAAAAAAAACAGCTGTCCCGTACATTTTGCTCCAGTAGGTTTGCAGTTTTGTATGGAACAGCAGATTTTTGTTCGCGATTTTGATGATAGTGCCACAGAGAAAGTTGTTCAGTTTAACGGTCTGATCATCCCCTTAAAAAAGTGTCAGCATATTAAGAAGGACTCTGTATAGATTTCTGGCCAATTCTGATTAGCAAATATCATTTATTTATCAAAAAGATATACTATCCGACATATCTAGGAAATTACTAAAGCTGTTCTAAGAATAAGTGAGAGGAAGTGTTTCAAATCTCTGTTTCTGTAATTCAAAAAAATAGCCTTAAAATTTCATTGCTATTTCAAATGAATTATAGTGAATCGTGGATGTTCAGACTTTCAGAATATCTCTGATTACCCCTTCGGGTAATATAGTCAGAAGTGTATGCTATGATATGCTATTAAGCATTATTTGGTGCTTAAAAGGATCAGTTTAGTACCTATCGTTGTCTCAAGGATATCGAATAATACTAATTGAAAAATTTATAAACATTTCGTTTCATAAATACATAAACTCACGACTATAAGGCCTTTAGAAAGTTCGAAGCTTTGTTAAACATAACAACCATCTTTTGAAGCGTGCAGTTGTAGCAAGACTCACTTTTACATTTCAGGATGGAACGACGTGTCAAGTAGTTAAGAGAAGTTTATTCCGGATGCGAAAATGCGCGCCGCATACAAACGAAGTCAGGTGATATTTTCAATACTAACCGATTCAACTCAATTACATTTTACACAAGCAATCTAGAAACAAATCTCTATGCTTGTATCGTGTCAGATTTTCCTTAAAATGTACAGTTTGAATGCTAGGATTAATTTAAGATTTGTATGGAAATCTTTGAGGCACTGTAACTTTAAAACTGTACATTTTAAGGAAAATCTGACTCGATACAAGCATAGAGATTTGTTTCTAGATTGCTTCTGTAAAATTTCATTGAGTTGAATCGGTTAGTGTTGAAAATATCACCTGACTTCGTTTGTATGGAGCGCGCCAACAGTAATATACCCTTAAGGTGGCTTTCCGCCCACAAAAATACGGTATAAAAAGAAACCGTATCCCTTAGTCACCTCGTACAACACCCACGGAAATTAATGGTCCATTCTACGCCGGAAGCTGTGGTAAGGCAAAACCTACGGCTTCTGCTGCCTAATAAAATGGTTCAAACAGAAAATTGTTTACTTAGGCAGAAAGCTACGCTACAAAATGTTTACCTGAGCTACTGTACAGTCGCCATCAGATGTATCGTAGCATATAGGGTGATCAAATATTTCTAAGCAGTGCTAATTTTCAATAATTTTTTAACAGTAAATGTTACCCATTATATAAAAATTTTTATTTTTTCATAAATATCGGAATAAATTTAAAATTATTTCTTAACAATGTTATTTAAAATTGAAATGTATAACAACAGAGTAAAGTATTTTTCCTAAACTGCTCAGATGTTTATGATCACCCTTGCTGCTTAGATAAATTTGTTGTTCTACGCGTTCAGATATGTTTGATTGGTTATGTGTAAAGAATTTATTGGAAAATAGAACTGCTTAGAAATATTTGACCACGTTGTTTGCTATGATATATCTGATGGCGACTGTACTATACTGTTTTCGCGCCTCGACGTGATCAGTTTCTAAACGTATCTAAAATTTTGCGTAAATCAATGTCGAAGTCGGGTAACGTAATCTCATAAATTGAGTTTTCCCGGCCGCAAAATGTCTTTTGATGCTTTAATTAGAGAATTACTTTCTGTATAATGATTTTCACAATTTTGATTTTATTATGCTTTAAGTAAGTAAACACACACTATGTGTTTATAATTATGTGAATAAAATTAACTAAAAGAATCAACATAATATACAGGGTCTTTCTTATTACGCTAACACTGTTTAAGGAGATGACCAGACCATCATAATGAACAACTTTCTCTATGGGATCAACATCGAAATCGCGAAAAAAATATCTGTTGTCCCATACATTTGGCTCGAGTTGGTTTGCAGTTTTGTATAGGACAGCAGATTTTTTTTTCGCGATTTCGATGTTGGTGCCATAGAGAAAGTTGTTCAGTTTGACGGTCTGATCATCCCCTTAAAAACGTATCAGCATATTAAGGACCCTATATAAGAGATAACTTTCTCCGCAAAAAATAGTACAAGAGTAAACTTATCCCAACGTCCTACGACCCATGGGAAGAATTAATCAGTCTTTTTTCAAGGATTCGCACATACAGGATCCTTCTTAATATACTGACACTTTTTAAGAGGATGATCAGACCGTCAAACTGAACAACTTTCTCTATGAAACCAACATTGAAATCGCGAAAAAAAAATCAGTTGTCCCATACATTTGGCTCGATTAGGTTTGCAATTTTGTATGGAAGAGCTGATTTTTTTTTCGCGATTTCGATGTTGGTGCCATAGACAAAGTTGTTCAGTTTGACGATCTGATCATCCCCTTAAAAACGTGTCAGCATATTAAGAAGGACGCTATATAAGAGATAACTTTCTCCGCAAAAAATAGTACAAGAGTAAACATATTCCAACGTCCTACGACCCATGGGAAGAAAATTGGTGGTGTAAAGAAATTAATCAGTCACTTTTTAAGGATTCGCACATATACAGGGTTGGTATAGGAAGACCTCTCCATAACACAAAGGGGTGAAAGCATCAATTCAATATGAACAACTTTTATTATGGGACCAACAATGGGAACTCATGGATTTCAAATTACAATTAAATAAATATCTACGGCGCGAAATGGCTCATAGTTGGTCCCATTGTAAAAGTTGTTTTTATTGATAGAACTCACTTTCACCACTTTGAGTTTTCCTTACACCCTTTATAGAATCGGTTTGGAAAATGCCGGAGCTATGGCGAAACAAACATAAAAATATACTAATTTATAACCTCCTTTTTAGAAGTCGGTTCAAAAAATCCAGTACCACAGTGCACTGAATGTTGTAAATAAAAGTTGTATAACAAGGGTCCATTGACCTCATAAATTGTAATATTCTGTCAAACACTGTATTTATCACTTGTTTCACTACAATATTGCAATGTTGTAGATTGTAACACGAGTGGATATGAACGTAATTATTCACTTGACACCGATTATTACTGCTGCGTCGGCAAATACCCTTAGGTTGTTGACCTCTCTCGACTTTCATTTGAAGAAACGGTGTAAAATTTTTTTTCAGAGGCATTTTCCTCAGAGGAAGGATCTCCATAGAGTCCGCATAAATTTACGATTGTAGTTAGTCTCTTTTGTCGTATGACGTACCTTTAATAGTAGAAAGAGATGGAACTATAGATATTTGTTTATGCGGCTGTCCACTTTTTTTTGAGCTAGTGTGTGTGAAAAGTGACCGTAAACATAAGGCCATATGTCACTTGGTGCCTTTTGTCCATACTACTTGTCACCACACACTTAAACCTAAACGTCAAAAAAAGTGGACACTTTACAATTGATATAGCTCACTCTATTAGGTATAATCTCTTTGGCATTTTCATCTTCCTCTGTCAGGTCGATGGGTTGTCACTTTAATTTTTTTCCAGCCCAGTATGCTAACGAAGTATACCATTTTGAATATATGTATAAACGGTTTTTAGACAATATGGAATATACAGGGTCCAACTTAATATGCTGACAGTTTTTTAAGAGGATGATCAGACCATCAAACTGAACAACTTTCGCAATGAAAAAATCGCGGAAAAAAAACAGCTGTCCCATAGAATTGGGTCGAGTAAGACTTCAGTTTAGTATGGAAAAGTAGATATTTTTTCGCGATTTCGACGTTGGTCGCATTAAGAAAGTTGTTCAGTTTTATGGTCTGATCATCCCATTAAAAAGTGTCAGCATATTAAGAAGGGCCCTATATAAATGTAAAATGATCTACTATAGCCGTACAGGGCCTTTTCTTTAGTTATAGATTTAACGAAGATTGTAGCGAATAACCTACCAGAGATTTTGAGGCAGCATAGGTAGCAGATTCGAATTTTCTATGACTTAAAATTTTTAGAATTTTTGAATCCATAATTATTAGAACAATTATCTTTTGGAAACGATCTTATTTTAAAACTTACAATTTAGAAACCTTTTTAAGCGTTTCAGAAAAATGCACTTTTACACGAATTGCAACGATTTTTACAGAACTTACACGTATTAGTCATTCTGTGAATATTTACGGTTAGGCAACATTACTTACTACGGTGAGTTGCACGTACGTTCATTTGTTGTCATTAAATCTCTTGCTAGCTTTTACTACGTCAACAAGACGAAAATTGACAGCAAGATATTTAATGGAGGATTAACTTTAATGAACGTACGTACAACTGGCAGTAAGTTAAGTAGTTTTTTTAAAGATAGTCGTCGACGATGGTTTAGTATAGATAGAGTCGTTTGATTCAATTGATCTCTATTGAATCGCAACGATTAAAATCATATCTTGGTTACAGAAATGTTGCAGGATTAAAATATGGCGTGTCAAATGGCTATAGGTCGCAAACTTTTTGCCAACACAAACGCAGCATGAGAAATCTTATGCGCGCTCCATAAAAACGAAGTCTGGTTATATTTTAAATACTAACCAATTAAAGTCAATGAAATTTATAGACACGATCTAGAAACCAATAACTGTGCTTTACATTTATTTTCATACACCCCAACTGATTTGTAACAAAATAATTAGATTGAAACAAAAATTTCATTATTTTGATAGTTAACATTTAAAGTTATTCGCATTTTAAGTTTTGAGGCAAAAATGATTTGTTATCATTTCAGCGGTGGGTTGTGATCGACGTCAGTAAGTTTTAAATTTTACAAACAAAATATTTATTATTTTAAAGAAAATTACCTGTGTTCAAACAATGATAATTCGATTCTGCTCTTGATTTTTAAACAAACTACTTTCTAGTTTTGCGTTAATTCATTAACACGTTGTAAATACATATAATTTCAATGCTGGAATTAAAAACCTTTGAGCCACGGTAACTTTGAAACAATATGTTTAACGGAAATCTAACAAATTTAAAGCACGAAAGACACTTACGGTAAATAATACTGCCTATTATTCTTTGACTATTTATAATGTGGACTGCTTACGCGTGTAATTCTACTAACAAACATTTCTGCCACTTTTTGCGGGGGGCGAGGTAACATGAAATCCGCAACTTTGGATTTTATTCCCCATAACTTTAGATTCTAATTTTGAATGTTAAAAATCATGAAAAGTAGTCTCGAGTGAACCTCAAACGTTCTAAGTTCGAAGTTATTATTTCGCAATTATAGGCTGTCTCGTTTAGTGATAAGGTGTAAAATTGAATGTAAATGCACAAGATCAATTGTACTTATACCGTGGCAGAGGGGAAATGCTACCGCAAGGCTAGTCCTTATAATAATTAGTCAAAGCTATTATTCCGTAATGGGGAAAAATGCGATGGTAAATTTTTAGCCGGTCTCACACGCCAAAACTACCAGAAGAACGACCCTTATCTTATTCCCTTTGATATGATGAAGCGAAAGGTTGCAACCTTGTTAGTTCCCTCGAAACATCGAAATATACTCGTTAAAAATTTAAATAATCTTTCACGTTTCTCGGCCAAACTTCGAGAATAGAAAATTTTTAGGAATTTCTGGGAAACACTAATTGGCACAAATAATTTGATAGGAAATACCAGTTGAGTAAATTATTTTTATGCTTTAGTTTTTTAATGTTTCTTCCATTCTATTTGTGTGTGTAAGTGTATACAGGGTGTAAAAATGTGACTAGATAAATTGTGTTTTCAGTGTTCAATATATTTAATTAATTGAAAACGTCAAAGGCTACTCGACCCAAATGTATACAGCAGATTTTTTTTTGTCATTTTGTAGTCGTTTCTAAAGTAATGTTTATTTAGTTTGATGGTCTGAAGCACCCCATTTAATATGTAAAACATTTTATTTTATACCCTGTATTATTACACTTTTGATTCATATTTTGTTCATTAGAAACAATGTGGTTGTTTTAATTATTTGTTCCATTGCATTATTCATACCTGGTCTCATTCTCAGCCATTATTTTTCCAGATCGGTCCACCAGCTCAAACCGGACCAAGTTGACTCCATCTGCTATCGGCACGATGTCAGGACTCAAGGAGCGGTCCAGAGCCCTCAGGGTTTTCCTCTTCATGCATCTCACGAACTTGGGGAAATACTCCTTGTGGTCTATCACGTCTTTGACGTCTACCAACTGTGAAAAGACGAATGATTGTGTGATGAGTGTGAACTGCGCTGTCTGTCTAGCAAACCAAAGATGTTTCGTTAGGACTACTTAGGAACAAAGTGAAAATAGTTGTCAGGTTTGGTTTTCCATGGTTTTTGACTGTAGCAATTTTAACTTTTGAATCAAAACTTTTAGAGACGTGGATTTTTTAAATAACGTTGCTTTTTATTATCGTATGGGCAGCAAGCCCTGGTTTTATCATTTTTTCAAACCGCCTCACTACCTCTGACGTGGTTTTTATGTAACGACTATTACTACCACTAGAGATAGTCGCAGCGACCGACGGCTTAACGTGTCATTCGAAGAACGGAATTATTTTTCTTTTCAGACAATCATGTGATTCAGCCTGCAATAAAATTGCTTAAATTACTTAATTTTAAAATACTTAATTACCTAATTATGACACTGAACTGTAAGATTAGTCTCTGTAAACAAAAATGTAGGACGCGAAACTGGCTCTTGACTATTTATATGTGGACTGGTTACGCGTGTAATTCTACTAACAAACATTTCTGCCACTTTTTGCGGGGGGCGAGGTAACATGAAATCCGCAACTTTGGATTTTATTCCCCATAACGTTAGATTCTAATTTTGAATGTCAAAAATCATGAAAAGTAGTCTCGTCTGAACCCCAAACGTTCTAAGTTCGAAGTTATTATTTCGCAATTATAGGCTGTCTCGTTTAGTGATAAGGAGTAAAATTGAATGTAAATGCACAAGATCAATTGTGCTTATACCGTGGCAGAGGGGAAATGCTACCGCAAGGCTAGTCCTTATAATAATTAGTCAAAGTTAAGACACAATATAATAAGTATATATATTTAAAATATCTTGTTCTGGCAGGAAACACATTTTACGAACCCAGACAACAAAATAATGGCTCTACAGCAGACTGCTTTGGTGCTATAATAATAAACGGATGAGTTCTTACAAAATATAGCATTTTTGGATGCTCTTTCAGGAAAATGGATGTACTTTGTAAAAACTAATCCTACAAGTAAAAGCTAACATTTAACGGTTAGCAAGATTTTTAATACACGCTACGATAATAATGAAAGTCATGAATAATTAAATTTAAACTGTATCTCATACGCTGAAAAGCCAAGTTTCATAAACAAATCTTAGCATCATCTCCTCTCGTAGGTAATTGCCTGTAATATCAGTGAAACGTTCAGACTAAGCCGATTATTGGGCGACTGGGAGAGGATTAAAAGCTTTTACTGGGGAGAATGGACATTGTCCAATGTTATAAGCTAAGCTTGGCTATTAGAAAAGATAATCTTTTCACATGAATTTTAAGAAAATTTGTTCTGTTTTGAGTTTTTTGTAACAAATTTTACGTAGGTATCCAATCCCACTGTAGGTTATAGAGTGTAGAAGTATAGACCACAGAGAAGTTACACTCTCCCTTATGGTGTAGATAGTTGAATTGTTTTAAAGGATTATAGTACTAATGCTACTGAACAATTTTCCCGAAGGAACCTATAGGAAATTTAAAAAAAAACGTACTTGTGACTTATCATACTTGTTCTTCTTCCTGTCATACTAAATGCAATCAGCTGATCGAACGTTTCGTTTCGATGAAAAGATGCAATTTTTCTGCGAATTTCTTTTTGGTTCCTGGGGGAAATTTGTTTAGTATCATGAGTGTTGATATTGGTATCACAATCACCCTTTAACGTTGTACCGTTTATAGCTATCTCAACAGACCTCTGCATTTTTCATTCTTTCTTAGGGTTCCGTAGTCAAACAAGGAACCCTTATAGTTTCGTCTAGTCTGTCTGTTTGTATGCCCCACGTCAATAACTCGCTCATTTTTGCACCTATTGAATCAAAATTTTACGTGAAGACAGAAACAGTAACCCAAAAACAAAAATGTAGTAGTTATGTAGAAACTATAAATTGTCTAATAATAAACTAGATGGCGTTGCAGGAAATTAAATCGCGCTATCGTTTAAAATTTTCGTTTAGGTAAGGTACTCTATTATACTTTTTTTTTCTTATTCTTCTTACACAATGGCTACGAAACCCTATCATGGGGGACTCCGACACGCTCTTGGTCTGTTTTTTTATGACAGACCTGCGCCCGCGGCATGATGGCGCGATAAAGCGCTATCGCGCCCTAGCTTCCTTTCTTTTTGCGCGCGAACGAACGAGTTAGCAGGCGCGATAAAACGTTTATCGAGGCACCATGCCGCGGGCGCTGAATTAGCTTAAAGAATAGCTAAAGCCATCTAACGGCACTATCCAGGTTTAATCTTCCGTAGCTCGGATACGCTGCGGATGAAATACCACTAACCGTCCTACCGACCACCGACCACCGCGAGGATTTTCTGGTAGGATATGAAAACGGTTGTGTAATATTGCCGAAATATAGGTAGGTAATTCAAACAATAACATACTAACCTACCTAAGAAAGTACAAGAACAGGGTTAAGTGAGTAAGTAGGTATACATAACTTTAGCTTAAGAATTTATATTGTAATAGTTATAAAGTCGTGTTATGTTGTAGAGTTTCTGGCCGCATCTTCTCTACAGCGACAACACGTTTCGACGCGGTGGTAGCTTTAAAAAAGATTTGACGTTTGATAAGTGTGCTGCAAGCTCCTATATTGAATAAATTATATTGACTTTGACTTTGAAGGTGAATAAAAGGTAAGCTTCACCTCCAAAAACACAATCATAGTATAATTTTGTAAAGCTCTGCCTTCGGGGTAGGAATAAATGAAGCAATGTCAGCCTAAATTAATCATGCCTAGTGGAAAACTGTGGGTAAAGCACGAATATAAAACTTACTACAGTAAAATCAACGTATTGAATTAGCCAATCAGCAACAACGGTCGTATATGGGCTGTGTTGGTTTTTACATTGCAACATAAGTGATTTTCATATAGACACGAAAAGAAGGAAGTATTGAATACGATATTTTTGTATGAAACTTTGAGCAGCGCTTTTCTTGTCCGTATAAATGGATGTAAAGGTTTTTTTTTTTTCATGCAAGCAGATTGTACTGACGAATTAATTGTCACTAAGAACTGGCTGTGCTGTGATAGACTAATATTACGGTATTAAAAGAGTAGAATTTTAAAGATAGTATAAAGCTTCGTTTCATAGGCTTTTATAATATACAAGTTCAAGTAAAATTGATCATAAATTTTCTCTCCTAGTAGGTGCAACATTATTTATAACAAATTTATCTCATTACAGATCTTCTTTTCCCGTGTATGGTGTGTCCCTTATCCCATATTCGTTGTCGGTTCCCTTAATCACCTGCCCCCCTAGACAAAGTGTCATTCTATTGGCGTCGACGCTAGTAGAAAATGACAGAATGTATGGATTTTTTTTTTCCTTAATTAATGGCCGGTTGCTTGCGTCTAGCGCGGCAATTCTGCCAATGTCAAGTAGTTTATAATCTCAAGTGATTGTTTTATGGTTAAAACACAAAAGAGTTTCACAAAATGGCGGAGCCACGTGCAAGCCTAAGAGAGGCCAACACGCATGCGTCTACCCTCCGCCAGACTTGCAGCGCGACTCTATGGATTTGATATTAGCGATCGAAACATTTTGACGATCGCTAATATCAAATCCATACTTTCTGTCATTTTCTAGCGTCAACGCCAATAGAATGTCACTTTGTCTAGCAGCTCTGTTCTGGGTTATCGTTTGATTTGCATCAACCGTTTGCAGGTATCTATGTCTATGAAAGACATCCATGTCAATCGGGATTCCAGGGTTATTGTTTTAAAATAATTATGATTCTTCTCCTTACGTGACCATACCAGAGTTCAATTAGTAGTCATACTAGTTTCAAATAGTTTTTCTGGTAATTTTTTAACTTTGAAATTGTCCCTAACATAATTTCGGACTATGTCCAAGAGTGTCATTTGAACGAAGACGTTCTCGATATTTTGGAATTTGGTACGGCACTCAAGAGAGGATCTTTTTAAACATTCAATATGTGCTTTTTAGATTTGAACTATCCTTTAAATTTGCTTTGATACATACATTTTAATTTATATGAAAGAGTTTGGTACCTTTTTAGAACAATCCCTCCAAATAATTCTTACGACATCAGCACCTTCCAGCCAAAGATCTGCTGCGAAGCGACTCCAGTAAGCTTCAGTATCTTCCTTCTGATCTCCATGGCATATAGGCATTATTATAAGGCCCAATACAGCAATGACTAGTCTCATATCGATCTGGTGCATTGTCTCGCTCATAATATCCTATGTGCCATCTCTTGAGGGAATACTTCTTATTATCTGAGAACAATGACATGGGAAATAAATGAATGAAATGTTCTTTGTTCAGATCAAACCCAAAAACTCGGTTTAGTAAGGAAAACAAACTGTACAATGTAACAGACCGTAAGGAAATGGAATGGAGATTTATTGCGGTACAAAATGATTTGCAAATGCTACATTGATTTTTCTTCTTCGATCATTATGAAATGAAAATGTCCTTTATCAAATAATGTAATCCAGCCTTATGCTAATGCTTACTAAAATAGATAAAAAACCTGCATAATGATCCGACAATTAAACTGAACAACTTTCTTTACAGGACCAATATCGAAATCGTGGAAAAAAATCAGCTGTCCCATGCATTTGGGTCGAGTAGGGTTTCCGTTTTTTATTGAACTATGATTTATAACAAAATAATTAGATTAAAACAATAATTTCATTATTTTGATAGTTAATATTTTAAAGTTATTCGCATTTTAAGTTTTCAGGTAAAAATAATTTGTTATCATTTCAGCAATGAATGAAAGCGCTAACGTGCTCATGGATACATTTTAAGAATCTTGTCTTGGTTGTAAGTAGGGCGAGAGTGCCCTATGGGTTGGTTGAGATCGAGTTCAGTAAATTTTATGAACAAATTATTTAATGTTTTGAACAAATTATTTGATAATTCGATTCTGTTCTCGATTCTAAACAAATTACTTTCCTGTTTTGTGTTTATTCATTAACACGTTGTAGAATGTTGAGTTTTATGCTCTGATCATCTCCTGTAAATACCGGGACCCTATTTACAACATGTTAATGAATAAGCGCAAAACCTTATACACCCCAACTAATTTCCACAAAATAATTGCATTAAAACAATAATTACAATATTTTATTGAATAAAATTTAAAGTAATTTGCAATTTTAATTTTCATGCAAAAGTGATTTCTAATTTATTTCAGCAATGAATGAAAGCCCCAGCGTGCTCATGGATAAATTTGAAGGATCTTGCTTTGGTAGTAAGTAGGGAAAGTGTGCCCGTGCGGTGGGTTGACATCGAGTTCAGTACATTTTAAATGATTTAAACAAATTATCTATTATTTTCAAATAATGTAACCTGTATTGAAACCTTGATAATTCGATTCTGCTAACGGGTCTTTTTGAGAATACGTCATTATGCGTTTAAGAAAATTATTGGTTTTAGGGCATTATGCGTCGAGAGCAAAAAACTATTTGATAGTTTCGCGTTTATTGAATTAATTAACACGTTGTTGACGTTATAGAAAGACACTTAGAGAGAAGGTCAAACAAATTAATAATAGATCAGTTAAAGAAACTCGAACTAAACTTCTAAATTGAACTAATGCTTTCCAAGGAGATGGAAAACTACTTTTATGATATTAACTCGTCTAAACTAGTTATTTCTTGACACGTTGCAGTAAAGTTATGGAACCGATAGTTTCTGTCTCGGAAAATAGGATACTAAGTATATAAACAGTTAGGTCTATATTCCTAAATTGCCTTTGAGTGGATTCCGTTGGAGAGTTACGGTAATATTTTGCTTTTTAGTCGTTCTACACGGAGAAAAAAATCTAGTAGCTTTTACCTTTGATTAAATTAAAACAGGAAGATAGGAGACTGGCCTATAGCGCATGGACCGCGTAAATTGAGCGCCCGTCGCCTAATTTCCTTAGTAGCGATTGCGTGATTGAAATACTTTTTTCGTTTCAGGCGGAATAAAGGTACCATAATGCCTTCGTGTGCTTTTACTCGTTGTATAAATCATTCAAGAAGAGAAAACAAATCACACGGCATTACTTTTCACTCGTAACAGACATGAAAAGCAGGTCCATTTTTCGAGTACGTAATGCAAGAACGTCACCTATCTTCCTATTTTAATTTAATCAAAGTCTTTTACTAAAATAATGTAGAATACGTGACAACTTATGCATTTTGGCTGACTTTGCTTGCTTTGCTTCTTAGCAATGTTATTAATTAATATATTTTTTTCTTTAAAGGAACTTGTGTTATGTACATTGTACAGGGTCCTTCTTAATATACTGACACCTTCTTAAGGGGATGATCAGACCGTCAAACTGAACAACTTTCTCTATGGCATGCATGCATGAATATGCTCACGACTATATTCCCCGAGGGGGTAGTCAGAGATATTCTGAAACCACAGAACATCCACATTTCACTAGTACCGAAACTCTGTCCAGTGTGACGGGGAGTGAGCCCGTCGCCACTTCTAATGGACAGTGGGTACAATACATGTTTCCAAATTGAAGCATGCAGGTTTCCTCACGATGTTTTCCTTCACCGAAAAGCCAGTGGTGTTATCGTAATTGTACATAAATTCCGAAAAACTCATTGGTACGACGCTAAAAAAAATCAGCTCATCCATACAAAACTGCAAACTTACTCGAGCCAAATGTATGGGACAGCTGATTTTTTTTTCTCGATTTCCATGTTGGTCCCATAGAGAAAGTTGTTCAGTTTGATGTTCTGATCATCCTCTTAAAAAAGTGTCAGCATATTAAGTTTTCCGTACATAGTGAAAATTCATTAATACGTTTGAAAACGATTAATGTCACAATGTATAACTTGGACGATAATAGATTTCAACTGCACTCGCCAGAGTGGGAGCTAAACATAGATGCATTCTCTCGTCCTTAGCCTTCTGAGCTTGATGGAATGGTAAACCACTAAAATTAGAGCTCTAATTGGTAGCCAAATTTAGATTGTGTGGGCGTTAGATATGTTGGCGATGCTTGTAGGGATTAGGGTTGAGCGTCATCTGGCAACACGGAATCGCATTTTTGACGATCCATCCATTTTTGTCGCTCAGGAACGTCATTTGCTAGAGCGAGAAAGTTAGCGGGAATGCGATCTCACGCGACAGCACTGGCAGTGCTGCGACCTTTCTCGCTCCAGCCAATGACGTTCCTGCGAGCGACAGAAAAGGATAGAGCGTGAAAAAATTTATTCCGTGCTGCCAGATGAGGCTCAACCCTAACACGGAGAATATATGAATGAAGGAATGAATAAATGAAATATATTTTGTTAACACCAAACACATAAATACAATACGGAGCAGGAAACATAAGTAATAATGGTACAAATAAGGGGATCTTATCGCTAAAAACCTTGGGGTAGAGTTTCAAAACTATGAATACTAGTAAGTATAGTGTATGTGACGACTATATTATATAAGTCGATTTTATATACAACGTGTTAATGAATAAGCGTAAAACCTCATACACCCCAAGTTATTTATAACTAACTAATTAGATTTAAATAATAATTTCATTATTTTGATGGTTAAAATTTAAAGTTATTCGCATTTTAAGTTTTGAGGCAAAAATGATTGGTTATCATTTTAGCAAAGAATGAAAGCGCTAACATGCTCATGGATACATTTTAAGAATCTTGTTTTGGTATTAAGTAGGCTGAGAGTGCCCGAGCGGTAGGTTGAGATCGATTTCAGTAAATTTTAATTTTTACTAACCAAGATATTTATTATTTTGAATAAAAATTCCCTATGTTGAAACCATGATAATACGATTCTGCTCTCGATTCTGCACAAACTACTTTCTAGTTTTGCGTTAATTCATTACTACATTGTATATGATACAGATTACCTATAAGAAACAGATTTTTATTACAATTTTTTTAGTAAAGTCTACTAAAATAAATAGTTGCTTCAAATATACTAGTACATGATCGAATTTTATTTAATGTCACCATTTAATGTATCTGGTAATTTATTATGAAAAGTGCGGATCAACTTTATTTAGAACTACTTAACCCGCGACTTAGTCCGCACAAATTGTATACCCGATTTTAAGTTAGATCATAAGCTATCAAACAAAACAAGTTTAATAAAAATCGGTTCAGAAGTTTTAGCGTAATGCTCGCACACACACACAAACAAACAGACAAAAATTCTGAAAAAAGTTTAATTTGTAGTCAGGGACACCTAAAAACCATATCGTGATAATTTTCTTATGAATATATTCAATTTACAGACACACTTCTGTTACAGTTTGATAATAGTATACATGATTATTTTTCTCCGTGTACGACGCGTCCGTCTGGGATTCACTAGGCTTGGCACCAAAGCATTGCAAAGTTAAAGCGGTCTTGAATTCTCCTCTCCTATCAGCATAAATCAAACATTAAAGAATATAACATGAAGCTTTTACATCCCAAGCAAACACTACTCTTCCTAACTATCCAAGAGTACACAAAACCTGATATACTATGCAAAACCCAATCCATTAGAGTAAATCCTTACCCAACTTAACCCAAACAGTCCAACTAATCCGTCACTTAACACATTACACACCGCGTTAACGGTCAAGGTGAATAAAGACTGATAAAACAATATGACCCTCTTAGAATATATATGTGTGCTTAGAAAGCCGTATTTTCTACATGGTCACAAAGCAAATCATGTTAATGATTGGACACTGGACGGTAATTTGTCAACGGACCATGACTGTCCTTGTCAATGCGAGTAATTTTCGTATCAGCTGTCTTGGGGAAATTGTTTTTTGATGTACTAATGATTGGTATATCTGGAATCTTCTATGGTACAGTTTAAGTACACTATCATCATCATGATCAGCCTATATACGTCCCTCTGCAGGACACAGGCCTAACGGCCTTAAGGAGGGTATATTATGGGCATTAGTCCCCCTCGCATGCCCAATGCAAAGGCATTCGGAACATCGGAATTTCTTCTTCGGCGAATACAGGTTTTCTTAAGGAGATATAATTAGGAGCGCGCTCCTTACAAACATACTATGGTGATATTTTCTATACTAACCAATTAAAGTCAATGAAATTTTGCAGAAACAATCTAGAAACAGATCTCTATGCTTGTATGAAGCCAGATTTTCGATAAAACTTACAGTTTCAATGCTAGGATTAATTAAAAATTTGTATGGAAATATTTGAGGCACTGTAACTTTAAAACTATACATTTTAACGAAAATCTGACTCCATACAAGCATAGAGATTTGTTTCAGCAAAATTTTATTTACTTTAATTGGTTAGTATTGAAAATATCACCATAGTACGTTTGTATGGAGCGCGCTCCGAATTATATCCTCTTAAGATGTTTTACGTCCCACTGCAGGGCACAGGTCTACCCTCAGAGAAAGTCTATGGACATGAGTCAATAGCGTATGCAGGTTTCCTCGCGATGTTTTCCTTCACCGTTTAAGAGCAGTCGGTATCACATACATAAGTTAGAAAAACTCATTGGTACATGACATGTCGTCCATGCGGATTTAAAATCGGACCTCCAATGTAGCTATTGACATTCTCTGGGAAACAGCAGATTTTTTACGATTTCTACATGACCAACATTATAATAAAATCACGTAAATGTATGGTCTAAAGCACCTATTATGTAACGCATTAAAATTTACACCCTGCATAATGTTACAGTTAAAATCAGTGTTTAGTCAAAACGAGTTTTCCCTAATTAAAACTGGAATTTTATACTAATAGTAGTTAGTATAAAACCTAAGAGGAAGGATCTCTCTTTAAGACTAGAGTGAGCCATACCAATTGTAAAATGTCCACTTTTTTGACGTTTAGGTTTGAGTGTGTGGTGTCAAGTAGTATGGAAAAAAGGCACCAAGTGACATATGGCCTTATGTTTACGGTCACTTTTCACACACACTAGCTCAAAAAAAAGTGGACAGCCGCATAAACAATCTATAGTTCCATCTCCTTCTACTATTAAAGGTACGTCATAAGACAAAAGAGACCAAATACAATCGTAAATTTATACGGACTCTATGGAGATCCTTCCTCTTAGTATAAAACCTATTTCCCAGTAGTAGGGTTCATAGAGCCTGACGATGATGCAATTGTTACCATATTGGTAAAAATTATATCATTGAACACATTATTTACTTTTCCAAAACACTACCGCGTTACTAAGTCGTCTTCGGAACAATACCTTCGTATTTCCACATATCCTAAGCATCCAATTTCACGTTTGACGTCACTGGATAAAGGTAAAACCTACTACGTACAATATACTTACTCTGTCCACCCTTTGTTATGCAAATTGTTTCGTTCTACGTTTAGCTGCTTTATTTTTATTAAGGATATATTACTGTTGGTTCGCTCCATACAAACGAAGTCTGGTTATATTTTCAATACTAACCAATTAAAGCCAGTGAAATTTTCCAGAAACAATCTAGAAAGTTATCTCTATGCTTGTATCATGTCAAATTTTTGTTAAAATGTATATTTGTAAAGTTACAGTGCCTCAAAGATTTCCATACAAATCTTTAATTAATACTAGCATTTAAACTGTATATTTTAACGAAAATCGGACAAGCATAGAGATTTATTTCTAGATTGTTTCTGCGAAATTTCATTGATTTTAATTGGTTATTATTGACAATATCACCAGACTTCGTTTGGATGCAGCGCGCATTTACGATTCGAAATAAACTTCTCTTAAACGATCCTTATTCGTCGTTTAAAACTAAGCGGGTGGCGGGTGCAGTGGCCCTAATTATGCCCTTTTCACACGAAGCAAGGCAGTCAGGGCATGACAGTACTGCTCCCGTGTGAACAGCTGCTCCGAGGTAGGACAGTACTGCCGGGGCAGTAACCTGGGCATGGCAGTGAAAAGACAGCCGGTCTATTTTTCGAGGGCAGTTCGCTTCCCTCTCCACCTATTTCTCTCGACTATGTCGCACTTCTCCCCGTGCGAGGGCAGTGCAGTGCAGCAAGATGTTTCATTTTTTTTCACCTTGATTGGTTTTTTAATTACAAATGGATCCCTCCAAATTGACAATGGGTTACAGCGTAACATAAAACTGATGAAGACTTAAAAAGATGGAGGATTGATTATTAACGATCAAACAGCAACCTCTCATAAACAAAAACCAATGCCTAAAAATAGTGACTTTTATTTTTCGTCTATTTTTTTTACGCGGTCCTCAACCAAACTTGAATATTTTAGTTCAGAATAACAAACAACACTTGTTATGACAAGTATATCTCTAAACTCAATTCGGACGGAAATAAAAAGGCTTCAAGTAAACGCAATGAATGTATTTTGTATTTCAACTTCAAGCCTTTATATCTCCGTAGGGATTGAGTTTAGAGATATATACGTTTCAACAAGTTTTATTCTTTACTTTATTCTGAACTAAATATTCAAGTTTGGTTGATGGTCGCGCCAAAAAAGAGACGAAAAAAAAGACGCCACATTCCATACAAAAACCCGCATTGTCTTTTCGTTCCCAAACAATACATAAGAGTATTAGCCTATTTTCTATGTCCCTTTTATCATCAGTTCAGTGACCCATTTCACGCTACTTCCTTGATATTACGAAAACATACTTTATCACAAAGCAACAAAGGCGAATATAATCTTTATTGATGTCCCTGACATTTCGCTAACAAAAGCTTTGCAAGACATTTACACCTAAAAATGCGAACTAAGTATCTTCCAATCGAAAGATAATCGGTATGAAAACATAAAAATGTATTCGAAACATGAATGTTGAAACGGGGATAGATATGAGAGATATATTTATATATGTGTGTCACAACAACATTTTGACGTAGTACCTACCATTGATCTGTATTCCTCCAAACCCATTTTCTTTTTCTGACAACCCTATTGCGTGTAGGTATAGTCCATTAAAACTCTGAGTCGTAGGCAAATAGCTTCCATACACTCTCTGTATGTTTTTATTGTGTCACTGACCCGATCATACCCTTAGGGTTGTTCCTATATGACTAATACAATATTCTACAAACTAACATAATATTCTGAAGACTATGAAATAATGCACAACATTTTCACTGTATGACCAGACCGTCAAACTAAACAACTTTCTCTTCTTTTTCTTTCTAGTATATTACATTCATTCATTCATTCTTTCATGCTCTACGGGACTTACATCGAAATCGCGAAAAAAACTACTTTACTGTTCCATACAATGACATTCTATAAACAAGGACTTCGCATCAGAGCGCTATTATTAACGGGACCGCTAATATCACAAAATAAATACACGGACATGAAAGCTTCCTTTACATAGTATCCCTCTTTCATTCTTTCACGTGCTGGCAGCGTGATATCGCTTCAATCATCGCATCGCATTCAAGTCTCGCATTGACTACTCACAAAATGGCAGCAAGTCTAATGAGATTTGACCAAGAAGTTTACACGGTATACCTGACCTATTGCCATTCACCCCTCGGTGGGGATCGGCCGTCAAGCGTGCCTGAGCTGTGGAGTGAGACAGGCCTGCTAAAATATGCTTAATTAATTATTTTACATTACTGCTTTACGACAGCGGATTTATGAAAGGACTAGAATGTCAATGGTAACGTATGACAGCTGAGCATAACTGAGGCATACTAAGGTGACATTAGTGACATATGCCATTTTTGGTTTTATTTTTGTATGACGTGGTGAGAGGGGAGTCACGTTGCAGGGTTTGCCCCGAACACTTGTCTTTCGCGTGGTGTTCGCGCGGTTCGCGTCTCAGCCTGCCACGAGGCTCCGCAATCCTTCTCAGTTGTGTTCTTAATCAAAAACAATCCTCGAGATTGGATAGATACTCCCTCAAAACACTTGACACTGGCGGAAATGCGGTGCTAACGCACAAGCAAGAAGTCCATTAATTATAAATAAAAAATGACGTGGTGAGTCCATGTGTATAGATTGTCATTGGTTCCATACCAAACTGCAAATCCAAATGCATAGGTCAGGCTGACTTTCATACGCCAGTCCCCCGATTGCGCTTAGTTCAAACATCAAAGTTCTATTCTCATCCAATTTCAGTTCTAATCACATTGCAATCCAATTACTATTACACTGTGCTGAATTCCGCTTCGCGCTAAACTAAGTGTCAAAAGTTATGATTCGTACGTAGTCCAATCACGGTTCAATCACCGAATATTTACCGCGATTGCAGCCCAGTTCGATGTTTAGTCCCATCATGTTTTTTAGATTGATGGCAGATCTTGATTAGTGTATTGACCAAAGAGATTATACCTAATAGAGTGAGCCATACCAATTGTAAAGTGTCCACTTTTTTGACGTCTAGGTTTGAGTGTGTGGTGTCAAGTCGTATGGACAAAAGGCACCAAGTGACATATGGCCTTATGTTTACGGTCTATTTTCACACACACTAGCTCAAAAAAAAGTGGACAGCCGCATAAACAAATATCTATAGTTCCATCTCCTTCTACTATTAAAGGTACGTCATAAGACAAAAGAGACTAACTACAATCGTAAATTTATGCGGACTCTTTCGGATCTTTCCGCTCTTAATTCCGGCGTTCTTTGGAGATCCTTCCTCTGAGGTATTGACCTAAGTAGGTAGATTTTTACGTGGACCGTGACATCTTATTATTCTTGAACAATGGCTGCTCTAGTACAATAACAAAGATTTGATTAACTAATGGAAGTAACTCATCACCTTCGCTAATTGATACGACCGCACCTTCCTTGCATGTTGTTTGTGATATTGGTATGGACACTAAAGAAACCTTAGCAACGAGTTATAACGAGTTAGATCAAAAGCCATCCTTATACAGGGTCATTCTTAATATTCTGACACGTTTTAAGGGGATGATCAGACCGGTATTCTCTAAGAGGAAGGATCTCCATAGAGTCCGCATAAATTTACGATTGTAGTTGGTCTCTTTTGTCTTATGACATACCTTTAATAGTAGAAGGAGATGGAACTATAGATATTTGTTTATGCGGCTGTCCACTTTTTTTTGAGCTAGTGTGTGTGAAAAGTGACCGTAAACATAAGGCCATATGTCACTTGGTGCCTTTTGTCCATACTACTTGACACCACACACTCAAACCTAAACGTCAAAAAAAGTGGACACTTTACAATTGGTATGGCTCACTCTAGTCTTAAAGATAGATATTAGGGTATTCTGAACAACTTTCTTTATAGCAACAACTTCGAAATCGCGAAAAAAAAACCAGCTCTTCCTTACAAAACTGTAAACCTACTAGAGCCAAATGTATGGGAACTCCGATTTTTTGTGTGACAGTTATTCAGTTTGAGGGTATAAACCACCCCCTTAAATGTTAATTTGTATTTTAGTAGCACCATGTATATGTAACTATTGATTTTTATTTCGCGATTGCAAAGTTGGTTCAATAATTAAATTTGTTCAGTTTGATGATCTGAAGTTTTACAACGCAATTAAGTTAACACCCTGTATGTAGGTGCGCGATATTTGTAATTTATTCGGAGAGTAAAGACTTGTATTTACTGTAATACTTAACTATTAGCAATATAACTATACTCCATTCAAAATATCAACGAAATTTTAAGGCTATTTTGCATTACAGAAACAGAGATTTAAAAAACTTCCTCTCACTTATTCTTAGGCCGAGATTCAGAGACGATTTTTTTGGTCTTGCTCGAGTTAAACGTGGCGAAAATGTATAGATTTTGACATACGGGAGTTCGAACTATGACTTACAAATCGTCTTTGAATCTCGGCCTTAGAACAGCTTTAGTAACGTCCAAGATATGTCGGATAGTATATGTATCCAATAAATTAATTACATTTGGTAATCAGAATTGGCCAGAAAGCTAAATAGGAATCGGTAAATCTCGTCGTACTTATTTGGAATGAAGTATAGATACCTACATAAATCGTTCAATGCACCAATTAAGTGCATAATATAAGCTGACTGTTGCATTTGTGTGACAATACGATTTCGAAATGCAGAGCGGGTCAACGACGCAAATACAATCATCATGAACCTACTTAGGTGTTTCTTTAGCTGATCAAGACAACTGTAGTACGTAAAATGTTACGTATGATACGTTGGCAGGATGATTATTTTGCACCTGTCTGTATCTTTAATATTGTAAAGATGTAACTGTGCCTGAATATTAAAATAATTGCTGATTAAATTATAGAAAAAATATTTGGGACTGGGAATCGAACTGAACTTATATTCGTCTTCGAATCAAAAATTGTTTGTCGTTCTGTTTGTTCGAGCATCATACAGAAACTACTGAAATGATTGACTGTTTTTATTTGCGTAAAACACGAACAGTTTTACATAAAATGTATCTGTGTAATTGACTACATTTTGTGATAGTAAAAAAAGGTTTTATAGATGAATGAAAATTAGAGCTTCCAATAACCCTCCCTGGACGATCTTATACTGCTTCCTGCACACGCTTCCTAAGACTCTAACCATCAAACAGAACAACTTTTACTATGGGAGCAAACAAATCGGAGCAAAAAAAGAATCTACTGTTGCATACATTTGAGTCGAGTAGGCATTGCAGTTTAGTATGGAACAGCTGATTTTTTTTTGCTTGGATCGGTTTGCTCCCATAGTAGAAGTTGTCAAGTCAGTTTTATGACTCTTAGTTTAAAAGGATACTAATGATATCAATTTCAGCCTGCACGCTACTGACGCTATGCTAAGTACTATAAGGTTTATAATTATGTAAAATTGACTATTCGCCACCGCCACACGTCTCTTTCCGTATAAACCGCGCCTAAAACATAATGCCAAATAAGAGAAGTCGCGAAATGGGTCATAATAAGCATATGGTCATGACTATATTCCCCGAGGGGGTAGTCAGAGATTTTCTGAAACCTCGGAACATCCACGTTTCACCAGTAGTTCCGAAACTCTGTCCAGTGTGACGGGGGGTGAGCCCGTCGCCACTTATAATGGACAGTGGGTACAATACATGCCTCGAAATTGAAGCATGCAGGTTTACTCACGATGTTTTCCTTCGCCGAAAAGCCAGTGGTGTTACAAATCGTACATAAATTCCAAAAAAACTCATTGGTACGAGTCGGTCTGGACGGGGATCGAACCATCGCCTCCTGCACGGCAGGTAAGGTTATTCGCCACTGGACCACCACAGCTTTTTTGGGTCATAATAATAATTTGTTAAAACGTGTAAGTTTACATATCTAAACAGTTTACCAAAAACACTGTCTAAACACATTTGTTCCTACCCGCAAACTTTCGTGATCAGCAAAAACTCCAGTCGGTCTGCGATGGTGTCACCGACACTTACTTTAGTTAATTTGTAATTTTAGTATAGTTATTTAAAAAAAGAATGTTAATTAAATAATTTTAGTGTTCGAATTGTTGTGTTTGATAAATCGTAAGTACACTTTTTAGACATACTTATAAAGCAATTGTGGTTTCGTTTTTGTGATTATCTCGAATTTTTTATATACATGGTCCTACTTAATATGCTGACACTTTTTGAAGGGGACGGTCAGACCGTTAAACTGAACAACTTTCTCTATTGCACCAACATGGCATTGGTGCAAAAAAAATCCGCTGTCCCATACGTTTGGCTCGAGTAGGTTTGCACTTTATTATGGGATAGCAGATTTTTTTTCGCGATTTCGAGTTTGGTGCCATAGAGAAAGTTTTTCAGTTTGACGGTCTGAACGTCCCCTTAAAAAAGTGTCAGCATATTAAGAAGGACCCTATATATTTTCCATTTTCAATTTTTCAAATTTGTGAGTCGAATTTTGGCACCTATTTAAATCTTTTGCAGCGAGTCTCTAAAAGCTAAGAGAAATACTTGTCCCAAATAAATTATTTTTTTATTACGAAATACAAAAAATACAGTGTGATGGCAGGATTATTCGCCAAACCATCGTTTTTTGGAAATAAAATTCAGTTCTCACTTAGTTTCATAAAACAATTATTAAGGCTCAACTTTATTTAGTTTCGATTTCGTGAAGAAACAATTATATTTTTTTATGTATTATGAATTACTATTTTGAATTACATACTTACTTATTCTTAGAACAGTTTTAGTAACGTCCTATGTCGGATAGTATACAAGGTGTAAGGAAAAGCATCGTTAACCTTTAAACCACATACTCTACCCATCAAACTGAACAACTTTTACTACTGGAGCAAACGTGTCAGCGCAAAAAAATCTGCTGCATACGTTGGAGTCGTGTAGGGATTGCAGTTTAGTATGGAACAGCTGACTTTTTTTGCGCTGACAGGTTTGCTCATTATAGTGTAAGTTGTTCAGTTTGATGAGTAGAATATATGGTTTAAAGGTTGATGATACTTTTCCTTACATCCTGTTTATGTTCCTGATAAATAAATAATATTTGCTGATCAGAATTGGCCAGAAAGCTAAATAGGAATTGGAAAATCATAACATACTTATTTGGAATAAAGTGACACGCATCGCGTAAAATTATGTTCAGGGTGTAGGGGACAGCCCTCCGCAGACTGAAACGGTGAACTCAGACCATCAAACTGTACAACTTTCACTATGGAGCCCACCTCAGGAAACACGAAAAAAAATCAGCGGTTTTATACAAAACTGCTATACCTCCCGGATCAAAAAACTGAAGTAGGCTCCATAATGAAAGTCGTTTTGATGGTCTGGATTGCTGTCCCTTACTAACTAAAGTGTGAAAAAAATTACATAGGTCTCTCTTAGTTTGAGTCTTTATCAATCAATCAATTATACTTAATTTTACACCAAAAACATAGTATACAGAGAGTTAATAAACAGGAAATACAGACGGTACAAAAATAGGCGGTCTTATCGCTAAAAAGCTATTTCTTCCAGACAACCTTATAGAGTCTTTTTTAGTTTTTATTTCATTTAAATTTCAACGTTTTCGGGGTTCACTCGAACCTTTTAGAATTGTATTTAAAAAACTTAGACTTCTTATATGGGGACTAGTTACGCGTGTAATTCTACTAACAAAATTTTCTGCCACTTTTTGCGGGGGGCGAGGTAGCACGAGATACGCAACTTTGAATTTTATTCCATTAGTTTAGATTCTAATTTTGAATGTTTATAATCATGAAAAACAGTGTCGTGTGAACCCCAAACGTCATAAGTGCGAAATTATTGTTCTGCAATTAGACCGATAGCGCTAGGTTTTGAGGTTTCAAAAACTCTAAAGTTTTTTGTTTTTTGCATATAGGTTCCGGACCATTTGCAAAACCTAATACATAAGTTTGTGTCATTTTAGGTACTTGCATAGGTAGAAATTTAGGTATTTGTATTTTCGATCAGTATTGGACGAAAAGAAAATCATAGATGAAAATTTTACTTTCAGGATAATAACGAAGTAGTAACTGATGTACATAGGCATTTTGTGTCACCTCTGTCCACGGAAATCCAAATATTTAACCAGTACCTACCTTTTTTTGAAGCGATTACAGCTTGGAAACACAAAATAATTAAAAATCTTAAAATTGCGTGCCCTAATTTGGCACAAATTTGATAAATAGGCATATGTAAGTGATCTGAGAAAGGAAATAGCTATTTCACTAATTTGAAATTTTTTTTTGCTCTGTTTTTACATGATGACCCTATGTCAGTTTGCACTGGACGAAGATGACACAAACTGTGTTTTCACACTCCGCAGGTTACCCTAGATATGATACCATAATTATTTTAAACTTTAAATAAATTTTGCCATTTTGGATTTGAATAAAAAGAATCAACCACAAATCATCAAATTACTGAAAATGCAAGTGACAGAAGTGACACAAAACTCGATAATAAGCTTCATATGTACAACTGTATCCACAGGCAAGAAATAAGCAACTTTAGAATTATTGAAACTTATGACATCAAAATAGGCCAGCGCTATCGGACAAAATTATAGGCTGTCGCGTTTAGTGATAAGGTATAAAATTTAATGTAAATGCGTAAGATTTTTCGATCTTGCACGTTGGCAGAGGGGAAATGCTAAGGCGAGGCGGGTCCGCATATAAGTAGTCTAAATTAAAAAAGGTAGAACTTATTTCAGTTCGCTGCAGGTACAATGTCAGTGGCACGGCTGCTATATAAATATTTTGATTATGGCAACGTCGATATTCAATTACTCCATTTTATCTTCCGCATTGGGCCTATCCCACTTATTCGAGATGATCACTTCCTATACTATGTCGTAAAATGCTAGTAATAGATGTAATTTTGTTTTCAATTGACCTACTGGTACTAAACGTTTTATACTAGGTATATTCAGTACAGGTAGATGTGGCAACTATTTTATGAATAAAATATGCTCAATTGGTATCAATTTTGAAAAGTTGTATTATAAAACTGTAATGCCTCCACACGCTCGCGCGAGCTTAGGCGAGCCCACTGTACATCGACTCTTCTATAAAGTAAACAATTAAGAATATTTATATAAGAGTCGATGTACAGTGCTGTAGTCAGGCCCTGTAGCCGGACTTTCGATTTTCGGTCCGAACTTCATTGTAATAGAGTTGACATTGGAACGAATACATTCTCGCAATGGCGAAGTTCGAATGTCCGGGTAGAGGCCCTGGACTCTTTTATACTTTTTCTATACTAACGAATTAAAGTTAATGAAATTTTTCAGAAACAATTTATAAATTAATCTCTATATTTGTATGTTATCAGATTTTCGTTAAAATGTATAGTTTTAAAGTTACAGTGCCTCAAAGATTTTCATACAAATCTTAAATTAATCCTAGAATTGAAACTGTATATTTTAACGAAACTATATTGTAACGGGTTAGGTTCGGTGGCTCATTGTTCATAGAACTGCTGAGATTTCTAACCGACTAATTCACACCATTCGCCCGTTTTGCTATTTTCTGCGCCATATTTATTCAATTACCCATTTAATTTTTTTGATGACTAATTTTTGATTACTTTACTCATTGACTTACCAACTACTGGACAAAGGGTCCGCGCTCAAAAGTGTCCGAACCAAAAGAGCACCAAAACTTAAAAAGAGAACCAATTACGCGACAGTCTTCGTTTGATCGGCCGACTACGCGCAAGCGCGGGCGCGCGGCGCGCACAGTGCCGCGTTGGGTGAGTGGGATGGAAAAGAATTTCAGCATTTTCAATGTTTTTAGTTGATTTATATTACTACACGTCCTTAGGTTTGTGTACTTTAGTCTCGGACACTTTTTTCGAGAAATCTATACTAGACCCGGCGTCCATAGTATTCTACGTCAATGACTATACTGCCAAGTTTTAACTACCAAAATTAGACAACTGCCGCTTTAAATCAATGCCAACAAAATATAGTTGATAACCTCATCCTTTTTTCGAAGTCTGTTAAATTTTTTCAAATTTTTACATTTTTACAGAAAATGATGCAGAAAACCAAATCGGAGAGGGCCCTTGTTCAGTTGGGCCTTCCACCAATGGAGCTGGCAGAAACTAATTCGTCTGGTAATTACATTATTTTTCAATAAATTAAAGAATATACAGGGTCCTTCTTAATATGCTGACACTTTTTTAAGGGGATGGCCAGACCATCAAACTGAGCAACTTTCTCTATGGGACTTTGACTATTTATATGTGGACTGGTTACGCGTGTAATTCTACTAACAAACATTTCTACCACTTTTTGCGGGGGGCGAGGTAACATGAAATCCGTAACTTTGGATTTTATTCCCCATAACTATTTTGAATGTCAAAAATCATGAAAGTAGTCTCGTGTGAACCCCAAACGTTCTAAGTTCGAAATTATTATTTCGCAATTATAGGCTGTCTCGTTTAGTGATAAGGTGTAAAATTGAATGTAAATTCACAAGATCAATTGTGCTTATACCGTGGCAGAGGGGAAATGCTACCGCACGGCTAGTCCTTATAATAATTGGTCAAAGCTATGGGACCAACATCGAAATCGCGAAATAAAAATCATCTGTCCCATACATTTGGATTAAGTAGGTTTGCAGTTTTGAAGAGCAGATTTTTTTTTTCGCGATTTCGATGTTGGTTCCATAGAGAAAGTTGTTCAGTTTGATAGTCCGATCATCCTCTTTAAAAATTTTCAGCATATTAAGAAGGACCCTATATTTAGTAAAACATTTATAAAGCAAAATGAACATAATATTCTAAAACTAACATATCCTGTAACTTAAATATCCTGTAGGGTCTGTTTCACCACTTCTGGATAAGTCATTGTTAACTTATTTGACAGATTGTTTGACATATTTCGTATGAATAATATGTCGGAGTCGCGCTGCAATTCTGGCAGAGTACGGACGCGTGCGTATCGGCGCGTTGGGATTGCACGTGGCTCCACCATTTTGTGAACTCTTTTTTGTTTTAACCTTAAAACAATCACTTGATATTATAAACTACTTACATTGGCAAAACTGCCACGCTAGACTTAATAAATACTACTGACCATTTTCCTTCGTATACTCTTCACATAACGAGACATTGTCTGAATTGTGATAACACATCGGATGCCACTAAACAAAAAATTGAATTGAATTGAATTGAATAATACGTCAAATTCTCTGTCATATAAACTAACAAAAAACGTATCCAGAAATGGTGAAAAAGGCCCTAAAACTAAAATATAATTAGAATAAAATAACTAACATAAAGGAAAAAAAGTTTCTCAAAGGTCGCTTCTGTCTGACCGTACCTGTGTAAGTTGTCGATTATATCGTTTTCAAGATCGGTAATGTTTTATGACTTTACAAGGCAATTTTTTATGTAATATTTTGTTTCTGTGAATTAAACAGAATCGCTACTGGTAAACCTTGCCTGCCGTGCAGGAGGCGATGGTTCGATCCCCGTCCAGACCGACTCGTACCAATGAGTTTTTCAGAATTTATGTACGATTTGTAACACCACTGGCTTTTAGGTGAAGGAAAACATCGTGAGGAAACCTGCATGCTTCAATTTCGAGGCATGTGTTGTACCCACTGTCCATTATAAGTGGGGACGGGCTTACTCCCCTTCACACTGGACAGAGTTTGGTGAAACGTGGATGTTCTGAGGTTTCAGAATATCTCTGACTGCCCCCTCGGGGAATATAGTCGTGAGCATATGGTTATGCGCTAAGAACTGCAAAAAAAGACCATGTCCATTTGAAACCGATTAAATCAGGAAGTTACACAATAAGACCCCTAGAACAAAAGTGCTCAGGGAACCTTGTTGGACCAGATATGAACTAGAGGCGGGGGTCGCTACCTTTTAAATACTTAGTTTTATTTACCAGGCGAATATGGAGACACTTTACAAATTTTCAGAGGTTGTTCAGACCATCGATGTCAAAATCTTCTTTTCCGTCTGTACTAAACTGAAATGGCTGTACTCGACTCAAATGTGTGAATCAGCTGAATTTTCTTTTACGATTTCAGGTTTGCTCCTATAGTAAAAGTTTTTCAGTTTTATGGTCTGAACCAGTCCTATAAATTTTAAATATGTTTTAAAAATTAACCTAGCAAAATATACAAGGTCTTTCTTAATTTGCAGAGGATGATCAGTCCATTAAACTGAAAAACTTTCTGTACGGCACCAACATCGAAATCGGGAAAAAAGAAATCAACAGTCCTATACAAAACTCCAAACCTACTCGACCCAAATGTATGGGAAAGCAGATTTTTTGTCGCGATTTCGATATTGGTCTTATAGAGAAAATTGAGTAGTTTGATGGTCTGATCATCCCATAAAAAACGTTAGCATATTAAGAAGGACCCTGTTTGTTTTGGACTGAAAGAAAAGAGTAAACTAATTGACTGAAAAGTGTTTTAAACATCGTTTAAATTGTTTTTTTGCAGGGAATTTAAAAATGGTAAAAGTATCTACATCGTGTTCATAAAAGTGCTGACTCCTACTATACCTATATTCATTTCTTATACAAGGTGTTACAAAAATACAAATAAACATTTAAGGTTTAGGCCATCAAACTAAACAACTTTCACTATGGAACCAATATCGAAATCGCGAAACAAAATCTAGTGTTCCATACTAAACTACAAATCTACTCGAGCTAAATGTACGGGACAGCGGATTTTTTTCGCGATTGTGATGTTGATCTTATAGTGAAAGATGTTCAGTTTGATGGTCTAAACAACCCACTTCAAAGTTTTAAATGTTTATTTTTACCTTTGTAACACCTTGTATAGAACAGCATACCTACTTAAAATTGATGACAAAATTTTGGATACAATGAAACTAGACAATTTAAATCTTTAATTTGGTTTGAATAGCCCAAGTCGAAACTAATCAATTCTAATCATAATTTTTTGCAGATCGAAATAACAACAGTTTTATAAAGAAATGCATATTAAGACCGATATTACAAAAAGTTATTGGAGTTATGTTATTATTTCTGATCGTTATAGGATCTTACATTATTCTCCTTAACTTACTGCGAAGTCTTGGTAAGTTCATTATAAGTTTACAAAGTTTTAAGTCTATAAATAGATTCAGTGTTGCCAGATCCATGAGTTAAGAATTATCCCAGATTGACAGCAAAATTATCGTGTTTTTATCGCATCATAAATTCCCAAAATTATCGTATCTTAGAGTCTAAAATAGAACCAAATTATGCACGAAATTCAATCATTTTTACCCAAATCATATACCAATATTTAATGTTACCTGTTTATAGGTAGGTAAGTTCGAGGTTTAGGGAATCTTGCATGCATGCATGCATGAATGCATTTTTGATTGTGACACAGTGAGGAAATATTTTTATCAAAATTTTTGTCATTTCAAATTATCGTGGATTATCGTGGAATATTTATGAATTATCGTGCGATACCCGACTTTTATTTTCTATCGTATGCCACTCGAAAATACCGTGGCACTAGGATAATAGTCCGGGCGCAGAAGCCGTAAAATAACCACTTAGTTATAATAATATTAGAGTTGATGATGTGTTAAAAATATATATAGGGTACATGTTAATGTAACTACATATTTATAAAATGTTATAACACTTTCGAACTTATGGTAAATACACTTTAGGTATTCTCATTATCTCATATTAATATTGATCTAAAATTGAATATTTCAGGTTTCAACTGTCATTATGTGTTGGTAGCTTCATATTATATAGTTGTTATAAATGTAAGATATCGGCGAACCAGGTTACGAACTATTATCTAAAGCAAGTTCTAGTTTTTATAATTTTTTGGAGTATAACTCTACATCATATACCTAATAATATATTAAAAATTTGTAGACTTTAATAATATCAAAACCAATTTTTCTTCAGCCGGTGGAGTATAATTATCGCACGTCTGGCAGCACTGAATACGTTATTTAGCTTAGGAACGGAGTTTGCTTGGCGCCATTGCTCTTGCTGTGTTTCGTGTTATTTGAAATTCGTAAAAAATGGTTTTAGTGATATTTGTGACATAATTTCGTGCGGATTGTGTACCAAACAGTTGCGTAAAGCGACCGACGTAACAGGAATCTCAAATAAATACGATAACAGAACACAAGTATTGGTTCAAGTTAACTCGTACACGGTCATTTTGGCGGCAACCCGCGAGCTTACGAAATCGACCACAGATTCATCGTCATTTATCATCTCATCATCAAAATAAAGAATATTAAGAAAAAAAATATAGAATGGCTCAAAAGGACTAGTATCCAGAGCCGTTATAGACATTATAACTAATTAGCTTAGGAACAGAGTTTGCTTGGCGCCATTGCTCTTGCTATGTTTCGTCGTATTTGAAATTCGTAAAAAAATGGTTTTAGTGAAATTTGTGACATAATTTCGTGCGGATTGTGTACCAAACAGTTGCGTAAAGCGACCAAAGAAACAGGAATCCCAAATAAATACGATAACAGAACATAAGTTTTGGTTCAAGTTAACACGTACATGGTCATTTTGGCGGCAACGCGCGAGCTTACAAAATCGACCACAGATTCATCGTCATCTTTCATCCCATCATCAAAATAAAGAATATAAAGAAAAAAAATAACGATTGTCTCAAAAGGACTAGTATCCAGAGCCGTTAAAGACATTATAATAAATAAATTAGCTTAGGAATTACATATTAGTAATAGTTGTCTTAAGGTACATCGAAGCCGACCCGAATACACAGATACGTATGATAAAATATAAGCCTGTTGAAAAAAACTATTTTTTGTGGGTATGAGTAAAGGTATTGTCATTTTTTTAACAGTCGCGGCCATCAATCAAAATATTGTGTATTTATAGTACTATAAAAACAAACATATTGTATTAACCACGTATGGCCTAGCTAGCATCGGAGCTGAGATATTTGACTCTAAAGATTCATGAAAATGTAACCAAAACCTTTAAGAATCAACTGATTTTCAATCAATCAATCGAAACATATTACCTTCTTAGCAAAATATACTTTAAAGAAATACAGAAGATACAAAACAAGGCGGTCTAAGCGCTAAAAAGCGATTTCTCCTTCAACCTTAGAAGTTATTTTTACCTTAATAGCACAGCTCCGATGCAGCCTAGCAATGAACGTGATGTTTTGAATGTATATTGAAAAACCTATGTAAGATTTGTTACTGGCCGATCAGCAAAAAAAATTAAATTTTTCTCCGTACAACCTTACTTATACCCATTTACCGCGGTAAAGTTACATCTAAGAGTTACATTATGCAGTACCGGAATATTATATAATTATTAGCTGATCAACTCGAGGTGAATCTTATTCCTACTATAAATACCGATTTGATTACTCTTCAAGGTTTTTATTATTGCACTAAAAGCTGTGGTGCAGGAGGCGGTGGAGGACTCGTACCAATGAGTTTTTCGAAATTTATGTACGATTTTTAACACCACTGGCTTTTCTGTGAAGGAAAACCTGCATGCTTCAATTTCGAGGCATGTATGTACCCACTGCTCATTACAAGTGGCGACGGGCTCCTTCCCCGTTACACTGGACAGAGTTTCAGTACTATTAAACCGTGGATGTTTTGAGGTTTCAGAATATCTCTGACTACTCGAGGAATATAGTCGTTAGCATAAGCATGCACTAAAATTTGTATTAATTTTCCTTTGTAGATTCTCAAAACACTGAATTCGTAGTACTAGCTAGTGCTCATAAGTCTTCTAACATAACGATAGAACGAGATGACGTCGAAATATTCTTACAGATTAAGAACAAAACAAAACCAGGCCCAAAAAGAAAGAAAAGAGAAACAATTTATTCTGATAAAACAAATAAGAGTGAAGAAATAGAGCTTAACGACAACCAAATAATACAAGCTAGAGAAATTATTAAAAACCATGATGTTTTATGTGATGATGATGTGAAAAATGATATCTGTAAAGACTTAGTCATGAAATTACAAGCAATAACAAATAATTATGAAGATGTAAAGACAAAGGCTGATTCTTACATTCCAAATATGTCTAAAACAGTCGAACCAAACCAAGATTTTGTTAAAACTTCAACACCAATAAACAAAAGGGAGACCCATCCTACTGATGTTTTTGATTCAAGATCAATACCCAACTCGCCTTTTGAATTCAGAGATACTTATGAATATGGTAATATGAACTTGCATCCCATTGCACATTCACACGCTGGTTCCCATCTGACAGATACTTGTCTGTTAGCTCGACTTCTGAAACAAAATTTTCCAAATGTACAAGGTACGTAACTTTGATTAACAATTCTTTGAAATCTCTCTAACTGTTCAAACTAACATTATAAGTCCAAAACTGTGTTTGCCTGTTTTATACGTCTTGGTAGTTGTAGTCAGTTTTGTAGTAAAAGACATAGTAAGTAAAGCAGGGTAAAGGCACGGCGGGTCTCACGAATATGGGTAAGAGGGCCAAGTATTATTCCAGAAACAAAAACAAAATTACACAATAATCATCGTTTACCATAATTTTCTGTATTAAGGTCACGTAATATTTGAACCCGTCATACCTCCTGGGAATCCTATTCAGGAGTAAATAATAATCTCAAATTGGTACGTTATTTTCGGTACTACTTTAATCTACGTCTCAATAGATTTATTCCTATTATTTATCTTTTGGTCCATTGATTCAGTAATTACAAGATTAAGGGCACGCAATTTTCCTTTAATTATATGTACCATTGACTTACCACTACTGGACGGAGGGTCCGCGCTCAAAAGTGTCCGAATAAAAAGAGAACGAAAACGTAAAAAAGAGAACGATTTACGAAACAGACTTCGCGCGCGTGCGCCGTGCTCCGATGGGGGAGTGGGACGGAAAAGAATGTCAGCATTTTCAATGTTTTTAGTTCGTTTGTATTACTATACGTACTTATGTTTGTGTATTTTGGTCTCGGACACTTTATTCGAGTATTTTGTACTAGACCCGGCGTCCATAGTATTCTACGTCAATGACCTATACAGTAATATTTTCAGGTTTGCCTTATGACGTTCCAATTTCGGAAAATGTGTTACCAGGGTACGAAAATCATGCAAGGTATGTTTTACAGCGACCGCTAATCAGAACTTAAGTTTTTTTTTTACCTCAATTTCCTCCTTCAGGGTCCTTCTTACAATCGGACCATCAGGCTAAACAACTTTCTCTATGAGACCAATGTCGAAACAGCGAACAAAATTAGCTGTCTCATATATTATATAATTACATAGGGTTGAAGTTTTGCTGATATTTTTTTTAGGGATTTCGACGTTTGTCGCATAGATAAAGTTGTCAGTTTGATGGTCGGATCATCCTCTTAAAAAACCCCAGCATATTAACTTGGATCCTGTATTAACATTTTTTGCTGGTGGTTTTTCAATACTGCCGTATTCGCTTTTAAAACTAGACGCAAAAATTTATTGCATTGTGTTATTATAATGTTGATTCAATACAAACAGTTTCTATTAGATTTTGCTTTTTCCCTTCGTAATTCACTGAGTACGTTCACGATAAATTAAATTGACTAAATTATATCACCATATCCTTCAGGTATATCCCACAGCCTTTTCAAGAACGTGGAGCAGATTCACCTACTAGAAAAATACATCCACAAGACGTCGAGATCTTCAAGAGATATTTCACTCCAAGGTGAGTACCATAAAAATTAAGTATGAGTTTGCTGACTTCATTATTTTCTCAATGAAAATGTGCAGCTCATATCCATTGTCTTCTTTAAAACGTCTTTGTCGATTTGAAGCCTCCACTAAAGAACTTAACCTACTAGTAACCTTGCCTGCCGTGCAGGAGGCGATGGTTCGATCCTCGTCCAGGCCGACTCGTACCAATGAGTTTTTAGGAATTTATTTACGATTTGTAACACCATTGGCTTTTCGGTGAAGGAAAACATCGTGAGGAAACCTACATGCTTTAATTTCGAGGCATGTATTGTATCCACTGTCCATTATAAGTGGCGGCGGGATCACCCAACGTCATACTGGACAGAGTTTAAGTACTAATGGTGAAACGTGCATGTTCTGAGGTTTCAGAATATCTCTGACTACCCCCTCAGGGAATATAGTCGTGAGCATATGCTTATGCTTACTAAAGAACTTTCTTTCATCATCGGTCTGTATAGGTTCGTCCCACTCTAGCCCTGACAAATAAGTGTCATAGGTAGTGAAGTCACGTACTCTAGCATACGTGTCCAGTGCGCATTGGTGGAGGCACGTGTCGACATTTGTGATCTGATTCCTGTCAGAGTTATTTCCAGCCGCCTCAACTAAATCTCTGACCTGGCATAACAAATATGCACAGCGTTATCTGACGGCACTATCCGGGACTTACTCGTTAATGCGCCTTTCGTTCCGAAACATGGAGGTGCTTGGGTACCAATAAAATGGTCACCCATCAAAAGACTGACCTGACATTACTGCAGTGATCGTTTATCTTTCATCATCATTTCTTCTCATTGTTCTTACGTCTGAATGGAAAAGAACGACCCCAAATAATGGGAAACGGGCAAGAGAATGATGATATCAATTATTAATTCTATACAGGGTCCTTCTTAATATGCTGACACTTTTTTAAGGGGACAATCAGACCGTCAAACTGAACAACTTTCTCTATGGAATCAACATCGAAATTGCGAAAAAAACAATCAGCTGTCCCATATATTAGGCTCAAGTAGGTTTGCAGTTTTACATGGAACAGCAGATTTATTTTTCGCGATTTCGATGTTAGTGCCATAGAAAAAGTTTTTCAGTACGGTCTGATCATCCCCTTTAAAAATTTTCAGCATATAAGAAGGACCCTATATACCTACTAGCTATCGATTAAAATTTACCTTCCTATAACATAATGTATTTTTCGACTTACTGTGTTACAGTGCCCTTACAGGGTTTCTATGTCTACCTAAGACCATGTATACTAACACATTGAAAAGCAATGTATGAATGAATGTACTTCTAGGTAAAGGTTTACCTTCAAACTGTGTGTATGAACGTTAGTCCAACACACGAGCCTAATTCGTTTTTCTTTACCTCTCAAAAATGAGACCTAATATAAAAAGATGAGAAGCACTACGTAATATCCGACATTTTTGCAACAAAAAGTAAGTTTACACGTGGGTAGACTGCCTTCGCCCACACGGACGGTTCCGAACGTCTAATGAAAAGCATTGAAAGTTAATATTAATGGCGAAAATACCTACCATACCGACGCAATGTGTGTAAAGGTCCTCGACGTTTTTCTATCATTCTTCCTCATAATTTACGAAAGATTGGATCGGTTGTTTGACGAACAGTTTTTCGTATATTGCCGTCTTTTCTCTGAGGACGTACTAATAATATTATTTTTAATATAATTAAAGAATCGGAAAGGTAGTATAGTGAATAATTTGACTTGACTAAATTTGTTCAATTATAATAAATTATTTGGATAGATTATCCGAAAAAAATGAAGTACAAAATTCTAAGGCGAGCCAGACATAGTCTCTTAGATGGCAACACTCGAAGTTTTCACAGGCTTTTAAATCTGTATCATTTTTGCAGAACTCTAAGGGTGCGTTCAGACGACCCGCGTCTTACCCGTATGAAAAACACATTGCTCATGATTTTGAGTCTTATGACTATGACACATTATTGCGGGCGCGGAGCGGTTGCGGGTCGTCTGAACGCGGCCAAACTCTAAAATCTGCTCTAATTATATGATAATTTTTTTACTAAATTATTGCTACAATATTAAAATCAAGACCAAGGGAGGACGCCGGATTTAGGCCTAGAGAATTAGATTTAGTAAGAATTTATTAAATATTCATTCATAATTTCTCGCAATAGGTATTTATTAATTACTAGAACTTCGTAATTGTTTTATTTTCGAAGATAAAAAATTGGTTTGTATGATTTCTTTCTTTCTCTAAGTATAAAAAGCCTCCTATCTGATCCCGGGATTATTATGAAATTACAAACTACTTAATATTTATTATATTACGGATCCCGAAAACAGGTAAAACTACAATTCAAATAAAGATAATTTCGCATAATTAGCAAATCACAAACATTCTAGATAACATTTTCTTTGCCATTTTAATAATAGGCATTACCTGATGGTCTAAGTTTCTTTGGAAACCTGGTATTGTCTTTTTAACCTTTCTCACCAAACTCTTTTCATTTCCAGACCAGAGACAAAACCATCGAACTCTACAACTCGAGAAAGTGAATGTGTATCAGGTACATTGCTCTGTGATAATGGAGAGGGATGTATAGCTGATAACAAATGGTGCGATGGAAACGTAGACTGCTCAGATGTCAGCGATGAAGCTAAATGCAGTTGTAAGGCTAGGGTGGACAAGTCTAGGCTCTGCGACGGATATTTCGATTGTCCATTTGGAGAGGATGAAATGGGATGCTATGGTAATTTTTTCTAGTATTTTAGCTTATTAAGTCAAACTCAAACTTACAATTCAAAATAATATCACATGGATAGCTTTCTGACATCATTTTTGACTCTACCACCGCGTCGGAAGGTAGGTCGCAAGCGTTCGTTGTAGAGAAGATGCGGTCAGAAACTCTACTACGAAAAAACTACTAAACTGTACAAAAAATGTAAACAAAGTACTCTTACAAAGACATTGTTGAATTACATAGTGTAGCATTGTCAAGACCAGATGTTTTGATCTTTATTATAATTATCGAGTTTACAGTTGTTTTTTGCAGAGGACTTGCTTAACATGGTACTTGAACTTTTTGTCTAGCGTATAGTTCTTCAGTTAGACTATCATACTAGTAAGGTATTTGTTTATTATAAAAGAGTTTCACACGTAAATTCACGACCACAATCTTATTCAGGGTGGTCAGAAACATTGTGTCAACTACGAACTATATTTTTAAGCGTGTAGTTGTAGCAAGGTTCACCTTTATCATATTTAGGATTGAAGGTTTCAAAATGGAATTATTTGCCATTTGCTGACAGTTGGCTAGCCTTTGGCCTACTAAAGACCGCGAAATCATATACAGGGAAAAAATGGGTTTGACTTTTCTAAGCTGAAACCAAACGTGAACATTTAATATTATGACTGCATCGTAATTAAATAATGTTTCTTTCCTGCTAGGTTGTAGCGAATCAACATTCAGCTGTGAAGACCTAGACATGAATTCTCAAAGCACTTGCTTCACAAACGATCAGAGATGCAACAACATAGCCGACTGTCCAAACCACAAGGATGAAATGGAATGCACCATGTTGGCGCCAAGTCTTCATAAAAAGCCTGTAAGATTCCACTGACATGATAGCTTTAAAATAAATAAGCGATTAAATCAATCATACTTTATTGTACAACAAAACGTTTAAATTACAGAAAACGGTGAAATACAAATACGGCGATCTTATAGCTAAAGCGATTTCTCCCATTCAACCTTAGTGTAGAATAATAGATATCAATGAAAATACGTAGGCGGTGTAATTAAGAGAAGTTTATTCCGAATGCGTAAATGCGCGCTGCATACAAACGAAGTCTGGTGATATTGTCAATACTAACCGATTAAACTCAACGAAATTTTGCAGAAACAATCTAGGGATAAATATCTATGCTTGTATCGTATGCTAGGATTAATTTAAGATTTGTATGGAAATCTTTGAGGTACTGTAACTTTAAAACTGTACATTTTAAGGAAAATCTGACACGACACAACCATAGACATTTGTTTCAAGATTGCTAATGCAAAATTTCATTGAGTTTAATCGGTTAGTATTGAAAATATCACCAGACTTCGTTTGTATGGAGCGCGCCAACAGTAATATACCCTTAAATAAAATCAAAAATAATGTAGTTAATAATGTGGTGCGTGTAGAATATATTTGCATAACTAAGAGACGTAGCGATGATCATAAAAATATAGGCAAACATTACATAGGTAATTAACATAATTGTATATAGATATTTATTTACTTAACAAACAACAAGACCATGAACATATTCATGATTCTTCCAAATATCTCGCAAAAGCGCCATCGTGTCAGCAGTGCAACAAAAATAGATTAAAATTATTGGAATCATGAAAATTTAAATATTTTAATACGGTATTAAAGTACCAAACATGGTAGTAAAAATACGAGTACACAAGTTCTTTAATTATAAATTTCACAAACCAATATTCAAAAGAAGAAATTTCCAGAAATTTATATGAAGTTGTTGAATTTGTTGAAAATATTATAACTAAAGTCGTTAGCAGCTTTTATAAATAGAACAAAACATTAATTTTAAATGTTAATTTCATTCATTCACTCATTAAAATATAGAAAGAAAAGTTTGAAAGCAAAGTCATGTTCCCGTTTCGGTTTCCGGTTCTCAGAATATAAATTCAGCTTAGAAACTTTCTGAAACTTTTGTAAAATAACTTTGAATACTAAATCCAAAAAAAAAGACCTTTATGTCGATGCGCATTTAAAACATCCTGTGAAATTATTATCAAATACCTGTGGATCTACAAAAAACATTATTATCAGCGGAACAGAACTGAGACGGAAGGCGAAGAGGGCCTTAAACTACCACAATTTTGGTTGTAATTCAGTCAGTGTCGCTTCAGCTGTGCGAAAATCGCTAATCGATAAATTTGTGTCATCTACCTATTAAACTTTACTTATTTACTACTAGCTGTTGCCCGCGACTCCGACTGCGTAGACCTTAATATCATATGTGTTAATCCAGATCATATTCTATCTGCGTGCCAAATTTCATTAAAATCCATTCAGTAGTTTTTACGTGAAAGAGGGACAAACATCCATTCCTTACAAACTTTCGCGTTTATAATATTAGTAGGATTAACTGAAAGCGGTAACGAGTTACGACTCTTGGTTGAGACTCAAACTGATGTCAAATTATTAGCGCGATACCAAATGGGCAAAAAGCTTTGACTATTTATATTATGTGGACTGGTTACGCGTGTAATTCTACTAACAAACATTTCTGCCACTTTTTGCGGGGGGCGAGGTAACATGAAATCCGTAACTTTGGATTTTATTCCCCATAACTTTAGATTCTAATTTTGAATGTTAAAAATCATGAAAAGTAGTCTCGTGTGAACCCCAAACGTTCTAAGTTCGAAGTTATTATTTCGCAATTATAGGCTGTCTCGTTTAGTGATAAGGTGTAAAATTGAATGTAAATGTACAAGATCAATTATTCTTATACCGTGGCAGAGGGGAAATGCTACCGCAAGGCTAGTCCTTATAATAATTAGTCAAAGGCAAAAAGTTATGATTAGGTATCGATTCAGACATTCAGTGGACATTTCGCTGGGTGAATACAACAACGGCACAACTCAAAAATTGGCAGTTTTGAGTTAGCACCGTATTCTGGTTCTACATCGCATACTTTATCTTGTGCAATATAGACCTGACTCGATATTTCATTGAATCAAGAGATAGATGGTAGTTGTGCCACTACTACATTAAATAAAATTGTTATTTTGTGTTATGCAACAATGACACTTTTGAGTCAAAAAGTTGAATTAAAATGATTCCCGTCTGCAAAAACTACCCCTGTTATATTCTGTAAACCACAATGTGAAGGTTTGTGATGTCAAAGTATGTCCTCCCTACTTCCAACTCTTCAGGGAATCATAACATCGCTTCTCCTATAAAGTTTTGACTTATGATCATCTACCAATCTGCTTTTTGTACCATGGCTTTTTAGTATAGATAGAAGACTGATCTGTTGTTTGTAGTTCCAGATCAGAAGATTAAAACAATGTGATAGTGTAATTTTGTGGAAAAGAGCGTAGCTATGTAAGCGTGAGGCTCTATTACTGTTTTCGTAAGGTTACTTCGTAAATATATAGCTTTGGTAAATCATCTGATTCCTGCATATTCAATATTACCTTTATGCTTTTAAAATTCAGTTTTCTTTTCCTCTTACCTCGTCTTGTATTATCATTCATCTTTCATCCCAAATGACTGATGTCAGGATGTCTCCATTTATTTCCTCTCAGATAATTTGGGAAAACTTCAACAGATCTTTTCATTGGCTTTCCCCAGATGAAAATATCTGACGACGTATTCATCCAATTGCAAACGAAGGTATTCAACCTGAACATAGGGATCAAGGCAGACCCATGAACAGTGACGATAGAACTAGTCCATCATTGTGAGCTATGGAAACAGCTACTGGTTGGTGTTTTTCTAAGAGATAACATCAGAAATGAAGTAGTAACGTCTGAGAACTAAATCATATAACGCAGCCCTGAAAATTAGCAAGCTGAAGTGGCAATAGGCTTGTTATATCTGCTGAACAACTGACAACTGATAAGGAGTATGTGTTCTAGAACAGAAGCTACAAACTATCGTGGTTATTTTATAATTAAATAGTATGGGACGACCACCGGCCAACTGGCCTGACTACGTAAAATGGGTAGCTGGTAAGAAGACCGAAGATAGAGATTGATAATTGTTTTACACATCGTTCTTGATTTAAGCAGTACTAAAAGATCTATTGAGATCAACATGTGATTGGGCTCACGAGTAATTTCTTGGTCTGGCTCTTATCATCGAACTCGTTGTGTATCTGTCCCGAAACTCTGTCCAAGTTTCGGTACTACTGGTGAAACGTGGATGTTCTGAGGTTTTAGAATATCTCTGACTACCCCTCGGGGTATATAGTCGTGAGCATATGCTTATGCGTTGTGTATCTGATATGATAGGATCTCATCAGACAACTTCCGCCAATTCAGTTATGGATCAAATTTCCTTTTCCTCATTGCTTTGTAAATTCCCATTTCTTCAGTCTCTTCTCTAATGCCATAATTGTGTTTTATTTTGGGTACTAATTACTATCACATTTCTTCATGTTTTCTCAATAATTATCTGGCATAAATCTAAATCGTACCAAAAAGTTAATGTAAAACTGGCATAACTCGGAACCCCCATATTTATGGCGCTATAAATAAAAATATTAAAGTATATAAATAAAATTCTCAACTATTATAGATTACTGATATAACACAGATATACAAAAGGCAAACATCAACAATCTAACTCTTACTGTGTAGTAACTACAGACGAATTTGTTGGCGCGCACTCTCTCGCGCCAACTTTAATGTCATTTTTCTCAAAATCAACTTTTTTGACTTGTGCCGTTGTTGTATTCACCCAGCGATTTATTCAGTGTGATCGGCCCCTTGACTTGGTTCATATTTCTGGCCTAGACGACCACGGCTTTATTTTCAAACCAACCATATTTTTTCTCTCAGTAATCAGAATTACACACATTACGACTTTTTCAGCTATTCGCCGTATCCAATACCGAAGGGTTTCTACAAAGGAACTTCAAAGGCAATTGGTTTGCGGTGTGTAAGAACCCTTACATGTGGGCCCATGATGCTTGCAGACGAGAAACTGGACTAATTATTAGGTATGCTTCCAACCGTCTACATCATAAAGTTATTTTACCTTACATTATTCTACATCGACCCACTGCTGGGAATAAGCCCTTCGAAGCATATGCCTCCTTTTTACCCGACTGCGCCAGAAGGAGGGTTATGTTTTTCGAGCGTATGTATGTATGTTTGTATGTCTATTTCTTTGGCACGGCGTACAGCTTGATGGATTTTGACGTATGAGGTGTCATTGGATTTGTAAAAATCGTGAGAGTGACATAGGGTATATTATTTCAAAATGTCGTTTACGAATTAAAAAAGAGAGGGGGAATAAAAAATTTTTTTTTTAATGCTTAAAATTACAATATGGGTATCAAATGAAAGCTAGTAATCAGACGATTCCAAATGTACAAATATTATAGTACTTTTATGTTACCGTTTCGACACAAGACTAAAAAGTATGAAATAAACTAAATTATTAAGATAAACAAAAAACCCGACTGCATAAAAAACCCATTAACTGAAAAGAGAAAAACAAGCTCAATCATCACTAATCAACTATAACAACTTTATTTGAGCAAATATAATTTGATTCTTATTAGTCGGTATTGCAGGCGGGGGACAAACCAATCAATAACCAACCAAAAATGTTCTTTGTCCCCGTTGCGATATCTACCTAATAAGAATCAAATTATATTTGCTCAAACAAAGTTGTTATAGTTGATTAGTAATGATTAAGCATATTTTTCTCTTTTCAGTTAATGGGTTTTTTGTTTATTTATTTACAAGCTTTTATTTATTATTGTTCCTCTTCTCATGTTCCTGTGTCAATCTTCTCCATCTCTGACCTGAAACACTTACAATGTTGTCGGCCCAATGCATCGGTGTTCTGTCCATTGACTTCCTTCCTTCCCTTGGCCACCACCCTTGCCTTGGTATGCCTTTATGGAGGAAAAACCTAATAATATTTTTAACAAATCGCACTCTAACAGCCTACAGAAGATTTAATAAAAAAGCAATCCTTTTTAAATCTTCTACGGGCTGCTGGAAAGCCTGGAACCGTATTTAATTTTGTGATGAAGCTCATCACAAATCATCCGCTATAATATGTTGCCGTCCTCTTCTAACGCACGCAAGATGCTAATCGCTTCGTTACTTTGCACTGATTGGTATTTAAAATTACGTTTTGATCCACGTAACTTATAATTAAAATATTTCGTAAAAAATAATAACGTTAGTTTATTCTACAGTTTTTAGTTTTACGAAATATTTCAATTCAGTAATGTTCTATTCATAACTATTATTATTGAATTATTACGATAATTTATCTTTATAATTCTGGTGCAAGTTCCCCATTCGTACTATAACAGACCCTTTCAGGCACATACCTACCTACTTGCTAAAAAGTTAGTTTAGAAGAGCCGCTAGCGCTTTGAATCTGTTTATTAATATAGTAGATACATTTACCTCTTATAATGGGTAGATATTATCTTAGAAAGGTTGACGTAGAAACGGATTTACATACCCTAATCACACTTTATGTATATTATTTTGCAGGCCGCCTTTTATCCAAATGGTGCCAATAGATCCTATGGAAAAAGTGAGCTATATAAGCACAGGCTCAGGAGGTAAAATACAGACCGAAGATTCGTGTTTCAACTCTTCCGCTGTGTATGTGACATGTCCAGATTTGTTGTGTGGAACAAGGATGCTTACTACTTCACAATTACTTAGAGAGGTATGTTAGTATACATATTAATATTATAATAACATTGGTATATCGCCTCGAGTCAGCTGGAAATATCGTCGACTATGAAACAGCTGGTTGTTTTGTCGCGATTACAATGTGTTGGTACCGTAGTGAAAGTTGTTCAGTTTGATGGTCAAAAGCACACCATAACGCATTTTTTATTTTACGGACTAGTTTCAGTAATATTATAATTTAACTTTGCAAACCCTCCGATTGCTCCCGATCCTCCCCGAGTGATGAAACGTGAGTTCGTCTGGCTCATCCTGGGCAGTCAGCCTTGATACGACCATTGCTGGTTGGCTAATCTTTCCACTAGCAAAAATCTGTAAAATTACAATAGCCCTAAGAAAATCCGTGGTGGTCCAGTGGCGAGTAACCTTGCCTGCCGTGCAGGAGGCGATGGTTCGATCCCCGTCAAGACTGACACGTACCAAAGAGTTTTTCGGAATTTATGTACGATTTGTAACACCACTGGCTTTTCGGTGAAGGAAAACATCGCGAGGAAACCTGCATGCTTTAATTTCGAAGCATGTGTTGTACCCGTTGTCCATTATAAGTGGCGACGGGCTCACCCCCCCTCACACTGGACAGAGTTTCGGTACTACTGGTGAATCGAGGATGTTCTCAGGTTTCAGAATATCTCTGACTACCCCCTCGGGGAATATAGCCGTGAGCATATGCCTAAGAAAATCGTCAGTACAAACCATCAGTACAATCTTCACATTAGAATATCCTTTCTTATTTTTAGAACGCAGTATCAGAAAACCATTTATTCGGGAGAAACAAAAGATTCCTAGTAAAAAGACACCCGTACCCAATGATGTTTTATAAAAATCGTCAAAGGAGACACTTGAATGTAGATAGAACCGCTAAAAGATCAAAGAACTTTGACGAATCAAGGAATAAACGGGCTGAGAGCAGGGTAGTTGGAGGCAAGCCGAGTCAACCGGCCGCTTGGCCATGGATGGTAGCTATATACAGAGATGGAATGTTCCATTGTGGTGGAGTTGTTGTTACTCAAACTTGGGTAATGTCTGCTGCTCATTGTGTTCATAGGTAAGCTTAGGACAATCCTATTGCAAGTGACGTAATAGTTTGTGATGCAGTATTTTTGTTTATTGTTGCCTTAATTAATGGGGCTACAGTACAGAATCCAAAGATAAAGCGTGGTTTGTAAGAAGCTTAACGTCCAATCTTACTACTAAACCCATTGACATACCAAATAATAGACGCCGAGTCTAGTACAAAATTCTTGAAAAAAGTGTACGAGACTAACCTACACAAACCTAACTACGTGTGTACAAACCAACTAAAAACATTGAAAATGCTGAAATTATTTTTCATTTTGCTTGCGTAGTTTTTACTCCATCGCGGCACGGCATTATATACGTGCACGTAGTCGGTTGATCAAACGAAGACTGACGCGTAATTGGTTCTCTTTATACGTTTTGGTGCACTTTTTGTTAGGACGCTTTTGAGCGCGGACCCGACGTCCAGTAGTTGGTAAGTCAATGACTAAACCAGCACCTTTAATTAGTTTTTTTTACCTCTTGTAACTCACAATGACCGACCATAATCTATGCATATTTTTTTCGAAATCTCCCAAAAATATTATGTTTTATTAATATACCTAATAATTTTCTAGATTCTGGGAACATTACTTCGAAATCCAAGTTGGTATGCTTCGAAGATTCTCATTCTCACCCCAGGAGCAAAACCATGGTGTCACACACATTATTGTGAACCAGCAATACAATAAAGCTGACATGAAGAACGACCTCTCACTGTTGAGGGTCAAACCAGCTATCCAATTCAGTCGTTGGGTCAGACCGATCTGCTTACCAGGTTCTGAGACAGCTGGGCCTGAGTGGCAGTGGGGTCCAAGTCCTGGAACGATTTGTACTGCTGTTGGCTGGGGAGCTACTGTTGAACATGGACCTGATCGTGAGTTGCTTATTTTGAGACTTGATGGTATACGTTCAAGGTATGCTTTCGGTTAATGATTTCTTTTGTTGTAGCTGATCATATGAGAGAAGTAGAGGTACCAATTTGGTCGCACTGTAAGCATCGTGAAGACAGAGAAGGCAAGGAAATCTGTGCGGGACTTGTTGAAGGAGGAAAAGACGCATGTCAGGTTAGGATATTTACTTGCATAAAATGATCTTCGAGAACTTGGTAGGTAGAGAACAAAGAGTAAATTCTTGAAATTGTCATCGTTTACAGTCTTACGTATCTTAAAGATGAAAATTTTTAATCTGTTAAAACTTAAGATTAACTAAGCAGAAAGAAAAGTATCGCAACTGATTTCTTAGACATACAAAAAACTGACTAACTAATTTCCTAAAAAGACAAAATAATCCTCCTCCTCAACTGGTATCGTAGAAGAACTAGATATGTAAACTTAATTGCGGTAGCAGCTGAAGGGGAAATATCTCAACAACAAACTGATTCTATTGAAAGTTTGATACAACTGCAATTAACAGCCCTATTCAACCAAATATATTTCAGGGTGACAGCGGTGGGCCACTTCTGTGCAAAAATCCTTTGAATTCCCAACAATGGTATATGGCAGGCATAGTTAGTCATGGAGATGGTTGTGCTAGAAAAGATGAACCTGGAGTTTATACACGAGTCAGTCTTTTTGTAAAATGGATTCGGTATCACATCTGTAAGTACTAGTTTCTTATCTTAAACGTATCCCAAGCACTCGCGAGCTCTCACTTTTGCATGGCACGTAAGAACGCGCGAGCGCCTCTGTTTGGTGTATTAATAATGAATTTTAAATAATATTAGCAATTATTATCGTTTTAATTTTTACTATTCCAATGGCATTAAATAATATTTTACTAATTTTGAGAACATTACGTGTCTAATACCATGTCACAGATTAATCAAACGTAGTAATTATAGTACCCTGTGCTAATAATGAGTGGTTGATTAACTGTTTACCATAACTGATAGAGAAGACACTGACTTCTCTAATATAACTTTATTTTAGAGTAATCAAATAAAATGTTTCAGTTTCGAAAACATTACCAACTATTCAACCAAAACAAGAATGTCCAGGATTCAAATGTACCTCTGGAATATCTAAATGTATACCAAATAAAAGAATATGTGATAAAATTATTGACTGTCTCAACGGCGAGGATGAGCTTAACTGCGATCCAATGAGATCAACTTTCACCGATAATTTGTTTGCAACAACACTTTCAAAGGATAGTCAATTTATACAGGAATTGAATCTTCAAACTAAAGAAGCCGAAGCAGAACAAAAACGTGTTGAAAAGGTGTCAAATAAAGATAATTCAAGTACTACGGTCTCAACTACAAGTTCTGTTATGCCAAGCACAACCACAGAAGCTACGATACAAATTTATGAAATTAACGCAATTAAAAATAATGAATCTGAAGTTGTGAATGAAGTCCGTAAATCAAGGAATGATTTAGATATGGAAACTGAATCAACAAACAAGGAAAGTAAAACGGAGAACGAAATCGATTTCACTAAGGCATCTACGCTAGAAATACCAAATTCCAGAAGTACAGAAGAAGACAAAAGTAGCTCTGAAGAACAGGTCACTGATGAACCTGAAAAAACAGGAATAAGCAGAGAAGCAGATGAATCTGTTCGAGGTGATATGATATTTACAATGTCAACGTCTAGGGAATCTTTGGAATCAATGTCTATACTTAAAGATATAAAAGGCAAAGAAGCTGATATAAATGAAGATTGGACTGATTCTGATGGATCTGTTGCATCAACTTTATCTACATTTGTACTAAGTACTAACGAACCAACTGTGACTACACCTATTAAAATAAATGAAGAAAAACAAGAAAGTACCACAAATGTAATTATTGTCCAAAGTAAAACACTACTTGAAAATAGCACTGAAAGAATACTACCAAAAGAAAATAAAGTAGACAATAAAGATCTTGAAGAAACGAGTACAATCAAAAATATATCAAAAGGAAATATGGTACAAAAAGATGTTCTTGAAACCACTACAGAACAAAAACCTAATGATTTAGAATCGAAGTCTATCCCTGATGAAGAAACAGTACACCTTTCAACACTTATCAGTGACAACGATAATAACACAGTCACAACGCACTCACCTGAACTGGAATCAAAAGATATCTTAATTAATCTTCCCGATGCAGGCAGTACACCAACTCTTCATATAAATGTGGAAAACCTATCAACATCCTCTCCATTAGCTAAAAATCTCCTAGACTTAGAAGAGAAAACCGAATTAATGGACAAAATTAAAGAAATAGTACAATCACAGCTGCAACCTGCAAAAGTTAGAAACAAACATCGACTCCTAGACACATTTGAATGTAGACGGTAAGGTGAAATTAATCTTTTTCTGAGATTTCTCTTTCTTGTATCTTTATTGTATTTTGTCTATTAAATTATTTTGTTTTAAAGGATCTACCAAAAAGTACCTTACCACCATCGCTGCGACCACAAAGCTGATTGCGAAGATGGTACAGATGAATTTGGGTGTACCTGCGCTGATTATCTTACCACATACGATAAGAGACTGATTTGTGATGGAATATTCGATTGTGCTGATGGTCAAGATGAGGCGGATTGTTGTTAGTAAAAAGTCTTATCTTTTCTTATTTTTATAACTTTACGAAAGTAATTTAGACCTTGACTATTTCGAATTTAAGTTTAAAAATAATTATTATGATCACTTTGATTGCAGATGGTTGTCCTGAAGATCATTTCCTCTGTAGACGAAGTGGATTATGTTTGCCATCGAAATATGTATGTGATGATAAACCACAGTGTCCTGAAGGCGAAGATGAGCTGAATTGCTGTAAGCATTCGAATATTTCAATTGCTATAGAATCTAAAATATAATTACTAGGATATTAAATTCTTTTTGCACACGAAAAATATCATACCCAAAACCGATTTTACAATTATAGAATTCTGTCATAGACAGGTTGAATATTTTATTAACATACACTAATATTTAAATAAGATAAACGAATTATATTTTGAATTTGGTTGTTTGGTGTTCTAATGAAGTTCTTTATAATCCAGTCTAGTAACTAGCGTATTAACAGCTAAAAAGTTTTTTTAATTCCAGTTGCTCTATCCAATGGTAAAAACATCGTTTATGACTACGATGGAAGGCCAAAGATAAATTTAGAAGGATACCTTACTAAAAAACATGACAAGGATTGGCATATCATATGTGAACATAATTTATCGGTTGAACAACAAGAACTAGCTGCCGATCAGACTTGCCGTTACTTAGGGTTCAGGTAATTTCAAATTATGTTAAGACCAACAAAAATTATTTTTCTAGTTTACTTGTTTTCTTTTGTGTAGTACAACTTACACGTTATTTTATTTAACCGAACTAGGAAGGATTTTCAACATTGTTTTCACTAATTGAATATTGTTTTGTACTTTTATGTTTCCAAAAACTCAGCTCTCGTTTTTTTTACCAATACTAGCTATAGTTTTTGTAACCTATTAATCATCATTACTGATAAATAGTTAACTATGCACAGTGTTGTTTATGTAGTTACAATGAATGATTGTGTTAGCTAAAGAATGTTGTTTTTCACTAATTTTTCATTACCTTTACAGCAGCGCAAATCGATACCTAGTAAAGTACATAAACGTAAAAGACGGTGACATCCTTAGATCCGGTTTGGAAGATACGAGAAATAGAAGGGAAACAAACATAGTACCAATACACTTTACCTACAGAGAAGTCGATAACGATTCGGCTAGACATATTGTTTTGAAAGAACCTGAAATTCTCAAAGAACAATGTGTGCCGAACATAACGAAAACTTGCATGTCTCTATACGTTTTCTGCGACCATTCTCTTTACTCAAACTTCGATGAAAGTCAAGAGTTATTATATGGCAGATCTACTCAATCAGCAGAAACCTTGACGCAAGACATGTGGCCTTGGATAGCTAAAGTTTTTGTCGATGGAAATTATAAATGCTCCGGAGTCCTGGTAGATCTGTCTTGGACTTTGATAAGTCATTCTTGTCTTTGGGATGTATCGTAAGTAGAACCACGAACTTCATGATTTAGATATCAGAGCTTCAGATTGTCTTTACAATATATTTCCAATAACTTGATTTCTTTGATTATGATAACTGTAACCGTCCTAAAGTAAAAGAAATCGTGTATTACGTTGAAAGATATAGCTCTGATTTTTGAAATAAATTGGCAACTTTCTTATTCTGACTTTAATATATTTTCAGTTTAATACATCACCATATTACTGTAGTTCTTGGATCTCATAGAACTCTTAGCGCCACACAAGGATTGTACGAGCAAACGTCTAAAGTCGATGCTATGAAAGACTTGTATCATAGCAAAGTTGCTCTTTTGCATTTGAAGCAGCCAGCCCAGTACTCTAGTATGGTGAAGCCAATGGTTGTTCCTCCATCGTGAGTAACAGTTTTTACTTTTATAAAGTTCAAATGGGTGATTCAAAACAATCGTATTTCCAGAAAAAGATAGATTGTGTTGCAATTGTACTATATTCTTCAACTAGGAACTAGTATTAGTACGTTAGTATTTTTATCTGTTTCCTTGGTATAATTCTAAAAAACCAACGTATCTAATAAAAACCCAATCAGCTCATTGATGCTATGAAACTGTTCAAGTGTTCAAAGGTTCCATCTAGTATCAAATTCAAAACCAGCATTTCTATTTCTATTTGGCGCCAATAGTAAAAGTGGTATCATAATTAAAAACAGGAATCATCCAGTATCACCTGATGTCTGTTATGATAAGCATGGTTTTGATCATGGCAGACATAACATCGATGAAATGTGGGGTCGAATAGCCCCCCTTTTCGAGTTTTGAGATAAGCTTTAGTTTAGTTATGTTATTGAACTAAGTAAAACTTATTTTACAAAGATTATTAAGTAAATCAATCAACTTGTACTTAGGTTTCTTAAAACCTTGCAGAAATTTGCACGAAGAAAAATCGATGAGCTGTGTTGCGATAGGGCAGGACGAAACGAACAGCACCATAGGTGTTTTTCTCCATGAAACAAATGAAAACTGCGCCATGCATTCGAGATGCTTCGAACGCCGTCAACAAAAGGATCTTTGTTCGGTAAGTTACAGAAGAAATACTATCATCATCAGCCTATATACCTTAGTCCACCGTGCGTGTCAATTGCAAATTGGTGGAATACATATACAGGGTTCTTCTTAAAATACCGACACTTTTTCAAGGGGATGATCAGACCGTCAAACTGAACAACTTTCTCTATGGCACCAACATCTAAATCGCGAAAAAAAAATCAACTCTTCCATACAAAACTGCAAACCTACGTGAGCCAAATATATGGGACAGTAGATTTTTTTCGCGATTTCGATGTTGGTCCTATAGAGAAAGTTGTTCAGTTTCACGGTCTGTTCATCCCCTTAAAAAAGTGTCAGCATTTTAAATTGGACCCTACATGCATAAGAATTTCTTCTTCAACGAATACAGGTTTCCTCACGATATTTTCCTTCACCTTTTGAGAGCAGTCGGTATACCAAGAAATACTATCTTCTAGAGAAATTACTTAGTCTTAGTTTATTAATTAATATTATAAGAAGCGATTCCTTTTGAGTGCTTTGAAAAGAAGCTTCTTTTGAAATTATGTATACTTCATTCCATAGAACGATGAAAAGACATTCCGATTACTATTTAGCTTTCTGGCGAATTCTAATTTATCTGAAGATAATCTAAGGGTCTGGAGGTTATGACGACAATATCTTGAACGTTTCTTAAGCTGTTCTAAGCATAAGTGAGAAGTTACGTATAAACCTAACAAATTAAAAATGCATAACCTCACATTGCAATAAGTACAGATACCACGACCTCTTTCTTTAGATATTATTCCTTGTGTTACTCTTGGATAAATCAAAGTTTGGATAAATCCGGCCTAAGTATTTCAAATCTCTGTTTCTGTAATTCAAAATAGCCTTAAACGTTCGTTTCTATTTGTAATGGAACATAACTAATTACGTAATGAAATTTTTTTTCGAGTTTAATATTGAAAAATAAATGATTCCATATCAGTTAAATTAAATCGGCTACATGATAAAGAGTTGATAGAGAATTGAAACAATTAATGATAATGATAATGTATTTAGTTGTTGACTGACATGATTTCTCATCGTTATCATCATGCACGATTGTAAATAATGATAAATTCCGAAAATCGTAATAGTAATTATTAAAAACACTGCTAGTTTTATAGATTAATGTATTTTTTTTTCTGAATGAAAATTGGCATCCCAATATGAAAACATTTACCGTTCCCGCTATATGTTTTCAAAAATAGTTTTTCGGTGCCCGGACGTGGAAGCTCGTATCCTACTTTTTTTGCTGTCCTAAATTTTTGAATCACTAAATCGAATGAGACCGGACCGGCGACCCATACACAAACATCGATCTACATGCTTTTCGAAGCAGTGAAATTCATATTCATATCGTTTTTTTGCAGAAAAATGCAAAAATACCCCGGCAATGGGCAGGTATCATTAGCTGTTATACGAAATTGGGATGGTACCCAGCTGCGTCATTTGTGGACAGTCGTGGGGAATGTGGTCTTGGTGATGTTATCGTCGCCAGCGGCATTGATAACCTGAGGGCAGAGATGAAGAATCATATAGGTTAGTACCAAGTGTCTTAATACAAGGACATTGTTTCAGTGCACTATTGTGAAATATCATAACCTATAGACTGTCGCAATTCCAGACACAAAAGAAAATCTATTGTTCGTCGCGTAGATTTATGTTCTGACCTTAGACTACTTATACAGGGTCCTTCTTAATATGCTAACACTTTTTTAAGGGGATGATAAGACCATCAAACTGAACAACTTTCTCTATTGGACCAACATCGAAATAGCGAAAAAAAAATCAGCTGTCCCATATATTTGGCTCGAGTAAGTTTGCAGTTTTGTATGGCAGAGGAGATTTTTTTTCGTGATTTCGATGTTGAGAAAGTTGTTCAGTTTGACGGTCTGATCATGCCCTAAAAAAAGTGTCAGCATATTTTGAAAGACCCTATATAGGGACCAGCCTCGCGGTAGCATTTCCCCTCTGCCACGTTACAAGATCAATTAATCATGTGCATTTACATACAATTTTATACCTTATCACTAAACGAGACAGCCTATTATTTCGAAACAATAACTTCGAACTTATCACGTTTGGGGTTCACACGAGACTACTTTTCATGATTTTTAACAATCAAAATTAGAATCTAAAGTTATGGGGAATAAAATCCGAAGTTCCTTATGTTACCTTACCCCCCGCTAAAAGTGGCAGAATTTGTTAGTAGAATTACACGCGTAACTCGTCCATATTAGTAAATAGTCTAAGGTTCTGACAGATCAAAGGTTAAACTACTGTATCGTAGTCGTTTCGACTTGATAGCTCTGTTGAGCTGTCGAAACGGTTTTTTGCGTTCCGTGAGGTAGGCTCCATTGTGAAAGTTGTTCAATTTGATGTTCTGAGTTCACCGTTTCAGTCGACGGAGGGCTGTCCTTACACCCTATATATTGTAGTTGATTTGTCTTAATGATCTCTGAAACTCAGGACCTACTTTATTGCCAGCGCCCGCGGCATGATGGCGCGATAAAGCGCTATCGCGCCCTAGCTCCCTTTCTATTTGCGCGCGAACGAACGAGTTAGCAGGCGCGATAAAACGTTTATCGAGGCACCATGCCGCGGGCGCAGATCTCGATTTACGTACGACAAGACGACGTCCGGATTAAGAGGTCCAGGACCTTTTTATCTTATTGCCTAATGGTGCTCCCACACTGCTGTTAGAAAATGTTAACTAATGTTAGTAAACATTTGTTTACAAACATTTGATCACAAATGTTATAAAATGTTTTCATGTTAGTAAACATTTTTGAACAAAATTGTTAGCTAACATTTTATAACAAAATAAAACATTTGTTATCTTTCTTCTTCCATTTTCATGTAGACACCAGAACGCAAAACCAAACAGCGAGCTAAAAATGTTATAAAATGTTAGTAAACATTTTCCGTCAGTGTAGGAGCACTTGTAACATCTAACATTTTCTAACAAAATGTAACAATATATAACATTTGTTAGTAAATGTTATAGTTTTAGAAAATGTTTGTAAACATTTTCTAACAGCAGTGATTTTTTTTTTCGGTTTACATGATATCTACTCTCAGACATAGACTTTTGAATTTTCCATATTAGCACGTCGATGATAGCTCAATTTTTTTTTACGAAAATCCGTATTGGTAATTTTTTAGTAAATCACCCAGTGATAAAACTTACATAGGTTTTTAGAGGACTTTTCAAAATGCATTAAAACATCACATTCATTGCTAGGCTGCATAGGAGCTGTGCTATTATGATATAAATAACTTTTAAGGTTTTATGGGAGAAATCGCTTTTTAGACCGCCTTATCCTTTGTATTTCTTTACGGTATATTTTATGTTTCGATTGATTGATTGAAAATGGTTTTGGTTACTTTTTCATTAACCTTTAGAGTCAAACATTTCAGCTCAGATGCGAGTTAGGCCATAAGTGTTTATTACAATATGTGTTTTTTATAGTAATATAATTATACAATACTTTGATTGTTGGCGGCGACTGTTAAAAAATGACAATACCTTTACTTATACCCATTTATACACCGTGTTAATGAATTAACGCAAAACTAGAAAGTAGTTTGTTTGGAATCGAGATTGGAATCGAATTATCATAGTTTCAACGTAGGATTTTTTTTACAATTTAGGAAATAATTTGTTTGTAAAATTTTAAATTTACTGAACTCGATCTCAACCCACCGCTCGGGCACTCTCACCCTACTTACTACTAAAACAAGATTCGTAAAATGTATCCATGAGCACATTAGCGCTTTCATTCATTGATTTAAATGATAACAAATCATTTTTGTCTCAAAACTTAAAGTGTGAATAACTTTAAATGTTAACTATCAAAATAATGAAATTATTGTTTCAATCTAATTATGTTGTTATAAATCAGTTGGGGTGTATAAGGTTTTGCGCTTATTCATTAACACGGTGTAGAATATGCGGATTTTATAGGTATGCTCGCCATTTTTGCCGTTAGCTTTCCAATCCTATTTTCAAAATATCCTAACACGCATGTATACTAGTTTTTGTTTTATTCTCCTACAGTTTTGGACCGTAAAATGTCACCTAGCACTAGCAATACTACACCGTAACAAGCACCGATGAGTTTTGCGAACGGTTCGGTTTTGTTAAAAAATTCTGGAAACGTTTTTTTAGTGATGTTTGTTACACACATTTGTTCGTTTTATTGTCTACCAAAAAGTTGTGTAAATCGACCAACATAATGTAAATCATAAAATAAATACGAAAACATTACCATAAAACCTACAGAACATTATAAGAGGTTAGAAATGCAAAGTAGCGCTTTTGCTTCGGAGACGGCTGTCGCCACTTGTCTTCCCGCTCACGCTGCTACAATTACTCATGCCCTCTCGCTCGCACCACGCCGCGCTCCTTATGGTGTTATGTAAATCATTGCATAACCTGTGGCGACACGTTCCACGCCTACTTTGCACTTCTAACCCCTTCTATAATGTTCTGTGATAAAACCATGCAACTACAGTCCTGGGGTGTAAGTATGTTCCAGTTTTCCTGCCGTACTAAATTTCTACACATAATGCCATGTAAAAATTTGTAAAGCTCCTCTTATAGTCGGGGAAATCTACGGATTTTTGTATGGAGAAGGTTGCATTAATTGCACTTTTGGTGATAATTTGGAATATAGTAGATAAATACCTGAAAACCATAAATTCTCAATAATCCCCGATTTTTTATTTTTTATTATTGAATAATTAAGACATTTACAAAACATTAAATTTAGGTATGAACAAAAAATGGAAAACTGGTGATTTTGTACAGGTTGGCTTCATTCAATACGTTTTATTTATAACAATAATAATCCCCGGTTAATACCGTAAATTTGAGTAGATATTTAATACTCGTATTTTGTAAGTCTTCGAAAATTATAACCTCAAAACTAAATTATTTACTGTTTGTTTGTACACATTAAATTTGCCTTGTGATAATTAACTATATCTTTTACTTGTAATTTATATCGATTTTAAGGTATTTCTCAGGTTCCTGAGCCAATACAACCACGAAATCTCGACAAAAGTGTTTTAAACTAACAGTAATATTATTTCAAACACAATTTACTAAAGTGTCTTTAATTCAATCTCAAACCTTATTTTTCCTAGACTATTATAGACAAAGATAAAGATAAACAGAAAAACTGTTTATATGGCGTTACGTTTCACATTTGGGTAACTGAGTAGTGACAGAAAATTGGACCATACTTGCACCCTAGGACTATAGTTTTACGGTACATAAGTTTTGGTTAAAGTTAACTCGATCAAGAGGATTTTGACAAAAAATCAAGCATCAATAGGCTGCCTTTTGTAAGCTTTTCAAACAAAAACGCTTTCTAAATGAGATATTAATAAATAATAAATATCTTGGACATTGTCACACAAATTATCTAGTCACATTTAAAGTACCAGAATCTAGCCTGGACTTGTGTTATGGTGTGACTAGAGAACGATATAGAATACATATATAGATACAAACGTCCATGACTCGGGTACAAATATTCATATTCATCATACAAATATTTGTCCCTTACGGGATTCGAACCCGCGACCCTCGGCACAGCAGGCAGGTTCACTACAGACTGTGCTATCGGGCCGTCTTCATATTAATAAGGCGGATATCATTGATTGATTGTAAGCGACAGTTATATTAGATAGGCCATTGATCAAAATACGAGACAAGGACAAGCTTGATCCCTACGACCCAATTATATTAATCATAGAAAAAAGACCCATGTCAATATCTGAACAGGGATTAATGCGATAATATTTCTTTTGCTGTGAAAAACGGGTGTTAGACGCTCAGTCAACTCAGAAAATTATTAAAATACTACCTGTTACCCGCGACTCCGTCTGCGTAGACCTTAGAAAAGTATCCTATGTGTTAATCCAGATTATATTCTTTCTGTGTGCCAAATTTCATTCAAATCCATTCAGTAGTTTTTACGTGAAAGAGTAACAAACATCCATCCATACTTACAAATTTTCGCGTTTATAATATTAGTAGGATAATATGAAAAACCTTCAGTCTGGTCCATCAGTCAGTAGGTTAGACGATCAGTCTGATATCAGATTGACCAGATTGATGCAGGATTGAGAATGTAACACCCATCTTAGTCAAGAGCGATGATAATCCATACGGAAGAGAGCTAGCGACTCAATCATGAGACGGCGATTCAATTTCAGGGGGCCTAGACAAAATGCACACGCTACTTATTCTACAAACGTCAACGCCGCATCGTTATCGACGATAGAAAATTGACAGAATGCTAGACAATGTCACAAATTATTGACCATCGCTTATTAGAGAAAAAAAAGCCAAATCTGCTCTATGATTCGCGTTCAGTTCACTCAATCAATCACTCTTTTATCTTTTTTATAAGCTGGATCGTGTTCGATTTTCAAAAGAATTTGAAAATTTGAAATTGCTGTCAAATTTTCCGCCCGCCATTTTCTAGCGTTATCTACAAGGTCTTGTTGATCGACAAGAAGCGTTCGAAACGAAACGCTCACTGTCGAAAGCAACTGTCAAAAACTCCATGTTATCTAGGACTTTTCTATTCGTTTTCGTTCTTTTCTACAGTCGTTTAACGCTAATCCAAAGGTACTTTATCTAGGCCCCCTGGTCTGTACCACTAAGTTCTACGGAATTTATGTACGGTTGTATTTAATCAATATCACTAGCTCGGCGGTGAAGGAAAACATCGTGAGGAAACCTTACCCGAGAATGAAAAGAAAATATCATAAGTTCCGAGGTATGCGTAAAATATGGGTGAACTTGGGGCGAACACAATAGACCAGCGATGGTCACAGTGTTATATAACGACCCTTGCTTGCAATAGCCCAACAAAAAATCAATCAAGACCCGTCTTAGATGAAAGTCCAACCACTAGACATGTCAATCCTACCTGAAAACCTAAGCTATGCCATAAAAGACCCTTATCCTTGCTACATAGGTATTTAAATTCATTACAAACTCTGCGGGTTATTTCAGACCATCACACTGAACTTCCACTATAATAAAAACTTACTACAGAGCCAACAATAAAAGCGAAATTTGTTCTATGGGCAAAGTTAATACTACTCGATCTAAAATATTAAGTATTATGAGAGCAGATTTTTGCAGCTGATAAAATTACATGACATTGCAAGGTAATATAAGGTAATATAATCAATATCGAATACATTTCAGTCGAATTATGTTTGCAGTTTTGTAGGGGACAGCAGATTTTTTTTTCGCGATTTCATTATTGGTCACATAGAGAAAGTTGTTCAGTTTGATGGTCTGATCCTTAAAATAGTTTCAGCTAATTTTGTTAGACCTTATATGACGTGTTAATGAATAAACGCAAAACTAGAGAGTAGTTTGTTTAGAATCGAGAGCAGAATCGAATTATCATGGTTTACATAGGTAATTTTTTTCAAAATTTAAAATATATTGTTTGTAAAATTTTAAATTTATTTAATTCGATCTCAAACCACCGCTCAGGCACTCTCACCCTACTTACAACCAAAACAAGATTCTTAAAATGTATCCATGAGCATGATATCGCTTTTTTTAATTGCTGAAATGAGAACAAATAATTTTTGCCTCAAAACTTAAAATGCTAATAACTTTAAATGTTAACCATCAAAATAATGACATTATTGTTTCAATCGAATTATTTTGTTGTAAATCAGTTGGGGTGTATGAGGTTTTGCGCTTATTCATTAACACGTTGTATAGGTACCCCCACAGCACTGCATAGGAAACCTTAGACCTTAGTAACCTCGTACGTATCGTATTTACGTCCCATGGGAATTTATGGGACGAAAATTTAATAATTGGGGTCGTTCATTCTAGGCGACCATGGTTACCATGGTTGCCAATTTTATATGAATCGTCATGGTTAGCCTATCATCGTCCACTACTGAACAGCATAGGCTATTGGACTGGGTGCCCAGAAGGTTTGAACGCTGCTATTATCAGGGCGTAAATTTAATAGCTGAGGGGTTAGGGGGTCATGAGAGATTACCGAAATATGTGGACTGGTTACGCGTGTAATTCTACTAACAAACATTTCTGCCACTTTTTGCGGGGGGCGACGTAACATGAAATCAGCAACTTTGCATTTTATTCCCCATAACTTTAGATTCTAGTTTTGAATGTTAAAAATCATGAAAAGTAGTCTTGTGTGAACCCCAAACGTTCTATGTTCGAAGTTATTATTTCGCAATTATAGGCTGTCTCGTTTAGTGATAAGGTGTACAATTGAATCTAAATGCACAAGATCAATTGTGCTTATACCGTGGCAGATGGGAAATGCTACCGCAAGGCTAGTCCTTATAATAATTAGTCAAAGCCCCGTGCACAAAAATTTCATGCTACGAAAATTTTCAAAACAAATAACCGATGTCCAGCGCCAGTGATTTTCATGACAACTAGCCCTTCAGCTATTCAATTTACGCCCTGAATATGACAGCGTTCAAACCTACGCACCCGGTCCATATAGGCCGCTCCCAAGGTGCACCACAAAACTATCCTCGGCCTTCCTCATCAAGTTACTCCCCGCTACCTTCTACCCTTTTCCTTACCATAATATTGTATGTAAAATTAAATCTTATAGACGATGCAAAGTTTCCTGCTCCTATAATAGCTTTCATTATTTCATTAAACAGATTAGCATACTTCTTCCTAATCAAATACCCCGGTAAACAAAGCATTTTAAGCTTATAACGCTCCTACCGTTACTTTAAAACTAGACTCTATTCTATGTAACAAATAAGTAGAAAATTAAAAATTCCTTGTTCCATTTTGAAATTTAATTTAAGACAGAAATAGCTTTATCGCAGCGAGAGCTTGTTTATTATTTATCCGAGAACTATATTAAACTATAGATTAAATATCCTTTGTACACGATAGTTTTCCCTAATGGGGATACCTTGAGAGCCTTTCTAAATACCATCAAAGGTTCTTTTGAGCCTGGTTCCGAGATTGGGATAAGGATTTCTTAGTAGTAGTCCTCACTCGTGTCCTTAACATAAAGATTCAATTAAATTAGATTAGGTACTCTGCTGTAAGGGTGTAAACTTATAATTTAGGGAGTGCTGCAAATCATTAAGAGAAGTTTATTCCGGATGCGTAAATGCGTGCTGCATACAAACGAAGTCTGGTGATATTTTCAATACTAACCAATTAAACTCAATGACATTTTGCAGAAACAATCTAGGAACAAATTTCTATGCTTGTATCGTGTCCGATTTTCGTTAAAATATACAGTTTCAATGCTAGGATTAATTTAAGATTTGTATGGAAATCTTTGAGGCACTGTAACTTTAAAACTGTACATTTTAAGAAAAATCTGACACAACACAAGCATAGAGATTTGTTTCTAGATTATCTCTGCAAAATTTCATTGAGTTTAATCGGTTAGTATTAGAAATATCACCAGACTTCGTTTGTATGGAGCGCGCTAACAGTAATATACCCTTAAGATATGCCACACTCATACTGAATTCCGAATCAGGATTACGATTTCGTATGGGCTTTCCCCTCCATAATTTTAAATCCTATACAAAATCACAGTTCTTATTCGGAATTCTGTATGTGTGTGGCAGGCCTAAACTATATCAATTTTTATAGTGGGACAAAATGTGGAATCGCAAAAAAAATTTTTATTTTATACTTTGACATTTTCTATGGAACATCAAACATTTTTAACTCTATCACGGAATATGTAAGGGTACAACTCTATTTCGATTAGCGTCGTCGGAGTGAAAGTGATTTAGTTTGATTATCTGAAGCACTCTCTAAATTAATTATGTTTTATAGGTACCTAACGTATTTAAGTTTACACTCTGTATTATGGCACTGGTGTATTCAATGTTTTTATTTATATTTGAAATTCAATTAAAATCGATCAAATCATCCCACATCTATCCCATCTACTGGACATACACCTTCTTCCTGTTGCGCCATTTTTCGCGATCCTGTTCTGATCAGATCGAATGTGAACCCGTCACCCTCAGAATGATGTCGGAGTCGGACCAACGAACTACTACCCTTCGTCCCTCCCTTGGCCACAACTCTGATATCAGCGTAAGACATAATAGGGTCCAAATTAATATGCACACACATGTCTGCCACTTTTTGCGGGGGGCGAGGTAACATGAAATCCGCAACTTTGGATTTTATTCCCCATAACTTTAGATTCTAATTTTGAATGTTAAAAATCATAAAAAGTTGTCTCGTGTGAACCCCAAACGTTCTAAGTTCGAAGTTATTATTTCGCAATTATATGCTGTCTCGTTTAGTGATAAGGTGTAAAATTGAATGTAAATGCACAAGATCAATTGTGCTTATACCGTGGCAGAGGGGAAATGCTACCGCAAGGCTAGTCCTTATAATGATTAATCAAAGATAAACATAGATTAATATGTATATTGGTTATAGAAAGGTAAGTTGCCTGGGATTTTACAACGTCTCAGTATTAGCCTTACCACTTTTTCGCACCAGAGGGAGTCACATTGTGGCTCCCTCTGGTGCTAATACATTGAAAAAGACAGTCGGCCGACACGAGGATCGAACCATAGCCAGCCGAATCGTGAGCCGGTTGTCTAGACCACTAGACTAACAAGACAGTGATCCATATGAACAAAATCTCTCACTACTGCAGCGGTGTAGCGTGCTATCGCTACACCTCACAGCTGAACACCACCCGAATTCAACACATAGTGCTTCGATACGTCACCGATAGATGTCGGTAGCGGGCTATAGAAAATCAGCGATCCATTTAGTTTGTTCAAAGATAACATAGCATGGTTAATAAACTGCCTACTGCAGTGTGCGCGAGTGAACCATGTACTAGGAAATTATTTCATTTACAGTAAATATTTTGTTTGCTTTTAAATTAATGAAAATTAATCACCTGGTCGAGATCTGTGTTATGGTAATGAAATGATCACCTGCATTATCCCTCTATTATGGTGCCTGTAAATAAAATGCCGCAATATTTCCGAATGTTATTGTTTAAATTAAAAACAACGACGGCAAAATATTTACTAGGCGCTAGCTGAACGTAATTTACCTATTAGCGTTAGCGTAAACAGTTGCATTACTTTTAGGGGTGATTGTACCAATGATACTGAACAACTTTCCCTATGAAACTAAAATAAATTCTTGACTTTCCATAATAAATACAATCAGCTGATTGAACGTTTAAGTATGAAAGTCAACATGTTCATTTGTGGATTTCCACCACACATTCCCACCGCTGTAACTCCTGTAAACCAGGACCAACAGCGGCGACCATTAACAACACTAGACAATGAAGTCCAGCGAGCCCGGGGGATGACTCTAATCTGTCTTGGAACCCGCAATGAATTTAATCAAAGAAGATATTTGTTTTTCCTACTCCTTATTATCCTTTGGAAAAGTTGTTCAGTATCATGAGTACAATCACTCATTAAACTAAATTAATGCATCTGTCTACCCTAGCACTGTATAACTATTTCCCGCCCTCTCACCAGTAATCTTATTATTATGGCGCATTTGCCCTGCAGTGAGATCTTACAGGCTATAAGTATACAAGGTGTAACTTAACATCCTAGCAATATTGGAAGGGGGTTGTTTAGACCATCGAGAGCGATGATAGCCCATTATTATTATTAGTTATTTATTTATTTTAACACTTTATTGTACACACGGAAATACAGATGAATACAGCATTACTGAGTGAATGGGACCTTAACAGACTTGCGCCTGTGCCACTTCGACCATCGCTGATCTTTTGTGAACGCCCTTTCTACAGTTCCCTATTAATCTCTAAAGCAGTTAGAAATCGCAGTAGGTTTTTAACCGGGAGGTTTTGTATCTCATCTGGAGTCAGTATCTGTCTGCCAAGATGAGTACTTCGTTAGCCCGTACGGAAAGGCAAATCAGTAAAAAGGCGGCGGTTCGATTCCTGAGCACCTACCTTAGGTTTCACCAAAACTTAGTGTTTTACGGAATTTATGTACGGTTGTATTTGTCAAGATCACTAGCTCGGCAGTTAAGGAAAACATCGTGAGGAAACCTGCATTATCGAGAATGAAAAGAAAATACCATAAGTTTGGAGGTATGTGTAAATGTGGGTGAGCTTTGGGGCGAACACAATAGACCATTAAAAGTCGCAGTAAACATAACGACCCTTCTTTGCAATAGCCCAGTCAACAATTATTACACCCATAAAACACTTTCTTTTCCCAGGAAGATCAGTAGCACCAGAATCGATAGACCAATTCGTCGATGAATGTGAAGGCCAGAGATGCAGCCGTGGGAGATGCGTGAAGCTTTCCCAGGTCTGCGATGGGGTCAACGATTGTGAAGATGGTATCGATGAGATGGAACAAACATGTCAAGTGAAGAAAGCAAAGTGTTTGAAAGAACCTTATAGTCGGGGATGTGGTAAGAATATCTTTATAAGAAACCCGCGACTTCATCACACAAATAATATACCAGATTTTAAGAAAAAATTTCAGTTTCATCAAAATCAGAATGAATGAATGAATGAATGAATGAATAAATGAATGAATGAATAAATGAATGAATGAATAAATGAATGAATGAATAAATGAATGAAAGAATAAATGAATGAATGGATAAATGAATGAATGAATGAATGAAATGTAGGAATGAAATATACTTTTATTTGCACTAAAACACAGAATACAGCATAGAAAAAAGAAACAACAAGAGAAAAAAAACGGTAATGATACAAATAAGGCGGTCTTATCGCAATCAGTTCAGTAGTTTTTGCGTGATGCTGTTACAAACATACAGACAAACAAACAGACAACAATTCTAAAAAAGGTTGATTTGGAGTCCGGGATGCCTAAAAACCATATCGTAATCTTTTTCGTGTAAATATCTTCAATGTACAGACACACTTCTGTTACAGTTTTATAATAGTTAAGATTAAGATACAAGCAGATTACCAAGCATAATTTCCCTTCAATCAGAAAACATCTAAGTGCAGTGCATTTACCTACAGTATGTTACTGGCTACAAATAGTATAGATGCTTTCTGATTCTGAGCAACATAAAGATTACAAAATATCACAGATAACCTATAAACCATAAACTAATCCATAAACCATTAACCCATGATACTAACCCATAAACAATTTTTACCCTAATCAACGAATCGCCATGAGCATACAAATAAATAAGGTGCAAAACACCCAAAAAGTATTTAATTAAAAGGGTGGTTTAGACCTTCAAGCTAAACAACTTTCTTTATGGAGACAATGTCGAAAAAGGAATAAAAATTTCTACTGTCCCATAATTTGAGTCGATTAGGTAGGTACTGCAGTTTTTATGAGAAACCGATGATTGTTTTAATTTTTACTCGATATTTTTCAATTTGATGGTCTAAACCACAACTTTAATAAATATCACTACGGTGTTTTGTTACATCCTGTACATAAACCTCACAACCCTAATCCTCTTCGAGTTGGTCAGAGATTCCGCTAAAAGTATCATCTATCTAAGCAGCGTGCAATTGTATAAAGGATCACTTTTATTTGGTAATTTTTGATGGACTGACATTCAAAGTTAAATCTCTACGTAAGTATTATAGCGGATATTGCACAAATAATCACGAATTAGTCGAGTAGGGTAGTGAAAAATATTCTGAAACTCATAACATCCACGTTTCACCTAGTACCTAGTACCGAAACTCTGTCTAGTGTGACACTTACCATCAACGTTCGAGAGCAATGAATACGGGTCACTCACAACATAAACCTTAATATCTCGAATACTATTCAAATAAAAAGTATGTTATTGACTATTTAATACTTCCACATAAATTATTAAAATTTTCTCGTTGCTGTAAAGTAATGCCAATATAAAGGGTATAAACTAAACAAAAGATTTTTTGAAAATGTTAATTTTAGTTTTGAATATTTAATATTAATGTGGTAATTATAGAACTCACACACACTTAAATGTGTGACATAAAATGGTTATTTTAAATTTTTGTTCTGCGATTGAATTGACGCATTTATATTTGTGTATTTTAACTTAAGTAAAACAAATGAAAAATAAGAAAAATTATTAATCTAAGTCAAGTATTAAATAGTCTATAAAATACTTTTATTTGAATAAGCTATCATTCTTAGTTTCTGAGATATTAAAGTATGTTGGTGACCCGGATTCATTGCTCTTGAGTGTATTATAATAAAACCTTAAATTATTATATATGTGTTAAAGAATAAGCGCAAAACCTCATACACCCCAACTGATTTACAACAAAATAATAAGATTAAAACAATAATTTCATTATTTTGTTAGTTAAAATTTAAAGTTATTCGCATTTTAAGTTTTGAGGCAAACATGATTTGTTATCATTTCAGCAATGAATGAAAGCGCTAACGTGCTCATGGATACATATTAAGAATCTTGTTTTGGTAGTAAGTAGGGTGAGTATGCCTGTGCGGTGGGTTGAGATCGAGTTAAAGAAATTTTAAATTTTACGAATAAATTAATTAATATTTGGAAAAAAATTACCTATATTGAGAACATGATAATTGGTTTCTGCTCTCGATTCTAATCAAACTACTTTCTAGTTTTGCGTTAATTCATTAACACGTTGTATAGGGTCCTTCTTAATATGCTGACACTTTTTTAAGGGGATGATCAAACAGTCAAACTGACCAACTTTCTCTATGGCACCAACATCGAAATCGCGAAAAAAAAAACATCTGTCCCATACAAAACTGCAAACCTACTCGAGCCAAATGTATGGGACAGCTGTTTTTTTTTTTTGCGATTTCGTTGTTGGTCTTATAGCGAAAGTTGTTCAGTTTGATGGTCTGATCATCCTCTTAAAAAAGTGTCAGCATATTAAGAAGGACCCTAAACAACGTGTTAATGAATTAACGCAAAACTAGAAAGTAGTTTAAGAAGGATCCTGTATTATAATTGTACTGAGTGTATTGTACAGATTTAACTTTAATCAAACATAGCACAAAGACAGCTGATGTCTAATCAATGCTCATTTTACTTCAGAAACATTTACACGTCTTGTCTTTCATGTCACGAGCGAGATACATAGATTAAATTCGTACCAACCTAAGAGGAAGGATCTCTCTTTAAGACTAGAGTGAGCCATACCAATTGTAAAGCGTCAACTTTTTTTGACGTTTAGGTTTGAGTGTGTGGTGTCAAGTAGTATGGACAAAAGGCACTAAGTGATATATGGCCTTATGTTTACGGTCACTTTTCACACACACTAGCTCAAAAAAAAGTGGACAGCCGCATAAACAAATATCTATAGTTCCATCTCCTTCTACTATTAAAGGTACGTCATAAGACAAAAGAGACCAACTACAATCGTAAATTTATGCGGACTCTATGGAGATCCTTCCTCTTAGGTACCAACAGATTTATTTCCATTTTTCGTAATCCCAGTCACGACTTCTTTTCGTTTCCAATGTATAGTAATTTTGTTTGATTAAAATTGTTATTACAAAAATCTAAAAAAACATTTTGTTCATATTTTATATCTTAGTACTAAGGTGGATCGAGCTTTGCTCGGCGACTTCCAAGTAAATCTAGATAGGTTTAATCTCTGAAAAAATCCAATTTCATATAAAATGTTCTTTAAATTTTCTCAAGAGCCACCATAAAATGGGTTGTATGGAAGAAATCGCTTTTTAGCAATAAGACCGCCTTATTTGTACCATTACCGTTTATTGTTTCTTTTTTCTACGCTGTATCCTGTGTTTTGGTGCAAATAAAAGTATATTTCATTCATTCATTCTTTCATGAAATGGCGGAAAACCGTGGCAAACCGGAGAGCAGGCGTCCGTCTAGTAACAGACAACGTGACTGAAAATCTCTTCAAACCAGCTATGGAAAAAGAAAAACAATTAATTTACAAAATAATAATACAAAAAATTATACAGGGTGTAAGGAAAAGTATCATTAACCTTTAAACCACATACTCCACCCATCAAACTGAACAACTTTTACTGTAGGAGCAAACCTGTCAGAACAAAAAATAAATCTGCTGTTCCATATGTTTGAGTCGAGTAGGCATTGCAGTTTAGTATGGAACAGTAGATTTTTTTTATTCTGACATGTTTGCTCCCATTGTAAAGTATGTGGTTTAAAGGTTAATTATACTTTTCCTTACACCCTGTATATAAAGGTTTTCGATGCATACACATTTTTACTCTATTTAGTGACTAAGAATTAATCCTTTCAGACCAGTTGCCTTTTTATGAGTGTTAACTCAACATTAGCATTTGAATTAAATATCAGACTACTTCAAAGTAAAACGGCACATATGTAACTCGAATTTCCCTCCAAGGGACTTGTTGCACGTTTTCTTTTGTAGAAAACGATACTCATATCAGTGCCGGCGGCATTTGAAGTCTCTAGACGAGTTTTGTGATGTACACGCTTTGGTACATCTATCTATCCTACTAATAATATATTTGGGAAAGTTGTGTTGTTTGTTTCGCCGTCTGGTTCCGGCTTAGAATGGACCACCCCGTTTTTAGGGTTCCGTAGCCAAACAAGGAACCCTTATACTTTCGTCCAATTTGTCTGTCTGTCTGTCTTTCTGTCTGTATGCCTCGCCTCAATAACTCGCTGATTTTTGCACCTATTGAATCGAATTTGCCATGAAGACAGATAACATTAACCCAAAAACAGATATGTAGAAAACAATTTTTTCGACCCCAATTTTCGATTTCCCAAACAACGAAAGAGGGGTAGGACATTTTTTTTTTAAATCTTTTCCAATGAAACAAAACTCCCATAGAAACTAAATCGATATAAGGCTTTTGAGATATCTGCGCTCAAAGTCAAAAACAGGGCGTGTTTTTTCGATCACAAGTTCCCAATCGATTTTGATAGATTTTCCCCGACTGCAAAAAGAGGAACATTTTGGAATTGCACTACAGTTACCGATTACTAATAAGATACTCTACAGTGCGCATCGGAATTACAAATTAATAAATATCAGCTGAAGTCGCAGCTAAAAGCTAGTAGTAGACATAACGGTGGTAACGTTAAATATTATGCTAAACGACGAATATTCGATTTTTGTACATACCTATCTAGTTTTATCCTTCGGATAGCATCTGTGGTGCGTATTCCGTTAAAAAATAAACCTCCTTTGAGCCGTGGACCGTAAGATATTATTGAGAGATAAGACATATTTTTTTGGGAAACATTTCATATAGGATCGGTGGTTTACAATAATAATCAAAGTAGAACTAATCAAACAACTATCCTTTAATAGATTTAAAACAACATTATACAATTGGCTAGCTCAGTATGCTTTCTACTCCGCGCAAGAATTCTTGAACTTTTAAGTTTGTATCAAGATACATATATAGTCTGAAGAGTCCGAACTAAATGCATTTTAATTTTTATTTCTGCAATTAAAAGGAAAGTGTAAGATAGGCACATTCTTGACATTGTATAATAAGTAGGTACTTTAATTCAATCAATTAAAGTCGGGACAATGTAATAAGCCACATTTGACATCTGTCAGTTTAAGCTTCATAGTGAGGTGACCTGCTTAAAAACATCGATTAAAGCGAATGAATCGATACGGATTTCAAACATAAGTGAATCGAATTATATGTGAATATCGCGATTTGTTGGAACTAAGTTTTACATCGATTTTTTTGGGTTACATCCCTAGTGTTAAAAAAGAAAAAGGGTTCACAGACGCAACATTGTAACGACGTTCAGTTCTTTGAAACAGAAATTGTTTATTATGTTTAGAATGGTTTATTAGTGAAAGTAAATCGTAAAATTACCTTCTTGGGTCATTATTACAATAAATATGTAATCTTAATAAAAAAAAGTAAAGCAATTGTACAGTTCTAACTTCGAAAAAAAATATATTATTCTATGCCCGCCGTTACAAGGTTATGATTGATGAAGTATCAATAGATCTCAAATGTGGCTTTTTAAATTGTCCCGACTGTAATACCCATTTGCATGCCTTCGTTAATGGCTGAATCTGAATCTGAAGATCTATTATAATTGTTACGTATATCCTACAAAATTGTACCCTGTTCAAAGCAAATAAATGATTTCTATTTCTATTTCTAGACCTTAAATGGAAATTATTAGACTTACCTCTCATCTCTCCTTACAACTGTTATTTTTGGTTTATGTGAAAGTTTCATTTAACCAGAAATAAAAATGTTACCACCATCATCATTTCAATAATCTAAAGTTATAAATTATTGGTTTGCTTACTTACTTTTTTATAAAATGACTACTTCTTCTCAATTATTATGTTCCGATTCTACGTTTAATCATGACTGTAATACCATGCGATTTTATAATGTTTCGCCTATGTATTAGCGACTTTAATCGAGAAAAATGGAATTTGTAATATGAAATATACTGTTGGTGAACCAATAAAATACAATAAAATAAATAATTTCAATTCATCACATTAAGAGAAGTTTATTCCAAAAGCGCTTATGCGCGCTGCATACAAACGAAGTCTAATCACTTAAAATCAATAAAATTTTGTAGAAACAATCTAGAAACTAATCATCATGTTTGTATGAAGGCTGATTATTCTTAGAATATACAGTTTTAGTGCTAGAAATAATTTAAGATTTGTATGGAAATCTTTGAGGTACTGTAACTTTAAAATTATACATTTTAACGAAAATTTGGCAACATACAAGATAGAGATTAGTTTCTAGATTGTTTCTGAAAAAAATCATTGACTTTAACTGGTTAGTTTTGAAAATACAACCAGACTTCGTTTATATGGAGCGCCCCAACGGCAATATATCCTTAACCCATGATTGGGTAATTCAATTATACAATCATGTTTTCCAATTTACAGAATGTTCGTCAGGCCAACTGAAGTGCCACAACGGAAAATGTATACCCAAAGAACTCTTCAGAGATGGCCACGATGACTGTGGTGATACGAGTGATGAACCGACGCAAAACACTTGCGCGAGCTACCTGGCCAGAGTGAAACCGTCAAGATTGTGTGATGGCATTCTCCACTGTGAGGATAGAAGTGATGAGGACTCGATGTTCTGCAAGTGTTTCGCTAAAAGGACTTTTCAGTGAGTATTTATAGAGTCGTTTTTGTTATAATAAAGCCGTGGTGGTCCAGTGGCGAGTAACCTTGGCTGCCGTGCAGGAGGCGATGGTTCGATCCCCGTCCAGGCCGACTCGTACCAATGAGTTTTTCGGAAATTATGTACGATTTGTAGCACCACTGGCTTTTCGGTGAAGGAAAATATCGTGATGAAACCTGCATGCTTCAATTTCGAGGCATGTATTGTACCCACTGTCCATTATAAGTGGCGACGGGCTCACCCCCCATCACACTGGACATAGATTCGGTACTACTGGTGAAACGTGGATGTTCTGAGGTTCCAGAATATCTCTGACTACCCCCTCGGGAAATATAGTCGTGAGCATATGCTTATACATTCAGTAAGAAAGTATCGGGAATAGATGATTGACTGTTTTCTTTGACTATCGCGGTGTTGTGCACTAGGAATTCTTGCCGGAAGGTCAAACGGTAAATAAGGAATATTAATTAAGCGTTATGCGGCGTTTAAGAGAACAAATTCGACGATAAAAGGCTAGATTTGTGGAATGAAAATTCTTGGATTTTGCACCACAATAATGTGCCTTCAGGCAGCATGCAGGCTTCCTCAGTGTTTTCCTTCACCGAAAAGTCAGTAGTGTTACAAATAGTACATAAATTCCGAAAAACTCATTGGTACGAGTCGGTCTGGATGGGGATCGAACCATTGCCTCCTGCAAGGCAGGCAAGGTTACTCGCCACTGGACCACCACGGCTTTTTGACTGAATGTATTATAGGCTAAAACGTTGTAAAAGTGTCTTGCTTCGTATAACGGGTAAAGATTACAAAATTAATTCGGTAGATACTTAAATTTCATTTGGTACTTGATTAGTGAGTTTTTTTCTAAATGGTTGTTATAAGTAGTTGACAAAAGTCTTATTTTACTAAAGAAAATAGTTATTAAAATGTAAGAAAGACTATTTTAGTTTATCGCAAGCGATCGTACTATCAACGATACCTTTTTGCGATTCGATTCACATGATTACATTTAATATCCGGTTCAAGGATGCGCGACATCGCACATCGGTATTAGATGATAATGTTATGATATTTATGTCTATCTATAAATCATGTCTTAAAGATTTATCTATGTACCTAGACCATTTAAAGTTTTTATGAACACAAGTTGCTGCGTCATATTCTTGGTTATATTTTGTAAAGTTTTTATTTTACAATTTCAATGTTTTAAGCTATCGTTCAAAAATAAGCACTGGGAAAATATTTCTAAATTTTTTATGGTTGTTTACCTTACTTTATTGTCAATGCGTAAAATGTTGTTAGTGTTGATGCATACCATAGCAATACCATATGCTCACGACTGTATTCGCCGAGGGGGTAGTCAGTGATATTCTGAAACCTCAGAACATCCACGTTTCACCAATAGTACCGAAACTCTGTCCAGTGTGACAGGGGGTGAGCCCCTGTCGCCACTTGTAATGGACAGTGGGTACATTACATGCCTTGAAATTGAAGCATGCAGGTTTCCTCACGATGTTTTCCTTCACCGAAAAGCCAGTGGTGTATTAATCGTACATACATTCCGAAAAACTCATTGGTACGAGTCGGTCTGGACGGGGATCAAACCATCGCCTCCTGCACGGCGGGCAAGGTTCCTCGCCACTGGACCACCACGGCTCTTACTGTTAGTGTTGATAACACTTCTAAAATAGCGGCGAGTACAAAGTGAAGCAATAAAACATTCCACACCATTTCCCCCTGCATCTATTCACCACGTTTTTACGTAGGTAGAAGGAACATGAAAAAAAATCTATCAGTCACAAAATTATTGAGTTATCCATTGGAGTTATCAGTCAGATTTGTTTGGAGGGCGAATTAGTTACAAAGCACCTTCAGCTTTTGTACTGATTATAATTAATGTTGATAGATCACCCTTATTCTACGAAGAATGTTTTTACAGGCTATTTTACTTATTTTCTTGAAAAACTTTTTGGAAAATTATTTGGGAATCCAATTACAATGGACCTGTACAACAGGAATAGATTTATTGTTGCATTACTAACGACACCCTTTCAAATAGTTTCATCTTTTCTAGGACGTTGATTAGACCAGCACTATGCAATGCAACGTGATTTTCTTATAAAATAAAGCCAATTTCATTCAATGCCTTCTCTGGATTGTAAAAATGAGGAAAAGAATAGGGATTGAAAGGAAATTGGAATTTTATAATAATTTAACACCTTATAGTACACACGACATTTAATTTTGTTTCCCAGCAAATACGGGAAAGTTAAGATAAGATAAGGTAAGATAAATATTCTTTATTTGAATACCAAAATACACAAAACAACAACAATAAACACGAACAAGAAGGGTACAAAAGGCGGCCTTATCACTAAAAGTGATTTCTTCCAGACAACCAGTGGATGAACGAAGTCTTACATGAGATAAATGCTATGGCGGTAAAGTTATAATATTTTAGATAGATAAACCATTTATTTGTACAAGTAACACACACATAATATTACAGTTCACAAGTTTACAAAACGAAACATCAACAGAAAAAACAAGTAATTTTCATCCCCCCATCTCGGAAAGAGTATTTTTGATTCGATATCTGAGTGCCAAAGCCGTTTTTATCCACTAGAGGATAAAGTCAATTTAATTGAGAACATCGTGTGCACTAAGTTTGTGAATTCAAAACATCATTAAACCTATTTGCTTTTCCCTCCATGGTGCCGAATTTATCATAGCTTTTTTTTTTTTTTTTTTAGTCATTTCCTCGCTGAGGTGGGATGAAAAGTTGTTGCACTCGAGTGCAAAGATTTTTCACCTCGTGCTCTTTTGATTCCCTCGCTAACGCTCAGGATTCTAATTTTAGAATCCTTCGCTTGCTCGGTTATCAAAATTGAGCACGCGGTTAAAAAGCAACTTTGCACTCTTGTATAACAAATAACTATTATTGTATGCTACAGCAGCAAATAGGTCCCAGCTCAACATAGACCTTGCCCGAAAGCAGGGTGTTGATTTTCAGCGTAACACAAGTCAGATTTTAGTGTAAAACAAGTCAGAAAAGTTGTCATCAATTTTTTTCTAGTTTTTCATTCAGTTTATTGTTTCGTATGCACACTGCACCTTATTCTTTGGGCAAAAGTCTAGCCCACAAATCATCACTTGTGACGTGATTCCCACCTGAAACATAAAAAATGCTAAAAGTGAGCATTACTACAACTGTATTGTAGTCATCAAGGTTAGCTAGATAATAAACCTTCAACGCTGAGTTAAATAAATTGACGTTTACTGTCCATCATAAAAAATTCCGACTTACAAAAAAGTGACACAATTTCTTCGGTTTATAAACTTAGGAAGGTAAATTATTTGAGACGACATTTTTATGAAGACCGTTAAATAGACATAAATATTATTACGTTACTAAAAGGCGAAATAACATTTCGCGGTACTATACCTAAGTACAGTTTAAGAAGGAGTATGTACATACAAGTACGGACACTCCCTGCCCCCACAAGTTTTTCCATCTCTATCCCGTGCCTCATTTGCAATTCTGCCTCGTGGGCATCTAGATTGTCACGCCATCTTTCTCAAGGTCTGCCCCTGCCCCTGCTTCCATCGTCAGGCTCTCTTTGGATTACAATCGTTCTCTCTGTATGCATACGACAAACATGTCCGGTACTGTTCCTTTGACACCTAATATGCTGTGGTCTGTACGTTAAATTGGTCTTTGGCAAACCTGGAGTTTAGGTATCAGAGACTCCGCAAATGCAACCTCATGAGCACCAGGATTTACATATCCTACATAGTACGTCGATGAGTTCACGTTTGAGTGACAGTGAGAGTTACCCTTCAACAACTCTTTCGTAGACCATAGCTCTTCCAGGCGTCTACTCGACGTGTGACTTACTTACCTTGCCTGGTCTCGAAGGAGAATATATTCATCGACATAATGTATGTCCGGCCCATCTATCACAATCCTGCGTTTTGTACTGTTGGCAGGCCTGTCTCACTCCACAGCTCAGGTACGCTTGACGGCCGATCCCCACCAAGAGGTGAATGGCAATAGGTTAGTTCTCATTCTACAAGTTCTCAACTTCTTGGTCAAATCTCATTAGACTTGCCGCCATTTTGTAAGTAGTCAATGCGCGACTTAAAAACCCTACCGATGTCACGCTGCCAGCACGTGAAAGAATGAAAAAGGGAGACTGTGTAAAGGAAGCTTTCATGTCTAATGACTCGGTTCATTTTTGTTAAGACGCGCGCCGTTGTGACGGTTGGTAAGTTATTCGCGAATTGTGCGATAGGACGGGTGCGAATAACTTTGCACCTGTTTGCCGTGCAAGAAGAGTCGCTATTTATTTAAATCTGTTTTCAAAGTGATTCTTCTGTACGGGTAGTACTAGTATTTATTCTGTGCTGTTGGTCATGAGTTGTTTTTTACGGTTCATCTTCAGCCAAATCTCCAGCGTTAAAGTGCTCAGTTCCATTAACTATGTTCACTAAATGTTAACTCACGGCCAGATTACATTAATCCATAGCTTAATACCAATCGCCATGCACTCTCCACTATAACATTACCAACATTTTTCTCTTATCTGTACAAGGTGCAATAAAAGTTCGGGTGACATCGACCACTGCGTAGCTCCGGACATGGTGTGCGACGGTGTTCGCGACTGTCCTAATGGAGAAGATGAGCAAACCTGCATCGGTCTCAGTGCTCCAGCGGGATCTACGTAAGTGCAATTTGAAATTACACAATGTCTAACAAATTACATTAGGAATACAAGGTGTTACAAAAATACACATAAACATTTAATGGAGTGGTTTAGACCATCGAACTGAACAGCTTTCACTATAGGACTAATTTAGAAATCGCGAAAAAAAATCTGATGTTCCGTACTAAACTACAAATCTACTCGAGCTAAATATGGGACAGCAATTTTTTTTGCGCTATTTCGATATTGGTGTTATAGTGAAAGTTGTTCAGTTTGATGGTCTAAACAACCCCCGTAAATGTTTTAAATGTTTATTTTTACAGGGTGTAAGTGACAGCTTAGCAAATACTGAAACGGTGAATTCAGACCATCAAATTGCACAACTTTCACTACGGAGCCACCCTCAGGAAACGAGAAAAAAATCTGCTATTTCATACATTTGAGTCGAGTAGGTGCAGCTGATTTTTTTTTGCGTTGCAGGTGGCTCCATAGTAAAAGTTGTTCAGTTTGATGGTCTGAATTCACCGTTTCAGTACTTGCTAGGCTGTCACTTACACCCGGTATAAACATTGTTTGAGAAAGAGGATATAATTCGGAGCATACAAACGTACTATGGTGATATTTTCAATACTAACCAATTAAAGTCAATAAAATTTTGCAGATACAATCTAGAAACAAATCTATATGATTTTATGGAGTCAGATTTTCGTTAAAATGTATAATTTTAAAGTGACAGTGCCTCAAAGACTTCCATACAAATTTTGAATTAATCCTAGCATTGAAACTGTAAATTTTAACTAAAATCTGACTCCATACAAGCATAGAGATCTGTTTCTAGATTGTTTCTGCAAAATTTCACTGACTTTAATTTGTTAGTCTCGAAAATATCACCACAGTACGTTTGTATGGAGCGCGCTCTGAATAATATCCCCTTAAGTAGCGTAGCTAAGATTACCTATCAATTGTTATCTTCCAGATACGGCACCGGTCAAGTTATGATTCGCAAGTACGGAATATGGCATTCAAAATGTTACTCATCCCAGAATCACACCAGAGCAGCGCTCGAAAATATTTGCCGAGATTTGGGCTTCATAAGCGGTCATGCAAAACAGTTGAATCGTGCTTATACTCGTTCGTATAACAATGTACTTTTAGATATATTTAGTACAGTAGTACTCAATAATAAAACAAGTATTGTAATTAGAAATAATGATAAACCAATTGCTTCGGCTTTCGTCGATGAATCTTTGAAAGATTGTTACCCAGTTTTTATCGAATGCCGTTGAGCGAAATGTTTTATAGAATAATTTATTTTTACTTTAGTGAATAATATTATAGGTTTTTTTATTTTTATTTATGAACTCGTGCATGTTTTATGCTTTGATAAAAGTAAATTCTAATTGTTTTGATACGAGTTTTGTTTTAATTGTACCTAAACATTATCAAACGCAAACACAAACGCACACATATGCATCCTACTTCCGACTAATATTATAAACGCGAAAGTTTGTAAGTATGGATTGATGTTTGTTACTCTTTCACGTGAAAACTACAGAATGGATTTCAATGAAATTTGGCACACAGATAGAATATGATCTGGATTAACACATAGGATTTTTAAGGTCTACGCAGACGGAGTCACGGGCAACAGCTAGTTTACAAATAAGTACGTAATGTCCAGACAAGAAAGTAATGGACTGGGTTGACTACAGACTTATAAACAGAAGTAGACTATCTGTCACGTTTCATTTGAAACCTTAGACGAATTATATACGGACCCGCCTCGATTTAGCATTTCCCCTCTTCCAACGTGCAAGATCAAAAGATCTTACGCATTTACATACAATTTTATACCTTATAACTAAACGCGACAGCCTATAATTGCGGAACAATAATTTCGAACTTATGGCGTTTGGGGTTCACACGACACTGTTTTTCATGATATTTAACATTCAACATTAGAATCTAAACTAATGGAATAAAATTCAAAGTTGCTTATCTCGTGCTACCTCGCCCCCCGCAAAAAGTGGCAGAAAAGTTTTTTAGTAGAATTACACGCGTAACTTGTCCACACATAAGTAGTCTAAGTTTGAAACACATTTATGCTAAAATGTACGTTTTATCCGAAGAGACCGATCTAAAGAACTGAACAAACAAGCAGTATAAGAGATAAGAGGAATTTTGGTATTCATAGGGGAGATACAGCCGTTCAAAGGTCGGAACTTTGAATGGTTGTATCTCCTATACTGACAAAACATGACAGTTTTGGTACCGTTCACAGAGCTACAGTGCATATTATAATAATATCCCTATTATAAGCCTTGCAGCTGATCGTTCATTTCATACAGACCTTTGAACAGTTGTAACTCCTAAGCCGACTGGAGTTATGCAGGCAGACCTGGTCCATCCCCATCACAGAGATGCTCTATACCCTGTGAATACTGAATCAACCTTGCAGCTGATGGTTACCAAAATTCCTCTTATCTCGGATCGTACCACAACTACCAGTTTCACAAAGCCCAGTTGCAACAAGATTCAATTTTTTTTGTATCATACAAATACTACATAGATAATATCATCTCAAAAAACATAACGGTAATCATTTAGGTTACTTTAATAAATTATGCCTTATTTTATGATTTTACTTACGGTAGTAAATAATACTCTGTGATTTCACTATTTGCCAGTACTGCCATCTGTTCAAGCTATACAAATATATTATCATCAAAGGCAAAACGTAGATCAAACTAGTTATGCTCAGAACCTACCAAGGTTTTCACTTATATGCCTTTGAGCTTTGGTTCCGGGAAATGACACAAGATGGCGCTGAAACCATAAACAATAAAATAAAAACCCGGCGTAATTACAATCTCGCGTGATCAGTGGCGAAATATAACCTTTAAGTATGGACAAAAGATAATTGATGGATGTAAGTAGGTATTTTAAAACAGGAAAACGTGTGGAGAAATTATAATGGATGCACTTACATAGTAATAATTTGTATTGCAAACATCGTGAGACTGCATGGCTGGATAAAATTGATTATTTTTGAGATACATATTTTTTTTTTTAAGAAGTTACACTCGAAATTCAAATCTGTTTAAAGTTAAAATGTTTGATAGTGCTATTTCCTACAAACTGGTAAGTTTTTTTTGCTTTCTATACTTAACCGCAAAAACAAAAAACTAAACTGCATCATATTTTACGACTTACCTGTGTTTGTTGACATTTTAAAATTATCGTGGTAAGTACAACAATAATTACTTAGGTACAGTCAGCAACAAAACAATGTGTACACTTTTGTTTTGTTGATTGTACTCACCATTAGAAGAATCAACGTAAATATTATGACGCAATGTAACTCACAGTTGGGAGACTCGACCTACGGAGACGATCGACGTAAAGGGAATGATTCAACTTTTGTATAGGTACTTTACGTTGCTGACTGTAAAAGCTAAAAGTCAAAATGACTACCAACAAGGGTTTTAACGCATTTTCATAAGAACAATTTTTTTACCGAGTGCTGCGTAGGGGAGGTACCATATAAATTTTTTTTTCTTGATTTTTATTATACCACTTTTTTGGCGTGATTAATATGTGTACCCATGCAAAATTACAGCTTTCTAGTACTAATAGCTATGCTGCGGACAGACAGACGGACGCGCATGGTGGAACTATAAGGGTTCCTTGTTGACTGCGAAACCCTAAAAACAGCTGTTTCATTAAGAGGATATAATTCGGAGCGCGCTCCATACAAACGTACTATGGTGATATTTTCAATACCAACCAATTAAACTCAATGACATTTTTCAGAATCAATCTAAAAACAAATTTCTATGCTTGTATAAAGTCAGATTTTCGTTAAAATTTATAGTTTTAAAGTTACAGTGCCTCAAAGATTTCCATACAAATCTTAAATTAATCCTAGCATTGAAACTGTATATTTTAACGAAAATCGGACTCCATACAAGCATAGATATTTGTTTCAAGATTGTTTCAGCAAAATTTCATTGACTTTAATTAGTTAATATTGAAAATATCACCATAGTACGTTTGTATGGAGCGCGCTTCGAATTATATCCCCTTAATATTGGTTGAGTAGCTATTGACATTCTCTAGGGAGCCACCTTGTATAGTTGTCACATATAGGTAGCACAGGTCCGGCACTTCAAAAACATTTTAGATTTGACATGGTGACGTTCGCACATACGCACTTTGCGCAAATTGTGCATGACATATGTGTAGGATTGACTTAACACGCATCGTATGAATATCATTATACATTTCGTTAATTTAAATAGTTCATTCTGTTATTAAAAATAGTATTTAAGCTAAAGAGAAATGAAAATGAGAATTTAGCATTATTTTCCAACGTTCATTTTTACTAAGAGGATAAAAATACAATATATTTAATGTAGTTCAAATCCAACGGGTACGCGAGCCTGATTGCATTCTCTTGCTCGGCTCTCCTCAAGTTTCCCCTCAAGGTGAGGTGGAGTATCTGAAGTCAGAGGAGGGTGGGGAGTGGCCGTTCTGTATGTAGAACTATATACTATTCTGTGCCAAAAGTGTGGAGCGAAGTGATAGGCCTGTCAGTACATCCAAGGGGAGGGGATGTTTACAAAAGCGAACAACCTCGGGCGTGGTTGAATACATTATCCAAGGATATAAAGTGGACCAGCAAGCAGATGATTATCGGCCATGATGTCACAGTAGCATCACTAAAAATAACGCCGTATTACAAATCACAGGTCAAATATGTAACCCCACAAGATATTAATTTAATTCGAATTGCGATCATTAAATCTCACATGATTCATTCTTTACTTAACATTTGAAAACATTTATTTTTTTGTTGTAAAATAATCAAAAAAGGACCGATTTACATAACGTCTGTAGATAAAACAAACGATCAAAACTCGTTCAATCACTCGATTTTTTGATATTTTGGGTTTGAATAAATTTGTTTTTTTAAAACCTTACTTTATTCGTTATAATATCTACCTACCTTATTTTTAGAGCTCTGCAGGTATCCAAATTGGAAATCAGAAGGTCTTATGTGAATCGGAATCACTTCGATATCCGTACGTCAAAGACAAATTTCTCCAAAACGATTTCTATTAATCATCTAATTACTATTTGCAGATTATTCTACTAAAAGCTTTTTGAAAGACAAAGCTACTAATTAACGACGCATTCATCGTTCTAATTCAAGTTCAAATGAAAAAATCAAAATAACTTAAAATTTTACTAAAGTAATATTTATATCACAATTGTTATTATTTTAATTTAATTCTAACCGTTCGTTCCGGAACGACCATCATAAGTATTTGATGACCACAATTTGAAGAAAATATCGGAGAACCTACCTACATACAAAAAATACAGATTAACATAAAAACCCCTTTTTTGAAGTCCATTTAAAATACTTAGCAGTGATAGTTGCGTTTTGCTACTGCTCTTTGGCAGTCCAATCTACTAGTAACATAACATAACATAACATAAAATTCTTTATTTGCACACCAAAAACATACAGCAACATACATACATAAACTCACGCCTTTTTCCCAGAGGGGTAGGCAGAAACTATAGATCTCCACTTTGGACTATTCTGACACACCTCTCTTGCTTCCTCTAAGTCCATATATCTTTTCATACATTCCCTTCGATTTCGGCTACTTTTAACCTGGCATTTTTAATGACGTCCCTGATCTGGTCTAGGTATCCTCTCCTAGGTCTGCCTCTACCAATGTTTCCTTCCACACACGCCATATATATCTGTTTCGTAAGTCGACTTTCATTCATCCTTTCAATATGTCCAAACCATCGAAGCATTCCCTTCTCTACAGCAACAAAAACAGAATAATAGAACGTAACGGTACAAATAGCGGTCTTATCACTAAAAGCGATTTCTTCCGGACAACCATAGATGGAATGATGGATGGATGGATGGAAGAACTGTTAAGTAAAAAAACATGCTATGGCGGTAATATTTAATTTTGAATCCAAACTTTTAGAGATTCTGTTAGAAAATTACGGTATCTTGTTTAATAGTTATGACCTAATACATGTGTACGGCTTGTAATTAAAAAAAAAAAAAGACTGCGTCCAATTTCGCCCATCTTCTTCTTCAACGTTCTCATGAACCATTCCCATTCGTTCTTAAATCGATGCTATATTTCCATGTCACACGGTGTCCTAAAGCCATAAACCACTATTTTTTACAAAGGAAATGGTTATAAATCTCAAACGAAAACTAATATCACTGTCGGAATTATTTTATGGGCTAACTGGTCCTATAAGATACCGATGTAAACGTCCCGTAAAAGTGCAAAATTAATTATTCAAAACATCTACCTGCCCTAGCAACCGTCTCATTAGTAGAAGTAATATTTATTATTGACTATGAATATATTAATTTAGAGAGACAGTTGGCTTTTTAGGAACAAAATGAAACCATAAATTAACATTTGTATGTAATAAAACAGAATTCATAACGTCGCCATGTAGTCTGGATCGTATAATGACACCACTATTTCAATTTGAGACATTTAATTTAGAATATTAATGAAAGACATTATGCAAATTTAAATTAAAAGAACTTTGTGGTAAATTATAATAGTTGGTTCGAATCCAGATGTGCAAAAAGGACAGGTAAAGTTGGTTTATTTATTTGGTCCGCAAATTAGATTTTGCTCTAATTTTGTTGTTTTAAAACCAGTAAAACACTTGTGTAAAGGGTAAAAATCAAAGACTATCGGCTGTCGCTAAGTAAAAAAGTCGTTTGCCCTCTTTTAAACACGTGTTTGGGTATCTAATTTAATTCTATATTGGAACTAATTTATAACAATTATTTTTAGCATTCAACGGTCTCCCTTTTATCTCTTTTAGTTTTATAAGGGGCTCTCCAATTATATTATATTGGCGTTATCAAATTCGACTCTTATGTGTGGGTCTGCAGATTTTTTGAAAATGTTTCTTGACGTTGCTCCGTAGAGAAAGTTGTTCAGTTTGATGGTCTAAACTAGGTACTCCTTATTACTAGCGTGTGTGTTTCACCATGTATAGGTAATGGACAATATTTTTATTTATCATCCCATAAATTACGAATCTTTTGAGTCAAGGCGACGCCAACCGGTGTGACTCTTTGAAAATCCGTCTAGATAATTTAGAACGTCCAGCAATTTAAGAAATTTCATACTTATTTCGTAGGAGTTAGGAGTTCTTTTACTTGAGCTTCTTAGGTGGATGGAAACGAATAATGAGTATTAGCGATCGATACTGGGATAAGTTGACGAAAAATATGACTGCGTATGAAAAGGTATGATCGAAATAGCAATAAATATATTGAGTATTGAGTATTGAATAGTGAATCATATTTTTTGTGATATGAAAAGATGGGAAAAGTAATGATTCACTCACAAAAACATTACCCTCCTTCTGACGCAGTAATTTATATTTATATTTTGTAACTCAAGGATGCGCTAATCCACACTTAAAAAATAATGCATGGTGTAAATTTATCACGGCATTATAGGTACTTTTCACTCGTAAGATACTTGAAAAGCAGGTCCATTTTTCGAGTATGTATTACAAGAACGTCGTTTATCTTCCTATTTTAATTTAATCAAAGGTATAATGCTTCATTCACACGCTTGCATAAGCTTAGACAAGTTCGCTATACATTAACGTTTCTATAAAGTTAAAGAGTAACAATCACTTTACAGACGAGTCGATGTACAGCGAACATGCCTAAGCACAATCATGTGAATGAAGCATAAAGGATGTTTTCTAAATGTACCTACTATACTATTATCACGTTATCTCCAATGATTTATTATAAAAAAGGTATAGGTACTTAAAACGTATTATTACAATGCACTATTAATTGTCTATCAATCAGATATCTATAATTAGACACAGACGCAAAAAGTAAAAAAAAAACCAATCACGCCCTGCTCAAAAGTAGTATTTTCTGTGGAAGAAAAAAGTTTTCTTAAGGCATCGATTCTTTAATCTAAACTATACAAAATAAACATCGATAATTGTGTGTGTTTGTTTTTTTCATTATTTAACGCAAATCATAAGATTTTCTCTTGGCTTTGTTACACGTCTTTACCAAAAGCCGGCAGGTCGATAGTGAATCATAATGCTTTTAAAACCCAAATGAACAGAAATGCACTCATCATAATGATGGGATCAAAAAAAAAAACTAGAATACCTATACAACGTGTTAATGAATAAGCGCAAAATTAGAAAGAAGTTTGTTTAGAATCGAGGGCAAAATCTAATTATCTATGTTAAAAAAATTACCTATGTTTTCAACATAGGTAATTTTTTTCAGAATAATAAAATAATTTGTTTGTTAAATTTAAAATTTAATGCACTCTATCTCGACCCACCGCACGGGCACACTCACCCTAGTTACTACCAAAACAAGATTCCTAAAATTAATCCACGAACACGCTAGCGCTATCATTCATTGCTGAAATGATAACAAATCTTTTTGGCCTCTAAACTTAAAATGTGAATAACTTTAAATTTGAACTATCAAAATAATGAAATTATTGTTTCAATCTAATAATCTACACTAATATTATAAAGAGGAAAGATTTGTACCTATTTTTGTATGTTTGTATGTTTGTAATGAATAGGCTCAAAAAGTACTGGGCCGATTTAAAAATTCTTTCACCAATAGAATGCTACATTCTTCCAATTTGACATAGGCTACATTTCATTTTGAAGAAAATTAGGGATCCTTGGTAAAATTTTAACAATGTAACCGAAGGTGTAGAAAAATGAGTCTTAAAATTTATTTGTCTACCCCGTGCGAAGCCGGGACGGGCTGCTAGTGTTGTTATAAATCAGTTGGGGTGTATGAGGTTTTGCACTTATTCATTAACACGTTGTATATTTTACAAAAATTATAGTCAGCCATATCGAAATGTTAGTACGCCAACTTAAAACCTAAGCTTAGAACCAGTAAACTGTTGGACTCCAGGCTTCATAGCCTAGTCCACCGCCGCTGAGTAGCCTGCTTGTCGGTCTTCTACAGATTGTACTTCTGGGAGTGTGCCCAAGAGCTACATGAGCGCATCCCGCCTTCCCCTTTCTACTATCAAACTTCCAGACGCACCGCGGGATATCACCCTTTCTTGGTTGACATCCCACCTTTGACTAATTATTATAAGGACTAGCCTTGCGGTAGCATTTCCCCTCTGCCACGGTATAAGCACAATTGATCTTGTGCATTTACTTTCAATTTTACACCTTATCACTAAACGAGACAGCCTATAATTGCGAAATAATAACTTCGAACTTAGAACGTTTGGGGACACGAGACTACTTTTCACGATTTTTGACATTCAAAATTAGAATCTAAAGTAATGGCGAATAAAATCCAAAGTTGCGCATTTCATGTTACCTCGCCCCCCGCAAAAAGTGGCAGAAATGTTTGTTAGTAGAATTACACGCGTAACCAGTCCACATATAAATAGTCAAAGCATCCAACATATCCGAACCATGCACCTTTCAGAATCTTTTATAATGCGCACAGCCAATAGCCTGCCTGCGTCAGTATTTCCGAGTGGTTACCACTCGAATTCCTTTAAAGTAAGAGTGAACAGGCTTCTTCTGGGTAAGCTCGCTACACATCTTCGACCCCATCTATGTCCTAATGACTAGATTTAGGTCAAGAGCAAACCCATACGTAGTAAAAAAAAGTAGGACCTTAAAATAATTTATGATATTAATATCATTTTAGGTTCTATGTCAGATTCCTTCAAAATGCCAAAAGTGAGAATTGCTATGTGTAAGGGACAGCCCTCCGCAAAATGAATCGGTGAACTCAGACCATCAAACTGAACAACTTTCACTATGGAAGCTACCTCCGGAAACGCGAAAAAAAATCAGCTGTCCAGAATAATTTATACAACTGCTGTACCAACCCGACTCAAATGATTTTTTTTCATGTAGTTGTTTAGGTAAGCTCCATAGTGAAAGTTGTTCAGTTTAATGGTCTGAGTTTACCGTTTCAGTTGTCCTTTACACCCTGTATACATGCATGCTTCAGAACCGTTGGCAGTTGTAACAAAGCTTCTGACCACCCCAGATAGGAATTTTGGTCGTATGTTTGTATGTTCAATTTCAGGCTTTAACGTTTCAGGACGAAATAAGACATGTCTAAGTCAACAGTCGGCTATCTTTTCGCCCAAAAACATCTCTAAAAACGATATCCCTTATAGTCGACAAGGTTGACTATCCTGACGAGAAACCAAAAACCAAATAACAATGTTTAGGTAGATAAAACTTTGTTTACAAATTAAAAGTTTTACTGATGCGCATCGGGAGAATGTCAACGCAAACAGAACCGCCATCAGACGCTATTCTCAACGGCTTTTTTGCACGCCAAGGCTCGCCCAAGGTCTATGGAAGTCAAGTTTTTATTTCACGCACGTAGGTTACTGTTTTACTGATGGTTATCGCCAAAAATAACCTTTAATTACCATGTAGTTTGAGCTGCCCTGACCTTTCACACACTTGTTGAGTATTGGTAGCCTTTTGTCGAGTAGTAGGAATTTGACAGATCTGGTCATTGCTGATGACAAAAAGTTAAAAGGAAGAGTCGAGAAGGTTGATGCATGAGGATAAAGGTTTGTGTTTTGTTTTGGAGGGAAAAATTTTACGAATGCTTTAATTGCGCCGTTGTGTAATTTACCTTACATGCCTATACAGAGTGTAAAAACACTATATTAATATTTAAATATTATTTATTTTATTAGGTTTGATTCTAAGCGCAAACCTGGAAAAATATAACAACATCAGTTGTCCTATACATATGAGTCATGTAGTTTGCTCCCATAGTAAAAGTTGTTCAATTTGATGGGTAGACTCTTAGTTTAAAAGGATGCTAATGATACCAATTTCACCCTGTGGACCATCACACTAAATAACTTTCACTATGGAGCCCACATAGAGAAAAAACATAAAAAACTACTGTTTCATACAAAACTGCAGTGTACTCGGCTATTGATGTTTTTATATTTTTCCAGGTTGTCTCCACAATGAAAGTTGTTCAGTTTTATCGTTTAAACCACCCCGTTAAAATACAGGGTCCTTCTTATTATGCTGACTCTTTTTTAAAGGGATGATCAGACCGTCAAACTGAACAACTTTTTATATGGCACCAACATCAATATCCGCGAAATTGCAAACCTACTTGATCCAAATGTATGGGACAGATGATTTTTTTAATGATGATGATGATGTGTATGTGCCCTATATTACTAAGGTGTTTTATTACACCTTGTATAAGACAAATATTATACTGACGGGTTTTTAACGAGATGCTGGACCATGGATAAAGTATAAGAAAGAGTATTTCTATGGAGTATGGATAAGACCATTAAAGTGAAAAACAATAGAGTATCTCCTAATAGGCCTTTCCACTATGACAAAACAATATAAAAAAACAAAGACATTATTATTATAAAAACTAATACATTATTTATCATTGTCAATTCTAGTAGCTTCTCAAACCGATATTGGATCGGTTCATGAATTATGCGACACATCGATTACAAAACGGAACAAGAGATCAATTCCGCGGCGGACGCCTTTGAACTTTAATGTAAGAAACAAACTCATTAAATTATTTGTTTTTACACTATTTTTGACTCGGAATGACTCAATATTTTAAATTGAAGGCTTTTATCGGAGTACAAAGTGTTTAACAGTTTTGATCTTTAACATTCGTAAACTCACGAATTTATGTCCTTTTGGTGTGGTCTGACACTTTTTTACAACTACCATGAACATAGACTGATCTGAATGAGGTGGTTACCTACATCTTTTGAAAACTTTTCCAATAGGTAGTTAGACAAATTGACTCCACTTATGATACCCTCTCGTCAAATCAAATCATTTGTTAAAAAAATGTTATACAAAAAAAATCTGAAGGCGTTTTTGAGATTCTAACATAACAATGTTATTGTAGAGAAGATGCGACGAGAAACTCTACAACATCAAATCTTTAAAAAAATATGTACACAGAGTATAAAACCATCACTGTGATTTCACTTTCAGAATGTCAGTTGCACAAAATTGTTTTTTTGGGAGAATATAACTTCACGTAACACCAGCTCTGTGCCTCCTTCAAGTTAGTGCTTGAAAGGATATAATTCGGTGCGCGCTCCATACAAACGTACTATGGTGATATTTTCAATACTAACCAATTAAACTCTATGAAATTTTTCAGAATCAATCTAAAAACAAATTTCTATGTTTGTATAGAGTCAGATTTTCGTTAAAATGTATAGTTTTAAAGTTACAGTACCTCAAAGATTTCCATACAAATCTTAAATTAATTCTAGCATTGATAATATTTTAATGAAAATCTGACTCCATACAAGCATAGAGACCTGTTTGTAGATTGTTTCAGCAAAATTTCATTGACTTTAATTGGTTAGTATTGAAAATATCACCATAATACGTTTGTATGGAGCGCGCTCCGAATTATATAACAACAACAAAATATTATAAAGTCTACTCAGATATTTTGTGGATGACTTTAATAGAAAGATTATTGGTGTAAATCTAATTCGGGTAGATTTAACTTAATAATGCATAGAAGTTTAGCTTTATTGCAATACAGTTATAAAGTAAATGAGCATAATATCCTAAAATTAGATTTAACTAAAATCTACATAACATAACAACACATTTTCTAGTTAAATCAACTAAAATAAATAGTTGTCACAGATATTTTTTTCGTGTAGGTACAATGATGTCGATTAGGGATTTGAAGACAAAATAACAGTACCTAATGTTAGGGTACTAAGCCAGGTAACCACCACATGTGTTCACCTGCTCTGGTCCCTTCAGCTGAGTCCGGTCGATTCACCCTGGGCATTTGTCAGTTCACTGTCAGTCACTTCTCCTTGTGGGATCTTACTGGCTTACGGCGAATAACCTGACACGGGGTGATGGGCGATTCCGACCTATCCTTCTGATTAGCAGAGGGCACAGTGGGGAACAATTAATGTATTAATTACCGGAGTGGAATGCCGCCTGCGCCTGCGTCAGTATTTCCGAGCACTTACACCCGAATTCCTTTAAAGTACGAGTGAATAGGCTTCTTCTGGGTAAGCTCGCTACATCTTCTACCCCATCTTTGTCCTAAGGACTGGATTGAGGTCAAGAGCAAACCCATAGTAATAAAAAAAAACAATGTTAATGTGCTCTTTTCAACTATACTCCATTTAAAATAGCAGCGAAATTTTAAGGCTATTTTGCATTACAGTATCAGAGATTTGAAACACTTCCTCACACTTATTCTTAAAACAGCTTTAGTAACGTCCAAGATAAGTCGGATAGTATATGTGTCCAATAAATTAATTAAATTTGGTAATCAGAATTGGCCATTAAGCTAAATAGGAATCGAAATATCTCGTCGTCCTTATTTGGAATGAAGTATAGACATTAGCAAAATCATTGATACATATTATGATAGAACCACATTTTTACAGTGAAAGTAGAGTAATGTTAGCACCTAAAGAAAATTTTCTCCCACGTTGTCTCTTCGAATACTCGTTTTGAAGGGTAACCGTATACAAACCACTTACTAAAGTTGTAATTATAGCAATATTCACATTTATATAGGGTCCTTCTTAACATGCTGACACTTTTTTAAGGGGATGATCAGACCATCAAACTGAATAACTTTCCCTATGGCACCAAAATCGAAATCGCGAATAAAATCTGTTGTCCCATACATTTGGCTCAAGTAGGTTTGCAGTTTTGTATGGAAGAGCGTTTTTATTTCGCGATTTCGATGTTGGTCCCTTAGAGAAAGTTGTTCAGTTTCATGGTTTTATCATCGTCTTAAAAAAGGGTCAGCATATTAAGTTGGACCCTGTATTTTGATGGTTTCAGGGTGGAATTACGTGTCAAGTGGTGATAGTTGGGTAGCCCTTTTCCCACTAAAACACTGCCCAAAAAACCTTTATCATACGAAGACATACAAATACATCTTTATAAGTAAAAAAACTAACTGCGTCATTCTATCATTGTAGTTTAAGGCAAAAATGCATTAAGATCAGGAAGAAATAACAAAACATTACCTTGTTCGTATAATAAATCTGTCACTTGACTTATCAGAGATCCAAACCGATAACGAGCCAATAAAGTCCCATCTAATTAATGATTGTTCAAAACTTTAAAAAAACCGCCTCGTCGCTTCCGACATGTGTATTTATTTACCTCTTGACCCGCCAAAAATGCGCGAAAATCTTTATTTAACTTTTTGCTTGAGACAAAAAAGCGGCGACTCTATTTATCTCATTCAATCAATCAGTAAGTTATGTTTTACAAGTTTTTGTAAATGTCTTATTATCTATTCGTTTTGACGTTTCCTGTAATGATTGGGTAGTAGGGTTATCAAAAGCAGGGTCATGTGTTTGAATTAACACAAAGTCTAATTCGGTATGTCAACTTTTTTTTTGGTCTTCTTACTCCATGAAATTACTTATTTATTTATTATTTATTAGGCTCACCAACAGGTTACATATTGCAACAATCAATTTTACATCATCAGTTAGGTATGGATCTGATACATAACCCAGTTACAGGTGGGCACAACATTCACGACAACTAGACAAAATCATTATGGGACAGTTACACTATTATACACCGTTTCTTTTCCTACGCAATACAAGGAGGACACAAAAATTAAAATAAATTACAATAAGTTGACAATAAGATAAAAACAGAGCAGAACATAATAAAACTTTTGACTTAAGTTAAATGGAGAAATGATCTCAGCACCTTTCGACGAAACACTCGCAATGAGTCGTTGAATATATCAATGTTCTCAACAGTTGAGTTAATCGCGTTAAATTCTGTACACATTCTTGTTATGGGCGAGTTAGAGCCAACATTCGTTTTACAGGGTGATGGATGGAATAGCCTTGTGATAGGATGTCTAGGCAGATTATAAGGAACAGATAAATCTATAAGTTCAAGAATTTCACTGCAGTTGTTTAGCGAATTAACGGTCTTATGTAAGAAAAGAAGATCGTTCATGATTCTACGATTTCGAAGAGAAATCATTTTAAAAAAGTTTAAACGCTCGTCATATATACGCCTATGAGATATACCTTGCGCAAAAAATGCTAAATGTCTAGTGAATGCACGCTGGATGGATTCCACACGCTGCGAGTGAACCGCATAAAATGGGCTCCAAACTGTACTAGCGAACTCTAGGTGACTACGCACAAGTGCGTTGTATAGGGTCATCTTGGTTTTAACCTTGAATCCCTTAGCATTGCGTTTGATAAAACCCAGCATCTGTGCAGATCTTTTCAGGATTGTGTCAATGTGAGGTGTGAACCGAAGCCCGCCATCTATCAGAACACCCAGGTCGCGAATTTCAGAAACCTCCTGCAGAATATCACCACTCAACACATAAGACGAGGCGTGTGGCTGTTTCTTCCTTGTATACTTAATATGGAAACATTTTTTCACATTAAGGACCATTGAGTTACGTACGCACCATTGCTCAATATTGTCCAGGTCACCCTGAACGAGCTGGACGTCACTCGGAGACTGAATTGTTCTGTATATCTTAAGGTCATCAGCAAATAATGAACATTTACAATTATGAACTTCAGCCGTGATATCGTTAATGAATATTGAGAACAATATTGGACCCAAGTGAGAGCCCTGGGGAACCCCGGATTCTGAGAAGTATGTCCTAGACTCATATCCCTTGACGGCTACCACCTGACTTCTGCTCCTAAGATAAGACGTAAACCAATTCAGCAGGGATCCATGAACACCATAGGCATCAAGTTTCTTCAGTAAGATAAAATGGTTGACCTTATCGAATGCGCTGCTGAAGTCTGTGTATAGAGCATCGACCTGGCGTCCCCTCTCTAACTCGTTTGATATGTCAGTGACGAAGGAGATCAAGTTAGTCTGGACAGAACGACCTCTCCTGAACCCATGCTGACTCGAGGAAATATTACTGTCCGTAAGACGTGTAATAATCGGGCAAATGAAGGACTCAAATAACTTCGCAAAACAGGACAAAATAGATATAGGTCGATAATTTTTCACGTCGTCCGTGTCACCTTTTTTATAGATTGGTAGTATTCGTGCCCTTTTCCACTCGCACGGAAAGACACCATCCCTAAGGGATCTGTTAAAGACCAGAAACAGTGGCAAGGTTAAAACACTAGCACAACGCTTGACGAACAAAGGAGGTATGCCGTCGGGTCCTGCACCTTTACTGATGTCAACCCTATCAATCCCCTTTCTGATTTCCTTTTCGGTCAGATGAATACCACTGATGCCATCGCCAGTGAGTGAAGAGACATCACAAGGCCCATCAGCACTACAACTATAGACCGAGGAGAAATGACACGCGAATAGATTAGCGATTCCTTGACCGTCCTCACAGACTCTTTCATTTAGGTGCATACTAGAAGGAATAGAACATTCCGCTTTGCGCTTACTATTGACAAAACGCCAAAAGGTTTTAGGATCCTTTACGATATTATCTTCTATTTTGCGTTTATATATTCTGTAACAATTGTCATGTAAACGATGACAGCGTTCACGGATGAGCTCATATTCCGTGCTGTCCCTAGGATTCCCAAAGCGACGATAACGCCGTCTCAGTTTTTCTTTTTCTGCAAGAAGTTTTATAAGAGCTTTACTGAACCATACAGGGTACCTGTCTTTCCTTGGCAAACGCCTGGGTACAAATTTAGAAATTAAATTGTTCAATATTTCATAAAGTGCTGAGACCATATCGTCCACATTTTGACATGGTGCAAAACATTGTGACCAGTCAACAGTTCTCAGATTATCAACAATGCCCTGAAAGTCGGCTCTATAGAAATTAAAGTCAGAACGTTTAGCTCGAGGAAGATTTTTTTGTTTGTAACATGGAAGTACTAATAACAATTGCGGATGGTACGAGTCAAGTTTGCTTAACAGATCAATTGGTTTAACAACGTAAGCATTGGGAACATTAGAGAGAACGAGATCCAATACATTTCCATCTGCATTGTAAATGTCGTTGAGCTGGTGTAAGTTATTTAAAGAAAGACAATCAATTAAGGAATGACAGATTTGAGCGCGATAATTGGATGGAGTTGCATGGAGGTCACCGTCTCGTTTAGCCCAGTGAATAGTCCTGAGATTAAAATCACCCAAGACCAAAACATCATCCACATGGCTCATCACATCGGACAGTCTTTCAAGAAAGACTGTTTGTGCTTCCAATCTAGCTGGAGAAGGCAGGTAGACTGCACATATGGCAACTTTCTTTGAATTTATTTCAACAGTAACCCACAAATCCTCAAAATTTACGTTGGTTTCCCAGTTACGAACCCGATTAGAGTTCAAGTTTTTGGATACAGCAATCATGACGCCTCCTCCATCCAACTTGGATATAGCGTTTTTATCAACTATTTTCTTATTTCTATTACGAACATCCAAACACAAGCGATCCCTACGGTACAATTGATATCTAGAGTCAACTATAGCACTGTCAGCAATACCAGAATTCAACCAGGTCTCAGTAAATACAATTATATCATAATTACAACACAGAACATTTTTATACACCTGACTAGTCTTTGATCTAATACCACGTACATTTTGATAATATAATTCAATCATTGGAAGGATAAAGGCCAACTCTTTGACACGGTATTTTTACGAGTAATCAAGGTGTAGACTCTAGACTATGTTCCTTAAACTATCATAATTACGTATAATGAGGGATTGGCAGGTTTCATTCTTACGAACATAAATACGCCCACTGCGAACCCACACAAATTTATAGCCTAGTTCCTTAGCACACTTACGTGTGGCAGCATGGAGTTGTTTGTTCGCAGGCGTAAGGTGTTCAGACACAAATACTGGCGCGCGTTGACCACCGATTCCTAGGTGATGAGAACACAATTTATCCTCGGGGTTTTTTTTGTTGAACTGCGAGACCGCTGCCAGGATAGTGTCGCGTTGGCGAGCACTACGTAGTTTAGCTATGACGGCACGTGGGCGATCGCTGTCTTTATTCAACTTGGCAACTCTGGTTACGTGTAGAATATCGCCATCCTCAATGCACGTTCCGATTGTCTTTGCAAGTTGTTGCAGTGTTGATGACAAGATCTCTGTTTTATGCTCAGGGATACCATTTATCTCGATGTTATTATCTCGCATGTTCTGTTCTACTACGCATAATCTTGCAGATAAGTCGGTGACAGTGGTTTTTAGAATATCATTTTCCTTTTGCAGTTTATCAATGGTGGCATTCCTTTCTTCTATTACAGTTTTTAACTGTTCGAATTGACTGTTAAAGAAGTTCAAAGATTCGCTGAAATCAGAGATTTGGCAGTTAATGTTATGCAGTTGCTCTGACACTAGCTCTTTTAAAGAGTTTTTCAAAATTCCGGGCAATTCCTGCTTCAGTATTTCTCGGATATTTTCCTGGGTTACAGGTTCCTCTACCAGTTGCGGGCCAGCCCCTTTTCTTGCGCGTGTATTAACGTTGCGCAATGGGTCGTCATCTTGTATGACCGGGGGTACCGCTGATTTTGGTTGAGATGCTGGATGAACAGGTGTGTTAGAATTATCCTTTTTTGGCTGCTTGCTGCGACACTGAGGACATCTCCAAGTATTCTTCTGCTCTTTATCCATACAATTAAGTTGTTTCGTATCAAGTCCGAGGCAAAAATTGTCATATTTACAATTGCAGATGGAGCATGTTAAAAAATTCCTGCCTAGAATTTTGTTTGAACATCCCGAACATATGTTGGTAGCAGACGACATTGTCCATACACGATACGAGAAGAGAAAAAAAAAATATATATATATAAAAAAAAACTAATCGAAAATTGTCTAGGGTGCGGATTTGAACCTGAGATTTGAGCTGTACGGCACGCGTATCGTATAGAACCGAGCGGCCTTACCACTGAACCAGGCGTGCGATAACCGAAGCGTTCAAAAAGAAGACTATGTGCAGTGTAGTGACGCGCACAAGCGAGGGTCAATGACTTTGACGACTGCACAAGGTCAACACGCACTGCACTTTTGATTTTAAACGGTTGTAATTGTTATTATAGATCGTAATATCACAGGTTTTAAGCGTTCTTTTCACTTTTAAGCACTGTCAATAATAATAATTTTTAGATGAGAATATATTAGTATAAATTCTGTTTTAAAACACTGACTTTTTGCACCTATTTAAAAAAAAGATTGGCGTAGACAAAATAGATACGTCTAGTCGTTACAACGGTCGGACGGAAAATTCCTAATACTTGAGAAAATAATTCAAACTCCATGGAGAAAAACTACTGCTTTATTAAAAAAACAAAATTTCCTGCCTTCTCTTTCTAACTCTATGCTGGAAACAGAAACGGCAACTCAAATGTCAAATTCTGACATTGTGAATGTATTGTTTTTCATAATCGCCAGTTATTTTAAGTTGAGACGTTACTGGACCGACCGAAAAACGGCGTTATTTCATTAATAATATTTGGAATCCTTTCATTTTAAAATCTTTGACATAGAAAATATTATAGCATAGCATATGCTCACGACTATACTCCCCGAGGGGCTAGTCAGAGATATTCTGAAACCTCAGAACCACCAGTAGTACCGAAAATATTTTTATTGAGACAATTATCTCAAAATGGTTTTCTATTCAGCCCTCCAAAAAAAACTTGTCATACCGAATCAGACCGTTGTCTAAAATATCAAATAATAATCAATATCTGCAAAAAGGTGCACAAACGAGTCTAATCTTATCAGACATAATCATTTTCTCTAATCCACTCACATAGTGTCGCATTATGGTTATGGTCACTTCATCAGACCACATCTCTGAACTAGTGGCTTTCCGTTCGTGCATGAGAGCATCGAATCAGACCGTTGCCTAAAATATCAAATAATAATCAACATCTGCAAGAAAGTGCACCAACGAGTCTAATCTTATCAGGCATAATCATTTTCTCTAATCCACCCACATAGTGTCGCATTATGGTTATGGTCACTTCATCAGACCACATCTCTGAACTAGTGGCTTTCCGTTCATGCATGAGAGTGAGGACAAAAGAGAGTGCAACTTTGTTTAGCGCCAACACTGATGCTCTTTAAAACATAATTTGTACTTGACTACGTTTGTAAATAAGCATTCACTGTTTTCAATAGAGAAATCGTCGCAAAAAATTTACGATGTTAAATGTGTAAGAGCTTAACAAGCAAAATGTCTCGTTCGTCACAAAAATTTCAAAAAGTCATATTTCAATTACTACTTATTATACGGTCATGCGAATTTATATATTTTAAATATCAAGTAAGTTTACTATTAGAATTATAAGAAAGTTATTCGAGAAGGTAGGTACTATTATGCCATAGTATGCTCACGACTGTTTATCTCGAGTGGATTGTCAGAGACATTAAGAGAAGTTTATTCCAAGAGCGCTAATGCGCGCTGCGTACAAACGAAGTCTGGTGATATTAGTAATACTAACCAATTAAAGTCAATGAAATTCTTTAGAAACAATCTAGAACCTAATCTTTATGCTTGTATGAAGTCAGATTTTCGTTAAAAAATACAGTTTTAATTTAAGATTTGTATAGAAATCTTTGAAGCACTGTAACTTTAAAAGTTCACATTATAACGAAAATCAGGCTCATACAAGCATAGAGATTAGTTTCTAGATTATTTCTGAAAATTTTCATTGACTTTAATTGGTTAGTATTGAAAATATCACCAGACTTCGTTTGCATGGAGCACGATCCGAATTATATTCCCTTAATACTCACAGTATCGACACATGTTAAACAGTCTACAACTTTAGGAAGTCTAAAGGATTACTTTTCTTAATTGTTCAAAGTTTAGTAGAAATTAATAAACTTCGACAACCCTGACTCCTAGTTAGATAATAATTAATGTTATTTGACGAAGCGCATTTTGATTTATCGTCATTCTATGCGAAATCAGAGGACATCACTTCAACTAACCTTGAGCTGTACATTAAATCTTATTTAATTAATTTTAACCTTATAATTACATAAAAACAATAACTTCTGTAGTATATGAGTTCTTAAGAGGATATAATTCGGAGCGCGCTCCATACAAACGTACTATGGTGATATTTTCAATACTAACCAATTAAACACAATGAAATTTTTCAGAATCAATCTAAAAACAAATTTCTTTGCTTGTATAGAGCCAGATTTTCGTTAAAATGTATAGTTTTAAAGTTACAGTGCATCAAAGATTTTCATACAAATCTTAAATTAATCCCAGCATTGAACCTGTATATTTTAACGAAAATCGGACACGATATCATTATCTGTCAATGATAGTCGTAAAGGTATTGAGCTCAACTCTTCTACCATTTTCATTCAACCAGTAACGGTCAAAGAGGTGCTGTCTGAAATAAAATCATTAAAAAATACCGCTTCTGTGGGATATGATGAAATTTGCACACGTGTGTTAAAGGAAACAGCAACTATTATAGCCCATCCTCTTACTCACATTATAAATCTGTCTCTCCAAAGTGGTGTATTTCCTACACAACTTAAACTCTCAATTGTGAAGCCATTGTTCAAGAAAGGGGATCAAGACAGCTTAAACAACTATAGACCTGTGACTCTGGTACCCATTCTATCTAAGTTATTTGAACGTATCAAGTACAATAGACTGCTAAATTTCTCTGATAAGCATGACTTAATTGTTAACGAACAAAATGGCTTTAGAAAAAAGAAATCGACCAATTTAGCAATATACCAGTTAATGAAGACTATCCATGAATGTATTGACAAAAGGACTAATGTTGCAGCTGTATTTACAGATATGTCGAAAGCATTCGATTGCGTCCATCATGGGATACTGTTAGACAAACTAGAGAGGTATGGAATAAGAGGAAAGGCTCTAGACTGGCTAAAAACTTACTTGAGCGATAGGCAGCAGTGCACTGAAATACAATTTTTGTCTGAGACAACGATGGACATATCACATGTAAGATCGAGTTTTAGGATAAGTAATAAAGGGGTACCGCAGGGAAGCATTTTAGGGCCCCTTCTTTTTCTCTTCTATATCAATGACCTTCCTAAAAACACAAAGAATCAAATGGTCCTATTTGCTGACGACAGTACTGCTTTAATTAAGTGTAATGATAGTGAATCCTATGAATCTGATATAAACAATACTATACGTGAGATCATAGACTGGATGAACACAAATGGTCTTCATATCAACTTGTCAAAAACGCACATCATGCAATTCTATTCCAAAAGAAGACATCCATTGGACCTTGCTATTGCGTACAATCATGAGTCTATTGACCAGGTTAACGAGACTAAATTCTTGGGACTTATGTTGGATAGTAATTGTGATTGGAAGGCTCACATTCGGACTATGTGTGACAAGCTTTCACGATTTGTGTACCCCTTACGAAGGATTATTTATAACGCATCAACGGGGGCGGGACTGTCTGCCTATTATGGATATGTTCAGTCCACGCTTAGCTATGGTATAATTTTTTGGGGGAATTCTGTCGACAGTATTCACGCCTTCAGACTCCAGAAGAAATGTATACGGGCACTTTGCGGCTGGGGTCAGAGAGATTCTTGTAAACCACTCTTTTCTCGGTTCAAGGTGCTGCCTCTCCCTTGCCTGTATATCAAAGAAGTCGCCGTATTTGTCAATAAGAATTTGACCCTTTTTGATACTGTGGGTAAATTCGGCAGAAACTTCAGACGAAATGAAAGGCTAATACGTTCCGGATCCTTTGCAACAACTTTTTTCCACAAAAGTGTATATTTTATGTCTGTGAAAGTATACAACAACATTCCAGACCGTTTCAAACAGTATAATGACTTGAGATTTAAAAAAGCCGTTAACGATTGGCTAAGTCAGAAACTCTATTATAGTGTGCAAGAGTTTCTAGATGACAAGAATAATTAATTAATGACTGGCAAATGTGTTATGAACTAGCTGTTAGTGGTGTATTTTTGGATGATCTAATTTAATTGTTAATTTAATTTGTTATTGGACTGGACTCTTATTAATGCTATTGTTACAGTGTTTGGCTTGTATTATTACAATTATGTTATTATAATATTTTTAATGTATTGTAGGACAGAGTTGAGAACCTATGTTAGTAATTATATTGATACATGCTTGATAACGCTATGCTTAAATACCTAATTGTATTGTTTTAATCCCTATATATTTAATTTTGTTCAATGTGTGTGATAAAATGTACCTAGTTGATAAGATTATTGTACACCTTTAAAGGTAGACTATATGGGACAATAATGTTAATTCTCTCAACATCTTGTAAATACTTACCTATAGTTATTCAATAAAGTACTTTGACTTTGACTTTGACTTTGACTTTGATACAAGCATAGATATTTTAATCTAGATTGTTTCAGCAAAATTTCATTGAGTTTAATTGGTTAATATTGAAAATACCACCAGACTTCGTTTGTATGCAGCGCGCAATTACGCATTCGGAATAAAATTATCTTAAACATGTGACGTTAACATCGTCAGCCTCTTTTATAACCATTGCTGCGGTATATGAATACCTTCCTCGTGAGGATGCGATGGGAGTTTATCTACCACATAACTCCAATGCAATTTACTAGACATTCCATTCGAACAGAATTTCTTCACCTCATGCAGGATTCCCAGCGATGTTTTCCTACACCGTATCGTGTGATGAATACGAATATTTTGTACCTGAGTCATTTTTATTCATATTTTAAACATCCACATGCATGTATTCCCGATATCGTTGTGCCTAGTTATAATAATATTTATGACTAGAATAGATTCTAGTACTTCGCTTAGGACTTGATTAATCTGTGTTGATTTTGGGCAGTACCTAAGACGAGACCAGTAGTTTTCGAGAATTCGTTATGTCACAAAGAATACATTGTTGTAGTAGAAGTGTAGTTTTGTTCCATTTAAAATTTGATTAACAATAGTAATCTAAGCCACGCGGTTTATACAGAAGAGACGTGTGGCGGTGGCGGATAATCTAAGTAACACAATATAAACCTTATAGTACATAGCGTCGATTTTTTCGTAAAGGAGAATCGCGCCGGCGCCTCCAGGTGTCGTCGCCTGGAGGCGCGGGCGTAACTCTCCAAACGACGCTATGCTACGTACTATAAGGTTTATAATTGTGTTACTTTCACTATCCGCCACAGTCACACGTCTCTTCTATATAAACCGTGCCTTACAGTATTATTTCGACTGCACTATCCAGGGTGAAATTGATCATCCTTTTAAACTATGAGTCTACCCATGAAACTGAACAACTTTTACTATGGGAGCAAACAGATCGGAGCAATAAAAATCTTGCAAATATTTGAGTCGAGTAGGCATTGCAGTATAATATGGAACAGAAACATTTTTTTTTACTCCGATCTGTTTGCACCTTTGACTATTTATATGTGGACTGGTTACGCGTGTAATTCTACTAACAAACATTTCTGCCACTTTTTGCGGGGGGCGAGGTAACATGAAATCCGCAACTTTGGATTTTATTCCTCATAACTTTAGATTCTAATTTTGAATGTTAAAATCATGAAAAGTAGTCTCGTGTGAACCCCAAACGTTCTAAGTTCGAAGTTAGTATTTCGCAATTATAAGCTGTCTCGTTTAGTGATAAGGTGTAAAATTGAATGTAAATGCACAAGATCAATTGTGCTTATACCGTGGCAGAGGGGAAATGCTACCGCAAGGCTAGTCCTTATAATAATTAGTCAAAGGTTTGCACCCATAGTAAACGTTGTTCAGTTTGATTTGTTAGACTCTTAGATTAAATGGATGCTAATGGTATCAATTTCACCCTTTAGTTTCAATCAATTCAATTATTTAGCCATATCATCTTAGTCACTATCATCATCGGCTTATATACGTCCCACTGCAGGGCATATAGGCCTACGCTCAGGATGTATGGGCGTCAGTCCACCACCGCACCGTGCCCAATGCGGATTCATATACGCATACGATTTTCTTCTTTAGCTTATGCATGTTTCCTCACGAAGTCACGATGTTCCTTAAATGAATCCGGTTCACCAATATATCATAATATCTCGGAAACTAAGAATTATAGCCTTTTCACATAATAATAATTTATAGACTGTTCTTACTGCTAATACATAAATAAAAAATTAAAATGATATGAATTAATAAAACGTAATTAATACTATTATATTTTATTTTTATTTTTTTATTTTCTTCTTAATAACTTTTAAATTAATTTAATAACATTTCATTATTAGTTATAATATTCTTAATTGTCATTTGTTTTACTAAATTAAAATAGATAAATACAAATGCGTCAATTCTATCGCAGCTCAAAAATGGAAAATAACCATGTTTTTTGTCACAGATATAACAATTCCTCACATGTGATATATATAATAAATATTGAAGACTAAAAAAGCAAATTTAAAAAAAAATGTGTTAAATATAATTTTAGCCTTTTATTGGCTTTACTTTACAGCAACCAGAAATTTTATTAATATGATAACTAGTAGTATTAAATAGTCTATAAAATAATTTTTATTTGAATAAGCTATCATTCTTATTTGCCGAGATATAAATGATGGTTTATGTTGTTGGTGACTCGTATTCATTGCTCTCGAGTGTAGTTGGTATTAATTGCATGGAATTTCAAAAAAAATATTGTAACAATGACAAATTCGAACACAGAATAATTCTAATAAGTTTTCCAATTTAAGATTTTAAAACAACAGAATATAGGTAACTAAGTATTTTATTAAAACCCGTAATAAATGCTTCAATTGGGATTAAATCGTGATAGTGCAATAAATGTCATGATTATTGGATAATCAGTGTGGTAATGTTTTAAAGATGTTTATTTTACTATAAATGCTAGTAAATGACAGTTTACGAGCATTTAAAATCAAGTATTCAGGTGAAGACGGGCTTTAAAGATATTTCTAGAATCATTTGAAAAATTATCCAATTCAATTTAATTTGATATGCCGTGACTAATACGCAAAATTGACTTACTTAACCTAAATAGATATGGAAATGATCATATTAAGACGCCCTAACAAAGTTTATAATAAGAATAAATAAACCACTTAATATATTATGTCCCACGCCCTCTTTTCAACGTGATTTTGGATAACAAAATAGAGTTGTGACAGTAACGTATTTTGAGTGTATAGATAAGCAATTTTATTGTAAAAATTTTAATAATATTGTATTCAAATAAGGAATGAGTCAGACTGGGCCGTGACATCATTCTGTATTATACTAAATGTATACAAAAATGTTAAAAAGTTGAAGAAATATTGTTAGTGCGCTTGAACTGCTGACCTGGTATACTAGGCATGCCGTTTATTACGTAGTTTATTCAACTATATTGTTTTTCATATGGTTTTACTCGTGTAGTTTAACGAAATCAAGAAAGAGGGACCTTTAAAAGATGTAAGTTATATAACTAACATTATAAAGATATAAAACTTAGACTAGAAACATCGAATGTCATTATTTTATACAAGTAATATGTTTATTAGGAGTAAGCAAGTAGGTATACAGGACATTATTATCATAATTTAGATGTCGTTTTTACGCTCCTGGAGTAATAAAATATAGATTTCGATGAGTACTTTCAATTGACAACATTTCATTTTTAGAAAGGTACCAAAATAAGAAAACCATTTGGAGATCATGTGATTCAAAACTTATATCAAAATTATCAGATTTTTCTATCCATTATTTCTAGAGTTATTTGAAAAATACTGAAAAATATAATAGAGGTTGAATGAGATTTTATTCCTTTGCCTGCTTGGCTTTTCTATTATATTTGACAGTTTTTACTTTTAATATTATTGCGGCCAAGGTATCTTAGCCATAAATCCTACGTTTTTCAGAAAATTCAAAAGTAAATTAAAAATAGAAATATCGATCAAAAATAAAATCGGATAAATACGTATCTCTTATTTTTTAACCTATTAAAAACAGGTGGTTACAAAAATGTAATGTTGTCAATTATAACGGATGCTGTAGCCCATAAATCGCTCTATCGTTAGGTTCCAAATTTTCTTTTAGGTGAGAGAATCGACATTACTCCTTTTTTTCTTATTCTACTTATGCAATGGCTATGGAACCCTATCATGGATGAATCCGAAACGCTCTTGGCCCTTTTTTCGCGATTTTGATGTTGGCCATAGTGAAAGTTGTTCAGTTTGATGGTCTGAAGCAATCCTTAAGTATTACGTACTAGGGTGTTTTGTTACACCCTGTATAAATTATTGCAATAACATTAAAAACAACAAATCTAAATTGCTTACGTAGCTATATTAAACAAACAAAACGACAGATAGATATCTTTTACTTTTAGTTTGATGTTCACAATAGAATGTAATGATTCAAAACATATTAATTTATTCAAAATCTATGAGTCACTGATGGACCTTCCCCTTGTTATTGAGATGTTAAAAGGCTTTATGATTTTTTGTTTTTCGACTTTTAATTGTTTTATTATAGTACGTTTAAAAGCATAGCTAATGCTCACGAGTTTATTTACCAAGGGAGTAGTTCCCTACGACCACGGCGCTACCACAACGTCTTAAGGGGATATAATTCGGAGCGCGCTCCATACAAACGTACTATGGTGATATTTTCAATACTAACCAATTAAAGTCAATAAAATTTTGCAGAAACAATCTAGAAACAGATCTCTATGCTTGTATGGAATCCGATTTTCGTTAAAATTTACAGTTTCAATGCTAGGATTAATTTAAAATTTGTATGGAAATCTTTGAGGCACTGTAACTTTAAAACTATACATTTTAACGAAAATCTGACTCCATACAAGCATAGAGATTTGTTTCTAGATTGTTTCTGCAAAATTTTATTGACTTTAATCGGTTAGTATTGAAAATATCACCATAGTACGTTTGTATGGAGCGCGCTCCGAATTATATCCTCTTAAGACGCTCCCCATAGGTAGACGCAGGGCCGGGTAATTTTTTGCTGGTTTCTGGAGCTAACTTCTCGTTATTTAAAAGACTTACAAATTATTGAAAAATATAGCAATAATCTTTAACATCTGTTGCTATGAAGTAAATTTATTATTTTTCTATAACATACATATGAAACCTGTGTTCAAAGGAAAGCCTAAATATTGGATAAAAATCGCTATTATGTGCATCTACTTTATTTACGTTGAAGTCACTTTTACGAGCGACACACACCATTGTGTGGACAATATTAGAGATGAGATCTAAAAAATAGTTCATAGCAAATAAAGCCCAGATGTTGAAGATCATTTCTATATTTTGCATTAATTTCTATGTCTTTCAAGATAACTTCTATAAAACCAGAAAAATATGGCCCGGCCCTGCGTTTACCTATGGAGAGCATCTTAAAAGGTAAAGTTTTCGACAGAGGACGAGCAGAGCTGCAGGCTAAAGTATAGTAATAAATTAATACATATTGTATGCCTGCGGTAGGTGCCTCTCGGATTGAATGTGAAACATCGAAGGCTAACAAGGTGCTAAAGTAACTGCTATTCCGGAAAAGTCTTAAAAATTTACGATCGAAAAATTTATAAATGTCAAATGCAATGAAAATTTCCGTTGATTGATGTGTAATCTATTTATATGGGTGGCTTAATTAGCAATGATGGATGGATATTTATACCCAAGATGCTTTTAAAGGTTATTTTTGTGGAAACCAGCTAATAAGATTAGCCAGCTTTTTAGTTGGCGGCATTTAATTAAAAGCCTAAATAGTGTTTAGCCAAATTGCTAATAGTTACATTAGCGTCTTGATACGATATAATTATTGTCAGTAGTTATTTATGGTCACATGAAGATGACTGTGACAGACATAATTTAGCAATGATGGATTGATATTCATACCCAAGATGCTTTTAAAGATTATTTTTGTGGAAACCAGCTACTAAAATTAGCCAACTTGTTAGTTGGCGGCATTTAATTAAAAGCCTTAATAGTGTTTAGCCACATTGCTAATAGTTACATTAGCCTCTTGATACGATATAATTATTGTGATTAGTTGTTTATGGTCACATAAAGTTGACTGTGACAGACATAATTTAGCAATGATGGATTAATATTTATACCCAAGATGCTTTTAAAGGTTATTTTTTGACAAGCAGCTACTAAAATTAGCCAACTTGTTAGTTGGCGGCATTTAATTAAATGCCTTAATAGTGTTTAGCCACATTGCTAATAGTTACATTAGCCTCTTGATACGATATAATTATTGTGATTAGTTGTTTATGGTCACATAAATGTGACTGTGACAGACATAATTTTTATTATGACAAAGTTTATGTAAGATATTAGGCAATGTTTATACAGTAGCTTGCTAAACATTCGCTACCAATGTTTATTTCGAATTGCCCACCACTTTGGGTATAGCGAAGCGTAAGCTATTCCCCGAGAGTCAGAGATAGTCTAAACTATCTACAATATAAGATAATTTAGACTATTTCTGACTCTCTAATAGCGTACGCTATGCTAAGCCCACACACTTTTCATTCTATTTCTAAAATTATGATTTCTCTTCGGAGGAACGAACGCAAAACCTGAAAACCGATAATATACAACGTGTTAATGAATTAACGCAAAACTAGAAAATAGATTGTTTAGAATCTAGAGCAGAATCGAATTATCATGGTTTCAACATAGGTAATTTTTTTCAAAATATTAAATAATTTGTTCATAAAATTTTATATTTACTGGATTCGATCTTTACCCACCGCTCGGGTACTCTCACCCTACTTACTCCCAAAACAAGATTCTTTAAATGAATCCATGAGCACATTAGCGCTTTCATTAATTCCTGAAATGATAACAAATAATTTTTGCCTGAAAACTTAAAATGTGAATAACTTTAAATTTGAAGATCAAAATAATGAAATTATTGTTTCAATCTATTTTTTTTTATATAAATCAGTTGGGGTGTATGAGGTTTTGCGCTTATTCATTGACACGTTGTATTTGTTTTACGTGCGCATGTCAACATCGAAATATTATACTTGTACGGTACCGACTGTAGTATAGAATATAATATATTAGTTAATATACGCGTCGTGGCTGGAAAGTGAGGATGAGCACTTGCTTGCTTACTAGCGGGCGGGTGAATACAAGAAGTGGCAACACTGCCAACCTAACTATTTTGACAGCTCAACTTGGTACTGTGAAAATAGACACAAATTGAAACTATACTTCATTCCAAATAAGGACGACGAGATTTTCCGATTCCTATTGAGCTTTCTGGCTAGTTCTGATTATCAAATGTAATTAATTTATTAGATACATATACCATCCGACATATCTTAGACGTTACTAAAGCTGTTCTAAGAATAAGAAGAGGAATGGTTTCAAATCTCTGTTTCTGTAATGCAAAATAGCCTTAAAATTTCGTTGCTATTTTGAATGGAGTATAAACTAAAACAAAATATTTAACTGTGTAGTTACGCAGTTTTACATTATTTTTAATAAATATCTTTGACATTGTCACACAAATTATCTAGTCACATTTAAAGTACCAGAATCGAGCCTGAACTTGTATTATGATGACTAGACAACGATACATAATACATATATAGATACAAACAACCATGACAAAATATTCATATTCATCATAAAAATATTTGTCCCTTACGGGATTCGAACCCGCGACCCTTGGCACAGCAGGCAGGTTCACTACCGACTGTGCTATCGGGCCGTTTTTATAAACGGAATCAACATTGGAAATGGAAGATGTTGACATTAATGTCAAATAATGTTAACATAACAACCCAGCCCATTATTATGAAGTCATCGACATTTGTTTTATTTTATTATTATTTCAGAAAGTAACACATACAATTTTAATGATTGATGACGATGATGTGTGTTTAATTAACGAATTTTAAGTTTTGTTTCGACCATTGTTAGTTTGTATGGAGACCCACGAAGATTATACTCAAACTGAATTACTGACTCACTGATTCTATTGAATATTTTACAAACAACCATAAAAACATATTGTCACGTTTTATTCACGCGAATTATTTTATGCCCATATCTAATTCGGCTGGGCTTCGTACAAAAAAAAATATTTTATTGTTTTTATAGTATTATAATTCTTTACACGTGTCAAAGTTTTAAGCTCTGTTTTCTTTTACAAGATCAACTTTAATAATTTTATGTATAAGTATTTATGTATACTTATATGAAGGCACGTTTGCATGCGCAGTTAGATATACAACGTGTTAATGAATTAACGCAAAACTAGAAAGTAGTTTGTTTAGAATCGAGAGCATAATCGAATTATCATGGTTTCAACATAGGTAATTTTTTTCAAAATGTTAAATAATTTTTTTGATAAAATTTAAAATTTATTGAACTCGATCTCTACACACCGCTCGGGCAATCTCACCCTACTTACATCCAAAACAAGATTCTTAAAGCGTATCCACGAGCACGCTAGCGCTTTTATTCATTAATAACTTTAAATTACTATCACATCTTTAAATTTCTTTTATTCATTGTTGAAATGATAGCACATCAGTTTTGCTTCAAAACTTAAAATGCGAATAACTTCAAATTATAAGTATCAAAATAATGAAATTATTGTTAAAATCTAATTATTTGGTTATAAATTAATTGGGGTGTATGAGGTTTTGCGCTTATTCATTAACATGTTGTATAAGATAAGCAAATGTTTCTGCCCATGCTTTAGTCACCTCATTTACCCAATGATTATGATGATGACCGATTTGACCCATAAAGACAACTAACAAATGGTCTACAGGGTGAAATGGATATCATTAGCATCATTTTTAACTAAGATTCTACCTTCAAGTCGAACAACTTTTACTATGAGAGCAAACCGATCGGAGCAAAAGAATATCGGCTGTTGCATACATTTGAGTCGAGTAGGCATTGCAGCTTAGTATGGAACAGCAGATTTTTTTGTTGCTCCGACCGGTTTGCTCTAATAGAAAAAGTTATTCAGTTTGATGGCTAGACTCTTCGTTTAAAGGGGATGCAAATGATATCAATTTCTCCCTGTGTAAGTATTATTATATCTAACTGCGCATGCGAACGTGCCTAACCTTCATGCAGTAGTGAGACTGATATCAAACTCAAAACCATAATTATAATTCTTATTTTAAACTAGCTGACCCAACAGACGTCTTATCCAATCAGCTGTCACATCAACATTTGCGCACGTCGTAGCAACAATCCCATCCAAAAAAGAACTTTCAGTTTTTCCCTAATTTTTTATTTTTGCATCTTTTCCAATTTATCTTTCCCTAAAATCCTTCGGACTATTAAGAACAAAAAAAACTCAAACTATCTAGCCGTTCTCATGCGCTTACAAAGGAACATCATACCTAAATAACAGAAGATTATGGAAATTATCAAATTTCATCTTGAACTTCCATCTTGATATTACAGACCCATTTAAATCAAAAGACTATAAATAAATGAACGTATAGACTTCAAAATACGAAAGTAAAATCAGTTTTGAACCTAGCGACTGAAACAAAAAAATCATGGCCGCCACTCTGTCTGCCTCAAAAGAACTTTAAACAATTTACATAATCCTCACGACACAACGTGACTTCTCAATACATATTCAACGAAAATCGTAAATTTTCGTCGACATAAAAAAAGGAGATGGCCACCTGAACGTTATAAAAGATCGTCCGATAAAATATCACTGTTGAGATTTATTTCGCACGGTGTCTCTCGATTAATCGAGAAATATTAATTAATGCAGAGGTCAATAATCTGTTTATTGTTTGAACTTAGTTCTGTCCTTAAAGGTGGTAAAAAAAGGAAAATTCTGCTATCGTTAGGCTAAGATGATAGTAGAAACAAAGAATGATTAGAACTTTGTTGCAAACAAATATTTATTGTACTTCAAAGCCTATACTGAAAAAATAACTAAACATTAAAAAAAAGTTAAGAGCAAAAAATTTTGCTGACCTACGTATGTTTTCTACTTCATCCATCATGTATTATTTCCACTATATACAACGTGTTAATGAATAAGCGCAAAACTCATACACCCCAACTGATTTATAACAAAGTAATTATATTCAAACCATAATTTCCTTATTTTGATAGTTAAAATTTTAAGTTTTCAGGCAAAAATTATTTGTTATCATTTTAGCAATGAATGAAGGCGCTAGCTCGTGGATACATTTTAAGAATCTTGTTTTGGTAGTAAGTAGGTTGAGTGTGCCCGTGTGGTGGTGGGTTGAGATTGAGTTTAGTAAATTTTAAATTTTACAAATAAAATATTTAATATTTTGAAGAAAAAAAAATCCTATGTTGAAACCATGTTAATTCGATTCTGCTATCGTTTCTAAACAAACTACTTTCTAGTTTTGTGTTAATTAATTAACATGTTGTCTACCTCTTGTCTTCGCCCCAAGAACTTTATTACACAATTTTTTCTTTACCCCAATACAAACGAACGATATTCGAGCATTACATCATTTTATGGTGATGTCGCACTATTTTTCCTCCGAACTAAAACGCTTCGTTCAAGAACGAAAAAAAAAGTTTTAAAATAAGAAGATATTATAATACTGACCTTATATTATGTAGAACTATATAGTGCTATTCTGTGCTTATATTTAAATAGTTATAAACGCAGTAAGAATTCGTTTTCGTTCTTCTAAATATATAGTAATGACAGAGAAGACAGCATCATAATTTAAGAAGATAGTTTTTTAGTGGTTTGATGGTTATATCTTCAATACTAACCCATTGAAGTCAATGGAATTTTTAGACACGGTCTAGAAACCAATATAATATGTGCTTTATATTTGTAATATTTTTAGTATTGAAAATATAACCACTAAAAAACTATCTTCTTAAATTATCATGCTGTATTTCCTGTCATTAGTATGAGAACCTAGTGTGAGAGACATAGTCACAAATTTTCATATTTATAATGTTAATAGGACAGACAAATATAAATGCAGAAAGAAATAAATACAGATATGCTACAAAATGTATTTCTTAGATCTTAGATTCTTTATTGTACACAAAAACAATATAATTGTGAAAAATTACAATAATGCGTGATGAACAAAAGCGAGCTGTAGCTAGTTTAGTCTTCTCTTTGCCTAAACTTCGCTAAAAGGTCTTCGAAAGTAAAACTAAAAGTCACCTTTTTATTTAAAAAAAGTCTATAATTCGAAGTAGGTCGACGAACCAATAATTCTGAGATTATTAATTTTCCTCTTCTATCCAAACACGTGTTCTGACACATGTTTAGAAAATTTATTCCAAATAGCACCTTTAGAAATTCTAGTTTTATATTATTTCATCATTTTGTTGTTCTTGTTATTTGAACATGAAATAGAGCATTATAAGACAGAAATGTATCGACTATAGTATGCAAGGTGTAAGGAAACGTATCATTAACCTTTAAACCACATACTCTACCCATCAAACTGAACAACTTTTGCTCTGGGAGCAAACCAATCGGAACCAAAAAAATCTGCTGTTGCATACAATTGAGTCGCGTAGGTATTGGAGTTTAGTATGGGACAGCTGATTTTCTTTTTGCTTGGATAGGTTTGCTTCCATAGTAAAAGTTTTTAGTTTGACGATACTTTTCCTTACACCCTGTATATACATATACTCAGCCTTATTACAATGATATAAAGGTTAGGTTCATCATCACCATCATCAGCCGTATCCAACCACTGAAAGACATAACATTAAGCCTCATTCTCTTTTTATCATCCTTCTCGATTCTGCGCCAATACCATCCAGGTCTTACCGATGCTTCTCCAGATGTCTTCAACCCTCCTGGCTACCGGATCACTCAGTCAATTAAGGCTTTACTCTACCTGCCATCACTTCGCTTAGCTAAGTGCCCTAATTTTAGATGATGAAGGGACAGCAGTGGTCTGCGACGAAGTCGCCGTCAAAGTGGATGTCATGTGCCAGAAGGAGGAGAAGTGATTCATGGGACAGAAAGGACAGAGATAGAACTTGTAGGGTGTCAACTAAGAGGAAGGATCTCTCTTTAAGACTAGAGTGAGCCATACCAATTGTAAAGTGTCCACTTTTTTTGACGTTTAGGTTTGAGTGTATGGTGTCAAGTAGTATGGACAAAAGGCACCGAGTGACATATGGCCTTATGTTTACGGTCACTTTTCACACACACTAGCTCAAAAAAAAGTGGACAGCCGCATAAACAAATATCTATAGTTCCATCTCCTTCTACTATTAAAGGTACGTCATAAGACAAAAGAGACCAACTACAATCGTAAATTTATGCGGACTCTATGGAGATCCTTCCTTTTAGGGTCGTAGGTTAAGTGCACGTGTGAAAAGAAGCACTGAGCAAGTAACACGCGCATTTCCTGCCATTCGGCTCGGCTCGTATAACCGCGTTGTTCGAAAAACTATGAGGAGGTGGAGGGTTTTGTCTCAAAGTTATGAACCTTAGTTTAAGTCTCAAAAGTTCGATACCTACCGTACTGATTACCGAACTACTGAGATAGACGGGTGTAATCCGACTTCACCTCTAAAATTTAGATTCTTTACACGGCGGTCAAAAAAGTGAGCACAAGGTTTTAGACCTTGCTAAAATTAGATCATACAATGTCATGCAGCTCTAAAAGTTCAACGGTAAGCTCCGTTGTAAATTTTTGAACTTAATCAAATCCCAAACGGATTCGCAAAATAAATTATATATTTTTATTTTCATAGGTACACCTGCTGTCTTAGGAGCGATGTCACTTAATCAAATTAAAGGTAACGTTTCACTGGTGTAAACATTATCTTTTTTAAACATCGAAGTTTTTTTCCCAAAAATATTGGTAAAGATCGATTGATAAGGAATTTATGGAAATCTAAAGTTACAACACAATATTTGGCGAAAATTATTATGTTTAGGTACGAGGGAATTTGCAAAAAGTCAACATTTTTAAAAGTATGTATAACTTGTTATTATTTATTGATATGTTTGTGAATGAAATGAAAGCCATTGAATGAATTCGTGTATCAACAAATTTGGAGAGGATTTTTTAATTAAAATTTTTATTATAACCTATGTTTAGTATCGGAAAAGGCAGCGTTGGTAAGCCCCTCACAAGGAGGACCGACAACCTGATGAAGGCGGACCCGTTGGATGAGGGGCAGCGCAAGAACGCTCGTTGTTTCGTTCCTTGGGTGAGGCCTATGCCCAGCAGTGGACGTCAGTCGGATGAGACGATGATGATGAAGGAAAGAAAATATAAAAACCTAAATCTCGAAAGCACATAAGCTGGCAACACTTATTTACTTAAGGGTATATTACTGTTGGCGCGCTCCATACAAACGAAGTCTGGTGATATTTTGAATACTAACCTATTAAACTCAATGAAATTTTGCAGAAACAATCTAGAAACAAATCTCTATGCTTGTATCGTGTCAGATTTTCCATAAAATATAAAGTTTTAAAGTTACAGTGCCTCAAAGATTTCCATACAAATCTTAAATTAATCCTAGCATTGAAACTGTGTATTTTAACGAAAATCGGACACGATACAAGCATAGAGATTTGTTCCTAGATTGTTTCTGCAGAATTTCATTGAGTTTAATTGGTTAGTATTGAAAATATCACCAGACTTCGTTTGTATGCAGCGCGAATTTACCCATCCGGAATAAACTTCTCTTAAATAAACTCATGACCGTAATCCCTTTCCGGTTGGTCAGAAACATTACTACAACTAACATCTTACGCACATATCTCTCACTCACACTTATATCCCATTCGGCCGAGATATTATAATTGATCGCCCCCTTTTACGATCCTGACATACTTAGTATAATATTGCTAGTGAATACAGATCCCTAATACTAACTTATCTTTACTCGTTTTGAATATTCAAGATACGTCATTGAGAATGAGTAGAATAATCCTAGTTACATAACAGTGTCGTTCAACTTTGATATTTTGTTGTTGCCAAGCAGATCGTGCCCTTATAACGATTTGAAATTTGATACTATAGTTAATTTTTATTTGAAAAAGTGATAGGTGAATAATTAGTTAGAAAATTTACTATCCTTATGGTTTTATGGTAATTTTTACTTTTTATACGTTTACCTATAGTCTGTAGGTACCTACTTAAAGGTATCTTGCTATTGGTATTATGTGTTTGCAACGTGACTATCAATAAATGTTAGTCACATTGTAATGTAAGTCACAGTGTAATTATGTAATAGATGTAGGCAGACCTAAGAAATATAATAAAATAAATGTTATTAAATTGTATGTGTGTAGTTTCAGGATGGAATCACATGATAAGTAGGAAGTACAAGGAAATGGTCGTATAAGAAATTTGGACGATGGACGTTCGGGGAAAGGGACGTAACCGAACTAATCCATATTATACAAGAGATTGTATAACCGAGTCGCCTTTAATACCTACGATACACACGGTGAAAAGGTGGTCTGTTTGAATTTGTAAACATACTTTTTAACCACTCGTATGTGGCAATTTCAGACACAATAGAAAATGCATTGTTCTTCGTGCAAAGAATAATCTCAAAATCTTCTTTCCTTCTTTCTCTACACTAATTATTATCGTAAGCATGGCCAAAATATTTATGTATGTAGGTAATATAACCAATAAAAACAGTATAAGAGATATTACATTATTGTAGAGAAGTGTGTCGGAATCGTAACGTGTGGAGGGCCGTACCTAGGTCGTACAATAGCGCAAGCCGTACCATAGTATGGCCGTACTATGTGCTTATACTAGTACCACAGAATAGGTAATAATATAATATACCGATAGTTCTACATACAGAACGGCCACTCCCCGCCCCTCTCTGACTTCAAATACCCCACCTCACCTCACACTTTCTGGAGAAACTTGAGGGGAGCCGAGCAAGGGAATGCAGTCAGGCGCAGCCGTTGGATTTAACTACATAAAATTTATTTTATTTTTATCCTAGCAGTAAAAATAAACGTTGAAAAATAACGCTAAATTTACATTTTCAGTGATTCTTTAGCTATTTTTAATAACAGAATGAACTATTAAAAGTAACGAAATATATGTAACGATGCGTGGTAAGTCAACCCTACTCATATGTCATGCACAATTTGCGCAAAGTGCGCATGTGCGAACGTCACCATGTCAAATCTAAACGGACCTGTGCTATTACCCACAAGGGATAATAGTGTGAGATAATTTATGTACGAGTATGTAACTTTTAGAAAAGCAGAATATCAATAAAGTCAGGTTTCTTATCTAGACTTAATCAAAATGTTTAGGAGAAATAACAATAAACTTTGTCAACTCTTCTCTAGCCTTTCAATTTATATATGAGGTTAGGTCACTCTTATTTTAATCTCGACCAGTTCGAAACAAAAATTTAAATAATGCAAATTTCAAACCTCGGTTTCGACTAATCCATTTTACCGTTAAATTTTTGATAAGCAAAACTCTGGACATTAAAAGATCATAAACTAAAATGTGACATTAATATATGAACATTAAACATGTAAAGTAAAATACCTTAAACTACACAAATCTGCTGATTTATAAAATTTTATGATATAACTGTTTATTAACAGATATTGTATTATTAAACCTATAAATCATAAAATGAAAGTGATTGCGTCATAATGGCTTTAAATTTGTTGAGATTAAACTTCAGTATAAGCTTATGTTCACGAGTATATTCCTCAAAAGCATAACCAGAGAACTTTTAAAAATATATATTCAAAACATCAACATTTCATGCCCCGAGAGAGCATAACTGAACTTCGAAATACAAACGTGCGAAGAATTTAATATATGTCAAGTCCCAAAGTGTGTTCATTGAAACAGCATAATTATGTAAACTGAAGTTACGTTTCTGACTCCTGGAAAGCCTTCAATGTTAACTTTATAGTTAAACATTTGCTGCATTACCACTATACCACGCTATGCACGTATACCTCAAAGTACGAAACACAAATTAAGAAAAAGGAAAGGACTTACCTTTCTTAATTCCAACCCTATCACTAAACAATATAATAACAAGGAAATTATGGTATTATGAAAATAAACTTGTATAGGTAAGTACAAGGTAGATCCGTCAATAATTCTTACCAAATGTGACTAAAGATTGTCAGAAACTAAAATCAAATAGGAGTCAAAATATTTGCAGAGCGCATGCGTCGTTACTGTTTTGAATGGTTCTTGTTCTCGGGTTTAGATTTCGTCTCATTGCGGCAACATTGACGTGTGTAACGAGACCGTGTCATTTCTTTGTTTGTGTAACATATTGAAAGTAAATAAACAAAGTACAGTACGTCCACGATAGCTCCTTGATTTTAAAGCTATTTGAGACGCTAAAACTTCATAATCACTTACAAGTTAAAATCGACTTAAAAATATAAGATTAATTAACACTTAACATAAAATTTAAGTTTTTACGACTCAAACATTTTCAGAAAGTAAAATAATCGCTCTAAAACGATCTTTCAGAATAAGGGATGCACTGTAACAGAAATATCTGAGAAAATAGTGATAAACGTAATTTTCCCTTCTCATTGTGCGCATTTACAATTTACGTTGTTTCCAATTTTGCTTACTTACCTACTTTGCGTAGTTTTTTAATTCTTAGGATCTTTGAAGTAGATAAAACATGTCACTTCTTTGTAATTATTGCTATTGATTAAAGTACATGTTACGATGAAATTGACACAAGTACTACAAGCTTTTATCATAGCAAACATGGGTTTTCGAGAAACTGTAAATAATTTTTTTGTTATGCTTAAAACTAATTTTAATAGCTTGTTAACTCGATATCTTATTAAGTACCTCTATATTTTTTTAACTTCTTAAAAGATCTTTTCTTTCATTAATGAACCAAGAATTTTTTAATTTTTCATCCGAGTTTTGAGTTTATTGTCTTCAAAAACATAAGACAGGTTAGGTTAGGTACAATATATTGATTTCAATGTCATCTCAGGCTGCCTTTTGTACCCTTGTCATAAATTATTTCAAATAATTTGATGTATTTGTGGTGCGCAAATAAATAATAATAATTGTCTTATGTTATGTTAATATTTGAATACAATAAATATTTAAAAGAATCGAACGTTACGGGGCAGTGGACTGTCTGGCCTGTCTCACTCCACAGTTCAGGTACGCTTGACGGCGATCCCCACCGAGTGGTGAATGGCAATAGGTTAGGTATACCGTGTAAACTTCTTGGTCAAATCTCATTAGACTTACCGCCATACCGCATTTGCCGCCATTTTGTGAGTAGTCAATGCGAGACTTGACAACCCTAGCGATGTCACGCTGCCAGCACGTGAAAGAATGAAAAAGGGAGACTATGTAAAGGAAGCTTTCATGGCTAATGAGTAATGACTCAGTTCTTTTTTTTACAGGAGCGCCGTTTTGATGGTTGGTAGGTTATTCGCGAATTGTACGATAGGACGAGTGCGAATAACTTTGCACCTTATTGCTGAGCACAGAGAGTCACTATTTATTTTTTTTAAATGCTGTCACATACATTTGGCTCAAGTAGGTTTGCAGGTTTCAACTGAATTCGTGCTCCAATGGTTAAGAGCATTGTGCTCTTGACACGGAGGTCGTGGGTTCAATTCCCACGGGGGACACCTAGTGATATGTCACTTAGTACGTTTTTCCCCAGTTGGTTAGTACATTGCAGGCTGAATCACCTTATTGTCTGAAAAGAACGATGATTCCGTGCTTCGGATGGCACGTGAGGCCGTTGGTCCCGGCTACTATCTCTGGTGGTATAGTAGTAGTCGTTACACAAAAACCATTTCAGAGGCTGTAAGGCGGTTTGAAAAAACTCTGACACCAGGGCTTCTGCCCACACGATAAGAAGAATCTTCATATGGAACAGCAGATGTTTTTCGCGATTTCGATGTTGGTGCCACAGAGAAAGTTGTTCTGTTTGACAGACTGATCGTATCCTTAAAAAAGTTTCAGCATAAAAAGAAGGACCCTATATAGTTAGATAGGACAGTTGGATCACTGCCCCGTAATTATTTCAAACATAACGAACAATTATTTTTAATAATAATAATATAAGTTCAAAACCAGTAATATAAACAAAATCTAAAATAACTCTTCATTAGCGGAAACATAAACCTTAATGACTAATATAAAATATCGTTTGATTATCCCTTAGCCGCAGGTGGCAAGGAGAAAGAACATAGAACCAGGCAGTTTATCGCCACTAATTTTATGACATAAATCCTTTATAACGATACATTTCGCTGTAAAACATTATAACTTGACCTTCAACTTTTATTACGAACTTGAACTAGACCAGCCGCTGTTAAGGTTCAGACAGAATACGAATAAATAAGAAAAGGTTAACTGACTACGAATGTTTCTTGCGCGAATTTCATTTCACCCAGAAGAATCCACTGACGGAATAAGTTCCTATCTTAGGATTTGCTATTAAGGTGGTTGCAGAGGTGTCAATTTCTTACAAAAGTTTGACGCGTAATACGCCTAGATGGTACAATTAAAAGTAATATTTTATATTTGGAAAAATTGTTTAGAATATCTAGATGCCACGTATGTAATAACATTTGCAATTTATAATATAATTATGAAAATATAAAGTTGTGAACTTATCCATATAAAATTTCAAAGCTTTATATCCTCGTAATTCTATTATAAATTGCAAATGTTATTAGATACGCGTCATCTAGATTTTCTAAACAATTATTCCAAATATAAAATGGTCCAGTGGCGAGTAGCCTTGCCTGCCGCGCAGGAGGCGATAATTCGATCCCCGTCCAGACCGACTCGTACCAATGAGTTTTTCGGAATTTATGTACAATTTGTAACACCACTGGCTTTTCGGTGAAGGAAAACATTGTGAGGAAACCAGCATGCTTCAATTTCGAGGTATTTATATTACATAGGTATGGTATGTATATATTGTACCCACTGTCCATTACAAGTGGTGACGGGCTCTCTCCCCGTCACACTGGACAGTGTTTCGGTACTTCTGGTGAAACATGGATGTTCTGTGGTTTCAGAATATCTCTGACTACCCCCTCGGGGAATATAGTCATGAGTATATGCTAATGACCGTTATGATGTATTTAAAAAACAAAACATCCTTATGGATCATGGGTTGAACAACGAGAATTTATTTGGGCGTTCCCAATCAGCCAATCGATTTTCTGTGAAAGGTATACAAAATTTTTGCGCGTTTCGACCCATGTTCTTTAGGGATAGTGGTTTGGTTATACGTACATCCTTAAAATTGTTATGGTATTTAAAAAATAGAGTGTATAGCTATTCAGTTTAGCATAACATTTAACAAACATAATGAACGTAATTCATTAGGTAAGGGAATATAATTCGGAGCGCGGTCCATACAAACGAAGTCTGGTGATATTCCCAATACTATCCAATTAAAGTCAATGAAATTAAAAAAAACAATCTAGAAACTAATCTATATGCTTGTATGAAGTCAGACAGAAAGTCGGAGATATTCTGAAACCTCAGAACATCCACGTTTCACCAGTAGTAACGAAACTCGGTTCCGGTTATTAAAGAGTTTTTAATGGTAGAGATAGTATGAAAATTTATAATGTTAATGTTAGATAAATATCTAGATAGATACACAGTTTCTTTGCTTAATTATCACATCGGTTAATTTCACAGATTTATATAAAACAAGAATTACAATGCTACACAGCAAATATCTAAGCCTTAAAAACATGAAATGTCTCGCTTGCCGGTTTCGAGAATCATATCACACATTCTCTCACCGACATTTTGGTCAAAACGAATTTACATATTAATTGCCGATATAACTAGATTTTTTTATTACGTAACAACGTGTCTTTTAATCACGTTTCGTATCACTAGCCAGATATTAATTAAGCACACAATTTTGTCATTCATAAAAGTTTTGCTGATTATTTGACTATACGGGTTTAGAGATTTTGAGTTATGACTAACTTATGTAATTATTTAAAACCGCCACGTCAGAGATAAACTAGTAATATTTAAAAAAAATACACTAAAGTTGTTTAATCCCCCACCCTATTGTTGTGCAAAAGTCTCACTTACAGGAGAAATGTCATAATTCATCATTTTTTTTGGAAATGGGCATTCTCACTCAAATTATCTATTCACATGTAAAGTACCAGAATCTAGCCTGACCTTGTATTATGATGACTGGACATCGATATAGAATACATAAATTATAGATATACAAGGTGTTACAAAAATACAAATAAACATTTAAGGGGGTGGTTTAGACCATCAAACTGAACAACTTTCACTATGGGACCAACATCGAAATCGCGAAAATAAGATCTGATCTTCCATACTAAAATACAAATCTACTCGAACTAAATGTATATTTCAAAAGTACCTACATTCGGAAGTTGTTTGAATCATAAATATCAAACATATATGCAAATAACATGCAAAAATAAACTTTAATAATACTATACCTTGTTTAATTCTGATCGTGACAAGTTTTGTGAGAATTAGGCGACACTGGTTTTCTTGTCACTATTTTAGCGGTGCATTAGGCATTACTATGTTCTGTGGAGGTATTCTTTAGAGGGCTAGCTTGTAACATTGCGACCATTAACTCTATCTGATCTATATGTATTCGCCCATACATTTCAATTCCTTTACATTCTAATGTTTCTCGCAATGTATTCCTTCACCACCGAAATAATACTTAAAAATATTGTAGTGTGTGCATAGCCCCCCACACACACGTAGTCTTAAGTTAGATATAAGCTATTGTGTAAGAGTATATTCATGCATTATACGTCTAAACCTGAGACTAATCGTTTCTCTGAAGTACACCTTTAAGCCCCACACCGCATGGCGACCCTGCCAGGGCTGCCTTTGGGCAGTGCTGGTCAGATGGTTTAGCAAGAAAATTGACAAGATTGTACCAGATAGAAGATAATAAGAAGAAAAAGTTATGAAAAAGGAGCACGGAAAATGAAGCAAGAAGATTTTATTTTAAGAAGAAAGACGTTTTTATTTTGCTAGAAGAAAGAAGAAATAATATATAATTTTTAAATATGAAGTTTAGAAGAATTCAAGATTTTTTTTGAAGAATGATGAAATTAAATAACGAAGCACAGATTATTGAAGAAATTAATACTTTAATCAAGAAAAAGAAAATCTTGACATGGGACGAATTTATTAGAGAAAATAATTTAGAACAACATTCAAATTATGAAGATATTATAGAAGAGAACAAGATAAGGTGTGAAGATCATCCAGGCTGCCGGGAGATGTTGGTGTCGGAGGTGGATGCAGCCGGGTGATGTTCCTGTCCTTGAGCGCACCTTCGGCCAATTTTTTTCGGTAAAATCAGGTTTCATTTTGTTTTAACTAACTTAAAAAAAATTTACAAATAGCGATTTAATTATAAAACATTTTAACAATTTTTTTTTTACGTTTAACTTTAGAAGTTTACAAAATAAAAAAAAAAAACATTTTAACATAGATTTCAAATTATTATTGAGAAAAAAAAATTTGTACTTATTTAGATTAAGTACCTAACCCTATTCTTCTTTCTCCGGTAAAATAGTTTTTGTTGTTTGCGATACCGAAGGATACGTTTTATTTTAATATTTTAAAAACATATATGTAATAAGCTTGTAGACGACATAACACAATACGTAATTTAAAGTTTAAAAGGCTTTTGTTTAATTGCAAAGAGAATAAATTGCAGTGTGTGCGAAAGGAACTTGGAACTTAATTTAATTGATAAGGCTATACCTATTATAATACTAGGTATGGAAGAAAGCTTGTCGATAGTGCGTAAAATTAAATGCAATTCATTTATAATATTATTTAATAATGAAAATTTACAGAAGATTCGTATTATATTCAAGAGATTTTCGTTTTATATAACAACAGTAATTAGTAAAGTTTTACCATTTTTACTACCATTTCTTAAAATATTTCTAGAAAGTCAGTACTAGAATATAAGTTGAGTAATTTAGATTTCATTCCCAGTAAACAGAATTACTAACAAGGTAAGTAAGTACCTATTAAAGAAACAGTTTCCATATTTCGGTACGGATTGTATTTTGATGCCTTCGTGACGAGTTGCAACTGGAATGTAGGTAGGTTGCACTCAGCATATATGGTAGTGTTGTTAACAATTCTATCATATTACATGAAGCATCAGTCTACTTTTCTAATGTTTTAAATTTTGTAATTGAATGAATTGGATGTTAGTAGGTATTGTTTTTTTAACTTTGAGAATATACATGTAAACTTAAGAAGCTATCGATTATGCATAAACTCGGAAATGATTAAACTGGACTTGACTTATTTATTAGTATGATACGAAATAGGAAGAATGTTTTGGAATAATAGTATTTTGATTGATTAAACGGAAAGTAAATGGTTTTTGGAGAAATGGACTTAGAAAGGTATTTTATGACAAGTTATTAAATGTATGAAAGGTTTGGGAAGTTTTTGGAAGTGACGCACTCAAGTGAGTAAATGAGAGGGGAATACTTTGGTTTATTGAATTTTAGGGAACAAATGGATTGATCTCCCAAATGTTACCCATTCAAAATCTAGTCAACCAAAGGATTCAATTATGAATGAAGTTCGAAGGAGGATTTGTTTTGTATTTTACCTAAAGAACTATTAAATAATTATGATGCAAAGACATCAAATAAAAAAAAAATGGTACAAATGGGTACAAATCCTTCATTCGATCATAGCAGTAAACGAGGTTTCTCTGTGAGAATCGTTGGAGATGCATAAATGTCTTAAAAAATGGCCCATAATATTTAAAAATGATTTAAAAGTACCAAGTTATAAATAAAGTCGACTATATAATAAATAAATGTTTTATAAAAAGAAAGGCAGGCCTGGCCAATAATAAATAAAAATATAAAATAAATAAAAATATGAAATAAATAAATACGTTGTACATTGAAATGGATCTAAGTGAAAGGAAGATGTTATATTGTAAATGGAAAAATAATTAATTGTGAAGTTGAAGTGACAGATTTTTTTTTGTAGTTTACTTCATAATCTGTTTTCTTTTCAAAGAAATGTTGTTAAAGGTAACCCTATAATTTTATTGAACATTTAAATGTCATAACGTGTCGTCTACAACGCGTCGTAAAATAATATTAATTAAGTAAATAGGTAGGTACCTACTTAATCCATAAATGTTTAAATGTTGTGTACCTACTTAGGTCTGTTATGTTAAATATTATTTACCTTAGTTTATTGTAGTAATCAGATTGGTTAAAATGTATTGAAATAACAAAGAATTGGTGTGTAATTTGATTGAATTCATTAAAAATAAATTTGTTGGTTTTAAATACTTAAAGCCAGCTAGCTAGTAGTTTCATAAAACGTAACAATAATTACAATAAATGTCTGATTTAAATTTCTGATTCAGCAGGATTTTGTTTGACCGTTGTATGCAAAGTTTTATTAGATTGAATATTGTAGTAAAAATTTGTTTGTTGCATTGCTGTATTAAGATACCAAATGACATATAAAAAAAATTTTTTTTTTTAATATTTTTTTTTATAAATTAGCGGGGGAGGTGTAGTGTGTGCATAGCCCCCCACACACACGTAGTCTTAAGTTAGATATAAGCTATTGTGTAAGAGTATATTCATGCATTATACGTCTAAACCTGAGACTAATCGTTTCTCTGAAGTACACCTTTAAGCCCCACACCGCAATATACTGAACAATCAATATACTGAAAAATAGAACCTTCACACATTTTGTAGAACTAAATGGTACATTAGTAACAGAATTGCATTTGTTTCAGAATATTTGTATTGAAGTAATTCATACGAATTTAAGGTTTTAAAATATACAGAATCGGTATTTGAATGATCTGCACATACAAAATTGCCGATATACCGCGACGCGGCAGTAGCTTTAAAAAAAGAATTGACGTTTAATAAGTGTGCTTCAAGCTCCTATATTGAATATATTTTGACTTTGTTTTTGTCTTTTGACCTTACAAGTTATAATGTTTAATTATTTTAACATCTAACTATACTCCATTCAAAATAACAACGAAATTTTAAGGCTATTTTATAGCACAGTGTGACCTAAACCCGCACTTTACGCACGCTTTTCCGAGACCTAAATTGTCTATTTCTGCACGGTGCGTAAATGAATCGACTACCTTCACATATGTAAAAAAAATGAAACAAAACCCCTTGAAATGTCGTTTGAAGCTTGGAAATGCACAGGAAACAAATGACAAGAAGGGGATAGGTAAGCGATTCTCCTGCAAGAACCTTCCTGTTGTAGAAAGAACCTTCCTCGCTGCGCTCGGGCGCTAACTTCACGCCGTGCAATAATGGGCATCTTAGGTCACTCGTATCGTAATGTACTATTGCATTACAGAAATAGAGATTTGAAACACTTCCTCTCACTTATTCTTAGAACAGCTTTAGTAGCATCAAGATATGTCACAGTATATTTTTATCCAATAAATTAATTACATAAGGTAATCAGAATTGGCCAGAAAGCTAAATAGGAATCGGAAAATCACGTCGTCGTTATTTGGAATGATGTATAGTAGTAGAAACATAGTGAAGTAAATTTAATATTAGTCAAATTTATGAGTCTTCAATCCCATTAATTTCCATTTGTATCTATAGTAGGTAGGTAGGTACCTATGTATTTAATCAAGTTAAATATAACGAAGGATAAATGGTTAAAGTTACTCATTAGACATATAATTTGGGTATATAATTAAAATATTTAACGTATTTTATGTTGGATGTCTAGCCGGTGTCAAATGACATCAAAAATATAATAATAAAGGTGGCGCCAGATACTTAGTCTTTGTTAAGGGTATGAAGTATGATTCTGTGATTTAAAAAGTTCCGGTCCTTTTATCCTAAAATATAGAGAAAGTATTTTTTTTGTTAGTAAAGATTTTGTCCATCCCAAAAGAATGTAAAGGAGTATGTATGAATATATTAAAATACCTACAATACATTTAAGTCACTGTCCTATTTATAATTCCTATAGTTTTGTATTCTATTCTAACCTATGGTTTTTTGGTACATCAAGAATAACTCAAAAAAAAACTCATGACTAATAAAATTTTCATGCCCTTATGTCATAAGGTTGGTCCGGCGTAGAATATCGTCTTCTACACCGTCCTATCTTTTTTTGATTAATGGAAGTTTTTCCACGGACTGGTACCGCGGTCCCACTTTCGTGCAAGTGTCCACCTTACAAAGAATCTTCTCCTTAACATAGTATGCCACAATATTTGTATAACTTATGATCTCGGAAGTCATATTATTGTTATGTAAAACTAAACATGGGTATGTCCAGGTTCCATGTTTTCTAAGTTTTATTAATTAAAACTTGTTTAGGATACTACGCCAAACTTAATTATAGATAAGTGGGTGTAGCAACACTAATAGCATAGTCTAATTCATTGTTATATACTTACTATACTATTTTTTTAGCGCCCACTGTGAATGCAGCACTTGATGACAACATAATGCTGACTAATCCTAATACGAAAACACGTTCCGACGCGGTGGTAGCTTTAAAAACCGATTTGACGTTTGATAAGTGTGCTGAAAGCTCCTGTATTGAATATTGAAATTATATTGACTTTGAAAAATGTTACTCTGCACATGCTCACGACTATATTCCCCGAGGGGGTAGTCACAGATATTCTGAAACCTCAGAACATCCACGTTTCACCAGTAGTACCGAAACTCTATCCAGTGTGACGGGGGTGAGCCCGTCGCCATATAGTGGACAGTGGGTACAATACATGCCTCGAAATTGAAGCATGCAGGATTCCTCACAAAGTTTTTCTTCACTGAAAAGCCAGTGGTGTTACAAATCGTACATAAATTCCGAAAAACTCATTGATACGAGTCGGTCTGGACGTGGATCGAACCATCGCCTCCTGCACGTCAGGCAAGGTTACTCGCCACTGGACCACCACCAACTCTTTTCTAAAAATTTTGGGAAAAAGCGAGAGGATTGTTTCAAATCCAAAAATGCTGTAATTCAAAATAGCCTTAAAATTTCGTTGCTGTTTGGAATGGAGTATAGTATTATATTATTGCGAATAAGCGGCGGCAGATAAATCGTACGCGGTTTTCGTTCGCTGTAAATATCTAGATTATATTCTTGTATCTGTTTTGTTGAAAATAAATAAAAAATAAAAAATAGGATTGTTAAAGAAGAAGGAAACTACCTATGCAGGGTGTGACAGAAAAGTGTTCACTCTTTTTATTAAATATTAACAATAAACTTATAAACTAAAAGCAACTTCGCAACCCTCCAGTGGTCAACTGGCATCTAAAAATTTGCCAAGGTATAAAGGTATCATAAATTTTCGTGCAGAATCAGATCTTTGTGGATTCGTGGCTAATATATGTAGGCAAGATATCTGCTGGACAGGACATGATACAGTGCTTAAACGCCCGACTCTACAGCCCAATGGTATCAACGATAAATGCAACAAAGTTGTATTTAGTTCTGATATTTGTTAAGGGAATAATTAATTAATGGAGCATCGTTTCTCCGACAAAGAGTGGTTTGACAATGGTTCTTAGCTGAAGTAGCAATGGGCTTGTCATATCATATGAAAATACTAGTTCTAGAACCACGAACTAGCAGGCGCAGTGTGGGACGCTCTCAGGCCCCTGAACCGACGCGAAGACCAAAGACGCGGTTTATACAGAAGAGGCGTGTGACGGTGGCGGATAAGTAACACAATTATAAACTTTATAGTACGTAGCATAGCGTCGTTTGGAGAATTACGCCCGCACCTCCAGACGACGTTACCTGGAGGCGCGAGCGCGATTCGCCTTTACGACAAAAACGACGCTATGCTACGTACTATAATGTTTATATTGTGTTACTTAGATTATCCGCCTTATAAACCTTGGCAAAGAAAGGAACGGAACGCGATAAATTCGGTATGTATAGTTTTTTTGGTCTTTATTTTATATTTTTACCGATAGAAGACAAAAGAAACCGAAACGAACCGAATTTTAAGAAACCTATTTCATTTTATTGCGATGCATCGAGTTTAACAATATACATTAAATTTTTAAATTATTTTGATCTGTAATATCTAAGTGCAAAAATGGTGGAAAGAAAATAATTCGACTCCATGGGGAAAAACTACTGCTTTATAAAAAATCACCTGCCTCTTCTTTCTAACTCTATGCTGAAAACCGAAACGGCATTGTGAATGTATTCTTTTTTTCTTAATGATCAGTTATTTTAAGTTTACCAAGGAGTTTATAGGTCTAGCGAGTGACGTCACCCGCTGGACCGAAAACGACGTTATTTTATTAAAAATATCTGTAATCCTTTCATTTTAAAATCTCTGACACAGAAAATATTGAGACAATTATCTCTAAATAGTTTTCGATTTAGCCGAATTTTAATACGAAATTATTATAACGAAATTTTATAACGAATTTAAGAAAGCCGAGGACGATGTTTCATGGCGCGCCTTAGTTAAGGCCTTCAGTAGTTGATGATGATAGACTGATGACGATGAATTTTATTGTTTCTTCTTCTTCCTCCTCGCCTTATTATATACCTATATAACACGAAGTTGGTTTTGTCAATCATGCGTTACCATTTATATCTCTGGTAGATCTTGTTCTCGGAATCTCATAGCCTTCTTGTCTCTCTGGACATTCGTCAACCCGCCCGCACGGATAGACATATCTAGTAGGTATTGTTTTTTTGTTATAAATATAATTCTGGTAGATTTAACCAAACTCGATATAATATGAAAAAATCTAGTGAAGTGCTAATATAAACAGTGGTCGCATAAACTACTTGTTGATATTTCTCTCCTCTTGTTAGCTGACTAATAGCCATGCTTTTCCTATTCCTGTCTCTCGTTTGCAACGAAGGGAAGTCAGATATTTATCTTTCCTACTCCGATCTTCTTTGATTAAATTCATTGCGGGTTCCAAGACAGATTAGAGTCATCCCCGGCCTCCGCTGGACTTCATTGTCTAGTGTTGATGGTCGCCGAAATTGGTTTACAGGAGTAGCAGCGGTGGGAAATTTTTGTATACCGATTAAAAACCCGGTGGTTTAAGATCTCCCTCTCCAAAGTCAAAGTCAAAGTCAATATAATTTATTCAATATAGGAGCTTGCAGCACACTTATCAAACGTCAAATCTTTTTTAAAGCTACCACCGCGTCGGAACGTGTTGTCGCTGTATAGAAGATGCGGCCAGAAACTCTACAACATAACACGGCTTAATAACTCTCCGTTTTTTTTATCCATTGTTTATATTTTTAGATAATACTCCAAGGTACACATACCTTATACTTACTATACCTAAAACAATAATTTTATTAGCATATTTATATTGACGATCGTAATATTCCTTATGTCCCTGAATTTAGTGTCATGACCATGGTCGAACTTAACTGGTTTAAAACGTGTTTGTTTTTTAAATATTAAACGACATTATAAATGTAATTTTAATAATCAATCCATTTGACAGAGTTCGTTGATCTCTTACAAGAAATGGTGACATCTTGTTCAAACACATACGTGTGTAGATTGATATATCTATCTTCAGTCGATAAAGATCTTTCGTTACATCAAATTCAAATGATATCTATTAAATTATCTATTTATCGTCCTTTTGAAAAATTGTTTCAAACAAAATAAATATGGGTAGTGCACAAAATGTTATTTCTATTGTCAAAGTAAAGTTAAAGTCTGACTTTTTGTATCTTTAGGTACTATGAAAATATATCATATAATTTTTGATTTAATCTTCTACAGGGTGTAACAAAAGTGTACATGTATAAACGAACAGTACTTAACCGACCTAAAAAAAGAGGTTTCTGATCACGGTTCTCTATTAGAATTATATAAGAGTTAACCATCATAATGAATATTGAGTCTTAATATTTTAATTGTTTATTTGTACATGCTTATGTTATAGATACATGTGGACAATACATAGACTAGAGAAATATCTCGACTAGAAATATATCAGTTTGATGGTCTGAAGCTCCCCGTATAACATGTAACGCATTTAATTTTACACCCTGTATAGCAAAAAAATTGACTGGAATGGAATGGATAGACATGGACAAGATAATGGACAATGGATGGAATGTCCAACAACTTTCGCTGTCGATCTAACTCCGAAATCGAGAATAAACGTTTGGTTGTTTCATAGAAAATGTTAACGGTCACTCGAACTAAATGTATGACACAGCTGATTTTCTTTTCGCGAATTCCATGTTGGCCCTATAGTAAAAGTTTTCAGTTTGAATGTCTGAAGCACCCCTTAAAGTATGTATAACGCCTTTAATTTTAAACCCTTCATATTTATACTTAAATAAAGCATTATCATTCTCTTGCCCATTTCCTATTATTTGGGGTGTGCGCAATATATCATCCTCTTCCATTCATCTCTCTTAGCCGTCATTGCAGCACTCACTCCTTTCTCACGCATATCATCTTTCACACAATCCATCCATCTTTTCTTCGCCCTTCCTCTCCTACCGCAGTCATCCACATTCATACTTAACACTCTTCTCGTAATATGACACTCGTCTCTTCGCATTACATACTTAAATAAAGCCTAATAATAAATTATACACTATCTAAATGAAAGATCAAATCGATTAGTCTTCATAATTTCTAATTCTGTTATCTGACCTCTATGTAAATATCGAACATCTGTATGCAATACATAAATATGAACGGTATTGGTGACAGGAGAATAAAAAGATCTTCGGTCAGAAGTTCACTATGTCACTCCACTAATAAAGCATCTAAATAATATTAAGTAGGTTTTAAATCTTATAAATCATTACAGAATCAGATTATTACTATTTTGTTGAGGATAAAATTTCGCATAAATTAAAATTAGTAATAGGTCACAGTATAAAAATAAAAACCGGTCAAGTGTGAGTCGGGCTACTCGCGCACCGAGGGTTCCGTACCACACCACCATACAACTTATCAACATACAAAAAGTGTTGTTTTCTCCAGGGCCTTTAGCGCGAGACCGACTCACACTTGGCCAGTTTTTATTATTTTTTGTTTTACTGTAGAGTTTGCTCTATAATCACACCAAGTTTGACGCTTTTATGTATTACCCTTTTTACGTTAGAGCGAGAAAAAAAACGTTGATAAAAACTAGTCTCTTGTATTAGGACCCCCTTTAATTTTAAAATTTTTGACATTTTAATTATTTTATTTATAGCAAATGCACTGTAGTAACGCACACTCTGTAAAAATTCAACTGTCTAGCTATTACGGTTCAAAAGTTACAGCCCAAAGTAGGTTGGAAATTTGAAATATGCTTAGTGAGTCTTACTAAAACTGCACGTTTCGATAGTTGTAAGAAAGTGTCTAACCTCCCTGAAACGATTAATGGTTTAAAATGGTGATTATGCTTATGATAATGAACAACTTTCACCGAGTAACATATAGGGTCCTTCTTAATATGCTGACACTTTTAGACGGCCCGATAGCACAGTCGGTAGTGAACCTGCCTGCTGTACCGAGGTTCGCTGGTTCGAATCCCGTAAAGGACAAATATTTGTATGATGAATATGAATATTTGTACCCGAGTCATGGATGTTTGTATCTATATCGTTTTCTACTCATCATAACACAAGTCCAGGTTAGATTCTGGTACTTTAAATGTGACTAGATAATTTGTGTGACAATGTCCAAGATAAACAAATAAAAAAAATTTAAGGGAATGATCAGACCGTCAAACTGAACAACTTTCTCTATCGCACCAGCATCGAAATCGCGAAATAAAAATCAGCTGTTCCATAAAAAACTTTTTTGTTTTGGTACCACAGAGAAAGTTGATCAGTTTGATGGTCTGATCATCCCCTTAAAAAAGAGTATTTTATTAAGTAGGACCCTGTATATGACTAGCCAAAAAAACAATCTGGCCTTGTCATTCTAAATGCAATCAGCTGATCGAACGTTTGTATGAAAATGTGTCATTTTATTTGCGATTTTCCCTTAGGTTCCTTTGGGGTAGGCTGTTCAGTATCATGTTATCAACCTCTAAAGTAATACACTTAGTCCTTGCCCTTGTAAAAAACAATTAATTTAATTATGCTCTTTCGATTAGAAACCAATGCCTATGCCAGTTTGTCATAGGATAACAATAACAACATAAATTATACATTTAACAGCCTACGTCTATTCATAGACAAACGTCAATCACACATTTGTAATGCGTCATCAAGGAATAATACACCTAAATATTAAAAACATAACGTCAAAAGACAATAAAATGTGTCAAGATATACAATAACTGCCTAAACAAACGTAGTTAGTTTATGAGAATGTAACTTTGGAAGCACCCAAAACTGGTGCTTACAAACGAAGTTTCGTCCTGTTTTCGATTCCAACCAATTCAAGTCAATTACATTTTTTAAACACGATCTGGTTTAGCCAGATTTCCGTGAAAATATATAGTCTCAATGCTAGGATTGGTAACTTAAGATTTGCATGGAAATGTTTGAGCAACTGTAACTTTGAGACTATATAAATGTTTTAACGGAAATCTGACATGGTCCCGAGCAACCATTTAATTTTAATATTTTCTAAGGAACAGCCGAAGCAAGGAGGTGTTAGAGATGACATACCTACCACTAAACGGTCACCCATCCAAATACTGCCCGAACTGCTTATCTTCGGTGATCGTTTTCAATACCGAAGCTCCGCTAAGCCAACGAGCGCCATCATAGTATCATCATCATCAGCCCGTATTGACCCGCTGCAGGGTATAAGCCTCCTCCCCGTTTTGCCATCCATTTCGGTCTTGCATCAATCGTGTCCAGGTCTTGCCGACTCTTCTATTGATATCATCAACCCACCTAGCCACCGGACGACCCACTCTAGGTCATTACTCCACTCGTTATACCAACCTTATATTATTACGCCATCTCTTCTAGATTGTTTCGGCAAAATTTCATTGACTTTAATTAGTGAGGATTCAAAATATGACCAAACTTCGTTTGTACTCGTATGCAGCGTGCATTAGCGCGTTCGGAAAAAACTTATCTCAACATGGCACGATCCATCTCTCTCTGTGATGCTATAATTGTGTGCATAGTGACTGTCAATATTTCGGCACTATAAGTCATGGTTGGTAAGACCACATTGATTGAAAATGAATTACCTGTAACGTAACAAATTATTAACAGGACATAGCATCCATACCTAATAAAGCCCATAATTAATTCCTTATTATGTTATAAAATCTTGTTAACACAGTACTAAACCATTCCTATCTGTGTCGTACAACAATATTGATCGATAAACGAGTTAAGTATACATTTTATGATCGTAATAATTAATAGTTAATTAGTGTTTTATCCTTAGAACATTTAATGCGTGGCAATAGTAAATAACTTAGGTTTTATTTATGTTTCCTTTGACGACCCTTTAGCTTAGTTCATAGTAGATGAGTCTGCGAAATCGAAGGTCGCAGGTTTTTATCCCGACAATGAAATTAAACAACTTTCCCTAAGGAACTGGGTCGAAAAAAAAAGAATATATGGACCACATACAAAAGTGCTGACAAGCTGATCGATTTGTATGGGAAGTCCAAAATTTTGTTTCCTTTTTCGACCCATGTTCCTTAGGGAAAATTGTTTAGTTTCACACTCTTTAAGATTTTGTTACTAATTAAAACTAGTGGTGTATTTTACACATAGACTTAAACTCACGACCATAATCCCTTTCGGGGTCATCAAAAACATTACTACAACTTACAGCTAGTTATATTTTAAGGAGGTAGATATAGGTAAGGTTCACTTTTACCTTGTTGAAGATATCAGGATGGAATGAATTGCAGTGGTGACAGGTGGCTAGATTTTCGCCAATAAAATCACTGCACATGGAATTCTTATCCCTTAATCGTCTTGTACGACACTCAAGAAAAGGGGAGGTACATTTTAAGCTGGAATCACACGGCGGTATTTTGGACACATACAGGGTCCTTCTTATTATGCTGACACTTTTTTAAGGGGATGATCAGACCGTCAAACTGAATAACTTTCTCTATGGCAACAACATCGAAATCGCGAATGAAAAACATTGCGGTTCTATACAAAACTACAAACCTACTAGACCCAAATGTACGGAACAGCAGATTTTTTTTTCACAATTTCGATGTTGGTCCCATAGAGAAAGTTGGTCAGTTTGATGGTCTGATCATCCTCTTAAAAAAGTATCAGCATATTAAGTTGGACCCTAAATACATTTAGATCGAGTGGGCATTTCAGTTTTCTGATTATTTTTTTTTCGATTTCTGTGTTTATTAGTATTGAAAGTTGTTAAGTTTTATGGTTCTACTCTCTTAACGTTTGACCACATTTCAAGTTAACATCTATTAATGTAATAAAGCGTTGTGGTATTGCCAGAGTCGTTATTATGATTTCGATAAACTTTTGTTTATCATCGTGAGTTTAAAAAAAAACAAAGATGTTTTAAGTCACGAATTCTTTTATTCTCAAATTTAACCGGAGTTTTCCTAATTTGATAATTTTATTTATTTACAAAGCTTTAGTTTGTCTTTGTCTGCTTTTAGGCTCGTATACATGACATTGAAAATGCCATGTATATGGTCTTTCTTAATATGCTGACGGTTTTGAAGGAGTCTGATCAGACTATCAAACTGAACAACTTTCTCTATGGCACTAATGGGTATTAGTCCGGATACAATCCATCGAGTGTGATATAAAATAATATAGGGACATTTCGATAAAAAAACAAAAAATTTATAAATTTTCTACATAAATATTGTTACCTTCGGAAATGTGTAAAAATAAAAGGATTTCTTGTAATTTGACCCATCCCTGTTTTCTTGAATTCTGCACCAAATAAAATACAACGCAAACACACTCTTTATTGCGTTTAAAAATACATGAACACGCAGTAAAAAGATAAACAAATTAGTACCCCTCTAGTAGAGGCAGAGTGATAAGTTTAATTTTTAATATTTTTTAGTTTTATGTCTTACTCGATGAGCTACATTCGGCTCTATGTAAATAAATTTAAGTCACAATATCCTTAAATTAAATCACTTGGAAACTGAGTTAACTTCCTGTAGAATCCCACTGCAGGGGAATCCTCCCATGAGTAAGTTTGAGAGCCATAGGCCATACTCAACCACGCGGGCTCCGTTGTCCACTTACTTGACTCTACCAAAAATAAGACAGACATATCACAGAATGATTGTTTAATTGTTCTTCCTGTCTTTGACTAATTATTATAAGGACTAGCCTTGCGGTAGCATTTCCCCTCTGCCACGGTATAAGCACAATTGATCTTGTGCATTTACATTCAATTTTACACCTTACCACTAAACGAGACAGCCTATAATTGCGAAATAATAACTTCGAACTTAGAACGTTTGGGGTTCAGACGAGACTACTTTTCATGATTTTTTACATTCAAAATTAGAATCTAAAGTTATGGGGAATAAAATCCAAAGTTGCGGATTTCATGCTACCTCGCCCCCCGCAAAAAGTGGCAGAAATGTTTGTTAGTAGAATTACACGCGTAACCAGTCCACATATAAATAGTCAAAGCTTCCTGTAAAATTTATAATTCATAACTTGCCACACTTTACCTCTGAGGCACATGAACATCATGTCACACATGTCATTTCAACATTTTAAAGGATCATGTAAAATAAAAATTGTTGATAATTAAATATGTATTTAACGCTCTTATCGAAGGGAGATAATTATGGCACCTAACACACATAAAAATAAAGTATCTTAAATAAACACAAGAAGATTTTAAAGGGCCAAGTTTAAAAATGTTTTTTGTGTTCATGGTTCAACACACAAACAAAAATATAAAGGTAGGAACCCCAGAAATATATCGGACACGAAAAGTTAAAAATACATTTGAGAAATCGTTTTTGGGGACAAAGAAGTCTTTTGTTCTGTTTTCGTTTTTAAGTGGTTTGTCAATAACGATTATTTAAATAATGCTAATTATGTTCTAAGAGTATAGAAAATTAAGCCGGTCAAGTGCGAGTCGGGCTACTCGCACACCGAGGGTTCCGTACCACACCACCACACAAAACAGCATATTAACTTGTTAACATTTCTTTTTTCTTCTGAACCTTTAGCGCGAGACCGACTCATTTTTTTTTATTATTTGTTGTTATACCGTCGAGTTTGCTCTATAATCACTCCCAAGTTTGACGCTTGTATCTATTACCATTTTTACGATAGAGCGAGAAGAAAAAACGTGAGAACCCCCCTTTATTTTTAACTTTTTGCGATTTTTATTTTTTTGTTAACAAATCCGCCGTAATAACGCATATTAGGCTTAGTAATAGGCTCCCGTTTTCACCCTTTGGGTACGGAACCCTAAAATAAAGTAAATTATAGAGCTTGTGATTCTCTTTTCAGTTAATTATACATATTTTATTTGAATCTAAGGACACTTTATAAAAGTATGTTAAAATAAGACTCGAAAAAAATAGCCTATTTATATTTTTATTATTTATTTTTGTCAGAATTTGGCAATGCCAATCCCATCGTTTATTTTTCTAAGCTTAAGCATTTTAAACTTTACGGAAACAATTAAAAATATCTTTCAAAACAGAATATCTTACGTTTCAGATCTACGAAACCCGAATAGTTCTGAAATTTTAACTTCGGGGAACATTATACTATAACAACTTGTATGTTGTGGACATATTAACACACTGTGGTAACGGAACATTATTTAAGGGTCTGCTCATTTCATGGTCTTTTCCTACAAATAAGGAAAACAATCCACAGATGTATCAAGGCCTCCCTTTATAATACAATTTTATAGTCGCGAGATAATGCACAGTGTGTCAAAACTTAATTATTTTGGACACCGGCAAATTAATTTAAAAATTTTTTTTGGTGTTTGACACAGTTTCCTAATAAATCAGTCCTACCAATTTATATTAATTAGAGATTTGAATAAGTTATAAAATTTATGTCTGTTTACGTGTCTTTTCAGTTTATAATCCTCATGTTATGTTTTATCACTGTCATAATCTAGTTTTACCGGAAGACGAAAAATTAATTAATTAATAATATTTATTGTTTTCGTTAATATTACTTGAGAAATGTACAGTATCAGTATCAACTACCTATGTATTTATTAAAAATGTTTACTTCTAAATCACTAATAAATTAATAAAATTACCTAATATTTTGGTTGTTAACATTTTGCATCTGATTTAAGTTTAAAAGATTACCTACAATTTTGTTACAATAAGTTAGCAAAAAAAAAAAAAAGAAGACCCAAAATCTATATATATTATTATTATATCACTTTATTGTACTCACAAACACATTTATACAAACAATAGAATAGACATGGACAAAGGGCGAGCTTATCTCTTAAGAGATTTCTTCCAGCAGACCCACAACAGTGACAAGAGTTAAATGAGAGGCAGACATAATGTGTACAATGAAATCTTTCTTTTTTCATGCTAGGAAAAATGAATATTAAAAAAAAATTAAAGGTATATATTATTAACATTCTCTTAAACTAAGAGTCTACCCATCAAACTGAACAACTTTTACTATGGAAGCAAACCAATCGGAGCACACACAAAATCTGCTGTTGCATACATTTGAGTTGAGTAGGCAGTTTAGTATGGAACAGCAGATTTTTTTTGCTCCGATCGACTTGCTCAAATAGTAAAAGTTGTTCAGTTTGATGGGTAGACTCTTAGTTTAAAAGGATTTAAGAAAACACAATTAAAAAAACTCCGAGTCCGCCATATTCGATTTAAGATAACGTCACTCTTTGATACTCGCCATGTTTATAGAAATCTATAGTATGCTCATTTGTACAAATTTTTAAAATCGTTAGGCTATAGGTAAATCTAAAAATGACTACATACCTACAAACTTACACAATATTAAAATATAACCCTCCCAGCAAAAATGTTCAACCCTATTGTCTTTATGAAATATGGTGGGATCTCAGCCCTGTATAATTACGTTACACGTATAATAAAACATTGTGCCCTTTAAGTTTTTCTGATTAACTTAACTGCTCATACAGTATCCTCAAGTCGTATCGATTAGATGCTTTGAAAATCTTATCTAATAATCAATATCAAAATAATAAATCTTATAAATTAAAATCATTGTGGTTTCAACATTAAATCAACTAAGTAAATATTTCAACAAACTAAATTATTTACTGCCTTCAGGATTTGGAAGTAAGTTGCACACTTTTTATTTTATCCTTCCCATCTCCAAATACCAGATCAAATTTTATCTGAATCTGCTTATAATTTTCAAGTGTTTTTAACAGCATCGACGAACATCCTAAAAGTGACATTAGCCGCAATTTTTTTGTCGTTTTCCTAGACCGAACCTACTGGTGTGGTAGGGTGGGCCTCGCGTGGTGGAGTATGACGTACTTCATCTCACCCTTATTCGTGAGAGGACTCTTTTGTCCAGTAGTGGGCTACTATATGCTATTACTATAACATACTATAATTATAATAGTAGTAGGTTAAATACTGTTTAACACTCAAAATCATGATCCTCGCGCAGTGCTAAAGTTGACCCACCTCGTAGGTCGTACGCACAGTCAACGGTGAAACGATCAAAATGGCTCACCTTGTAGGTCACCCGCATAGGCGTACGGTTAAGGTGACTCAAGCTGTAGGTAATGAATACAGGTGAATGCAATAGACGTTGACCCCCCTTGTAGGTCGTGCACACAGTAGTAACGTTGAACCGATAAATGTGGCTCGCGTCGTGGGTCACCCGCGTAGGCGTATGGTTTTCGGTGACTCGCGCGGCCTACGACGCAGGTCGTCAGCAGCTAAAGTGTTAAAATACATATTCTTAGAATTAGTCTTTAGAAACTCTTTCCCACCTTTTTCGATTTCTTTTGTCTTGTTTACATAAAATCTATCTACCCATAAAATCTGCAATAAACTCTAATACAAAAATCAAAAACCACGGTCGAAGTCTTTGTTTCTGCATTATTTATGTTCTGTACTCGAACGCGTTTGGCATATTTTTGAACGGTGGCTTGGTCACTGACCGCATTTATTTAGTTTTGCATTTCTAACTATGACTCACCTTGCTGCCTTTCTTGTTATGACTCAAGTTACTGCACTTTGACTTTAGAGAATTCCGAGCGGCAGTCATACGACTTTCTTAGTAACCATATTTTCCTGTTTTTGTTTGTGTCGCTGCATAATTTACAGGGTGTAAGTCACAACCTAGCAAATACTGAAACGGTGAACTCAGACCATCAAACTGAACAACTTTCACTATGGAGCCTTCCTCAAAAAACGCGAAAAAAAATCAGCTGTCCCATACATTTGAGTCGGGTAGGTACAGCAGTTTTGGATAGGACAGCAGATTTTTTTTTCGTCCAACAACCACTGCTATTATTGTCACAGTCGAACTTAACGATAAATTAGGATAAATAAAAAACCCGACTGCATAAAACACCTATTAACTGAAAAGAGAAAAACAAGCTCTATCATCACTCGCATCATCGCAAACGGGGACAAAGAAAATTTTTGTTTTGTTATTGATTGGTTTGTCCCCGCCTGCAATACCTACCTAATAAGAATCAAATTATATTTGCTCAAACAAAGTTGTTATAGCTGATTAGTGATGATAGAGCTTGTTTTTCTCTTTTCAGTTAATATGTTTTTTATGCAGTCGGGTTTTTTGTTTATCCTAATAATTTAGTTTATTATTACTTTTTAGTCTTGTGTCGAAACGGTAACATAAAAGTACTATAATATTTATATATTTGGAATCGTCTGATTACTAGCTTTCATTTGATACCCATATTGTAATTTTTAGCAAAAAAAAATTGTTTATTCCCCCTCTCTTTTTTAATTCATAGACGCCATCTTGAAACAATATACCCTATGTCACTCTCACGATTTTTACAAATCCAATGACACCTCATACGCTAAAATCCATCAAGCCGTTTGGGCTGTAGGCCTTGCCAAAGAAATAGACATACAAACATACATACATACATACATACATACATACATACATACATACGCTCGAAAAACATAACCCTCCTTCTGGCGCAGTCGGGTAAAAAAGAAGATCTACTACTATAAAAGTCTTATTAACCAGTAACAATAAGTATAAATAAAAAGGCAATAAATAACGGAAAAAAAGACAAGACACCAAAAAAAACAGTTCTAATAAAATCTAAGTCTTATTAATTCTAAAAGTATGTCTGGATGGTAATGTATGGATTGTTGAGCGATGTTTGAATAGCGAAAGTGAGACAGGTGTCAAAGCATCATTTATGAACCGTGCAGACACAAAATGGTGAAAGTAGTTCTTAGAAATATGTTTCTATTGATTTTGATGATTCACGGTGAGAGAAGGAATAAGTAAAAGCACTTATTATAATCCGGGTTTGGAAAAAATCGAGATAATATAGTTTTGAGAATAAATAATTATTATTCTCCTTCATATAATACTACCACAGAACAGTCCCTGTGCTGTACTTTTACAAGTAAAGTTTTTGGATGTTTTAAGTTTTCAGAATATCTTTGACTACCCCCTCAAGGAATAAAGTCGTGAGCTTATATGCTTATTCTCATATTTTAAATATATATATTTTTTCGATTTATTAAACATCATCCGATTGGTTGATGTTTTTATAAAATAAACGTACATCCATACATACAAAAAACTCACGTAACGACCCTTTTTATAAAATAAGCCATATCGGCATCGATAAATTGGTCGATTATTCTTCAATAGACAACGCAAAAGTATAAGATTAATGTATTCTGAGGTTTAAGCTTTGACTAATTATTATAAGGATTAGCCTTGCGGTACCATTTCCCCTCTGCCACGGTATAAGCACAATTGATCTTGTGCATTTACATTCAATTTTACACCTTATCACTAAACGAGACAGCATATAATTGCGAAATAATAACTTCGAACTAAGAACGTTTGGGGTTCACACGAGACTACTTTTCACGATTTTTAACATTCAAAATTAGATTCTAATGTTATGGGGAATAAAATCCAAAGTTGCGGATTTCATGTAACCTCGCCCCCCGCAAAAAGTGGCAGAAATGTTTGTTAGTAGAATTACACGCGTAACCAGTCCACATATAAATAGTAAAGGGTATAAGTATCTAGTAGATACTACATACAGTATGGACATTCTCTGCCCCCCGCCAATTTTTACCTTTTTATCCTTTTGGCAGACTGAGGCAAACGACATTAGGCGTTAAAGTATGTTATTTTCTTCGGCAGTATAGTCCCTCCGCATTGGCAATATTAAAAAAAAATCTTCACCAAATTCTGAGTGTCGCACATGCTTGTTTCTCCTTGGCAAAATTTCCACAGTTCCACACGTTTGACAACATAATGTCTGTGGTGGTGTGTCACATTTGTTTCCATCAATAATAATCTTTGGCTATTTATATGTGGACTGGTTACGCGTGTAATTCTACTAACAAACATTTCTGCCACTTTTTGCGGGGGGCGAGGTAACATGAAATCCGCATTTTTGGATTTTATTCCCCATAACTTTAAATTCTAATTTCGAATGTTAAAAATCATGAAAAGTAGTCTCGTGTGAACCCCAAACGTTCTAAGTTCTAAGTTATTATTTCGCAATTATAGGCTGTCTCGTTTAGTGATAAGGTGTAAAATTTAATTTAAATGCACAAGATCAATTGTGCTTATACCGTGGCAGAGGGGAAATGCTACCGCAAGGCTAGTCCTTATAATATTTAGTCAAAGATAATAATAGGTGACCAAATTATTTTGCTTTTAGAGTAAGGGGTTTTTTTATTTGTAATTTAATGTTATATCATAATTTTTAAAGTGACATGAAAACTACTGGACCGATTTTCATGAAACAAAAATAAGAACATTCTCGCAAAAATTTGCTTTCAAACAGACAGACAGAGCGACATAGGCGTCAAACTTATGACACCCCTCTTATTCCGTCGGGGGTTAAAAAACACGGAACGGAACTCTATCGCTCTGACAGTTAAACTTTGATGATTGTAATGCCATCCATCAAGTGTTACTGACCTTTTCTTTTTCAATGAAAATGCCTCATTGTAAAATGATTTACCAGTATTATTTAACACTCAGGATGGTTAAAAAAATAGCCACCAGTAACAGGTGCGAATTCGACGAATTAAATTTACGAGATCATTATGTATCGATGTCGATCCTATGATTGATTTACGATATTTATTTAGCAATTTATAATGATCTACTTTACATAAAGTAATTTCGATCAATTCTTAGAAAGTATTTCTGTATTAACAAAAACAGAAGTTGTTCAGGAAAGATGATCATTAAAAATATCGGAATTTTCCTCTTTGTGCCTTTTTAATTTATTATTGTTGTTGATACTAAACTTAAATCATTTAATATTCCGTTTAAAACTTCGATCTTCTATTTTTTCGACAACTGATTTAGTGTATTCCTTCTTCTTATCGTGTGGGCAAGCCCCGGTGTCAGAGTTTTTCAGACTGCCTTATGGCCTCTGACGTGGTTTTTATGTAACGACTACTACCACGAGAGATAGTAGCCGGTACCAACGGCTTAACGTGCCATCCGAAGCACGGAATCATCTTTCTTTTTCAGACAATCAGGTGATTCGGCCTTCAATGTCCTAACCAACTGGGAAGAAACGCACAAAGTGACATACCACTAGGCGTCCCCTGTGGGAACCGAAACTACGACCTCCGTGTCAAGAGCCCAATTTTCTTAACCATTAGACCACGGAGGCAGTGTATTCCTTAAAAAAGATTGTTTTTGCTATTTACCTTTGTAAGACCCTCACACTCTAGCGATTTTCTAAGTTGAGAACGCAGCGTAATCGCCGAATACGTCAGTCGTCGCAACGATTTCAAAAGCTTATAATACATGAAGAATTGACGAGAAGTCGCTTGTGTAAAGACTTCAATCGTGCAAAAATGACCCAGACAATTCGTCTACATTATTATGAGTGCAACGCGCTTATTCACAATAGCAATCGTACTCTTGTTTTCACGTATCAAAGCGTTGCCTATAGGCACACCTTGGACACTCTGCTATTATACAAATGGAAAAAACTGACAAGAAGAGATAGGCACGTGCGATGTTGCATGAGTGCGAAAGTCAGTGTCAGAAAAAAAACACTCTCGATCAGTTCCACGTACGTTCATTAAAGATAATCCTCCATTAAATCTCTTGCTATCTTTTTCTACGTCAACAAGACATAAAGGACAACAAGAGATTTAATGGACGATTAACTTTAATGAACGTACGTGCAACTGGCAGTCTAACGTGTATTATTGTTTGCCTCCGTCTGCGAAGAGGCAAGAGGCAAAAAAGTGGAGAGAGTCCGTACTGTATTTAGTATACTGTGATTTAGGCTTAGTTTGACTTTTAACGAATTGGTTGACTCTGCCGGTCGCTGCCTTCTGAATTGGATATTTTCCTTAATCTCATAGACACGTTATCAAATTCCCTTAATAAAAGATGCAGTCTTTCTTGGAAACGTAATGACGGCGAGATGTTAATGTTGAGATGAATTTGTGTAGTGTACCTAGAATGGACCGAATGCAAAATGAACATATTTTTCCTATAGGGTCCAACTTAATATGTTGAAACTTTTTAAGGGAATGATCAGACCGTCAAACAGGACAACTTTCTCTATGGCACCAACATCTAAATCACGAAAAAAAAATCTGCTGTTCCATACAAAACTGCAAACCTACTCGAGCCAAATGTTTAGGACAGCTGATTTCTTTTTCGCAATTTCGATGTTTGTCTCATAGAAAAGTTTGTTCAGTTTGACGGTCTGATCATCCCCTTAAAAAATGTCAGGCTATTAAGAAGGACCCTGTATAGTGTATACCGGCTAGGTTAAAGGCTTATCATGTTTTAAAAGTGTCGTAGTACATTTTTTTATGTAGTGTTTTTAACGGCTCTGGATACTAGTCCTTTTGAGCCATTCGTTATTTTTTTCTTTATATTCTTTATTTGATGATGGGATGATAGATGACGATGAATCTGTGGTCGATTTCGTAAGCTCGCGCGTTGCCGCCAAAATGACCATGTACGAGTTAACTTGAACCAAAACTTATGTTCTGTTATCGCATTTATTTGAGATTCCTGTTACGTTGGTCGCTTTACGCAACTGTTTGGTACACAATCCACACGAAATTATGTCACAAATATCACTAAAACCAATTTTTACGAATTTCAAATAACACGAAACACAGCAAGAGCCATTGCCAAGCAAACTCGTCGTATTACAATGTAGATATTGTGGCCAGCGGAAAATATAAGAAGATGAAGGAAGATTTTAATAATCCATAAATCCAGGTGAAACAAAACACCCTAGTAATACTTAAGGGGTACTTCACACTTTGACTATTTATATGTGGACTGGTTACGCGTATAATTCTAACAAACATTTCTGCCACTTTTTGCGGGGGGCGAGGTAACATGAAATCCGCAACTTTGGATTTTATTCCCCATAACTTTAGATTCTAATTTGGAATGTTAAAAATCATGAAAAGTAGTCTCGTGTGAACCCCAAACGTTTTAAGTTCGAAGTTATTATTTCGCAATTATAGGCTGTCTCGTTTAGTGATAAGGTGTAAAATTGAATGTAAATGCACAAGATCAATTGTGCTTATACCGTTGCAGAGGGGAAATGCTACTGCCAGGCTAGTACTTATAATAATTAGTCAAAGGCTTCAGACCATCAACCTGAACAAATTTCACTATGAAGCCAACATCGAAATCGCAAAACAAAAATCAACTGTCCCATAGATTTAAGTCAAGTCTGTACGGTACTGGAGTTATGTATAAAACAGCAGAGAATTTTTTCGCGATTTTGAAGCATTGTAGGTCGTGTAAAAGATGACAAGAGAAAGGAAGAAGCAAGATTTAAATTACGATTAATAGAGAAGAGAACAAGAAGGTGAAGTAATAAACAGACCCAGAATAATAACATAAGGGCAAATAATTGATGTCCTATAAAAGAACAAGATGAACAGTCTCATATAAAATCTGAGCTAATTTTTGTCCGAATTGACACAAACTTTTTAAATTTTTGCTAAGATATTGAAACCTTATAGCTTTTTGTGTGTTATCTTTTCAAGACAGACATACGTATTAATGGAATATATAGGGTCCTTTTTAATATGCAGACACTTTTTTAAGGGGATGATCAAACCGTCAAACTGAACAACTTTCTTAATGGCACCGACATCGAAATCGCGAAAAAAAATCAGCTGTTCTATACAAAACTGCAAACCTACTAGAGGCAAATGTATGGGACAGATGATTTTTTTTTCGCGATTTTGACGGTGGTGTCATAGAGAAAGTTGTTCAGGTTGATGGTCTGAAGCACCCCCTTAAGTATTACTAGGGTGATCATCCCCTTAAAAAAGTGTCAGCATATTGAGTTGACCCTATATTATTTTACAGGTTTAAAGTTGTAAATACTTCTTACATGTCTTAGAAATTAAAATTATTTCTAAAACGGCATTTTGAAAAAGGAACAAGACGTCAACTATCCGATGACGACAGGAGTGGTTTTTGAAAGTCGAACGTTCAAATCGGCAGTAGAAAATGTTAAAATAACTATGAAAACCTTTCTACTACGGTGTTGAACGTGTGACTTTCAAAAATCGCACTCCAGAACAGAGACAAATTATAAGGCACATAAAATAAGTATGAATGCTGTAGGGTGATACTAATACGTCATATTTGATTATTAAACTTGGTCGTATTTGGTATGTTTACAGTCAGAGAGTTGGCGCGGTACAGAGGCAAAACAGGTACTTTTATTCGTTAAGTACCTCTTAGGGGTCTGCCATTTTTGGACCGCTCATTGTGTATTTTGTTCTATATAAGAGATCAATGCGGCAAATACATTAAATGATGACAGATACATTTCACAGTTTTAACTTTTTTTTTTAAAAATGGTTATAATAACAAGACAATTGACAACATTACATTTTTTAACCACCTGTTTTTAATATAAAATATAAAAATAGGTTAAAAAATAAGAGATACGTATTTTTCCGATTTCATTTTTGATTTTTTTCTATTTTTAATTTACTTTTGATTTTTCTGAAAAACAAAGGATTTATGGCTAAGATACCTTGGCCGCAATAACATTAAAAATAAAAACTGTCAAATATAGGTATAATCGAAAAGCCAAGCAGGCAAAGGAATAAAATCTCATTCAACCTCTATTATATTTGTCAGTATTTTTCAAATAACTCCAGAAATATTGGATGGAAAAATGTGATAATTTGTTTTGTTTCTTACGTAAGTAGTATAGCGGTCTTGATTAGCCGTGTGGTTCCGGCTTAGAATGGACCACCCCAATTCTTCCCGTGGGTGTCGTACGAGGTGACTAAGGGATTAAATGTTTCTCATGCAGTGTTTATGTGGGCGAAAGGCTAGCCACCTCTCACCGCTTGGCACGTCATTCCATCCTGAAACTTAAATTGCTAAATGTGAGCATTGCTACAACTACATTCTTAAACAGAAAGTTGGTAGTTGTAGCTATGTTTCTGATCACCCCGAAAGGGATTACGGTCGTGAGTTTATGTATGTATGTATGTATTAAAACTCATTCAATATACAAATAAAAGAACCGCACATATATGTTAAAATTGTCCTTAATACGGTAGTAAATCTTCACTAACTTCTAGAACCATCTGTTATTAATAAAATTAATGAACTGTCCGTGCTTAATGTGTTACATTAATTTTATTAGTATTCGGTTTAGTAGGATTAACAAATTGTGTTTTTGAACTCGATTCCGAAGACAGAGTGGCGACAAGATTTCGTGTTAGAAAAAGAGTGTTGCCAGAACAAAATAAAAAATTACAATCGTCGTCTTCAAATTTTAAACAAAAGAAAACAATGAAATAACATGAAAGAAATCTCAAAAAATTCATCAAACAACAATTTTATAGTTTTCCTTTGCCATCTCCGGGCTCACTCCCCGTCACACTAGACAGTTTCGGTACTACTAGTGAAACGCGGACGTTCTGAGTTTTCAGAATATCTCTGACTACCCCCTCGGGGAATAAAGTCGTGGGCATAAGCTCATGCATGCATGCTTTGCCACCTTTTTTTGCTTTTAATCCCCGACGCAAAAAGAGGGGTGTTTTAAGTTTGACACCTATGTCGGTCTGTGTGTGGGATCGTATCTCCCAATCGTGTGGACCGATTTCGATGCGGTTTTTTTAAATAGAAAGCTAATTTTTGCGAAAGTGTTCTTAACTTTGTTTTTTATGAAGATCGGTTCAGCAGTTTTCAAGTAACCTTAAAAACTACGAAATAACATTAAATTACAAATTTAAAAAACCGCCAAAGCCAAAAACAAACGTTTAAAAAGTTAAAAATAATGTATGTTTTACTTTTTAACACTCCATTGCAGAAACGCTCTTTAAAGTTAATCCATTATATCTCTTGCCGTCACTTTTTGTCTTGTTGACGGAGTAAAAACTAAAAACAGATTTAATGGAGGATTAACTCTAATCAGCATTTCTGCAACTAGGTGTAACTCTCTTTTAGATATTTAGGTCAATTAATGCGTAGGAGACCGCTATGAAATGACCATTGATTTTTTTTATTAAAATCACTTGCGGTCCCCGAAACATTAAGCCCCACTTGCGCCAACCTGGGTTAGCAATTAACTCTGGGTTAAATAGCTAACTCGGATTTTCTGCTATACTAAAATTCATAGATTACCAACTTAAGGGTATATTACTGTTGGCGCGCTCCATACAAACTAAGTCTGGTGATATTTTCAATACTAACCAATTAAACTCAATGAAATTTTGCAGAAACAATCTAGAAACAAGTCTCTATGCTTGTATCGTGTCAGATTTTCCTTAAAATGTACAGTTTTAAAGTTACAGTGCCTCAAAGATTTCCATACAAATATTAAATTAATCCTAGCATTGAAACTGTATATTTTAACGAAAATCGGACACGATACAAACATAGATATTTGTTCCTAGATTGTTTCTGCAAATTTTCATTGAGTTTAATTGCTTAGTATTGAAAATATCACCAGACTTCGTTTGTATGCAGCGTGCATTTACGGACTCGGAATAAACTTCTCTTAACCTGGAGTTATTTTCTAACCCCGGTTGACGCAAGTGGGGCTAATTGACCTAAAATATCTTAAAGAGAGATAAAAAATAAAACATACATTATTTTAATTTCTTCATTCATTTAATTTCTCTCATTTACTTAATATTCATTGTGAGCAAGGAATTTCTTTTTAAATTGTTCAATATCCCTCTCAGTCGTCGCCATTGAAGGTTTTTAGGAACATAACAAGTTTTTCTTGTAATTTTTAAAAATAATTTTCTTTTAAAATCTGCTTATTTGATCATCGTCGAACCAGGATGTATATTGTTGGTTTAGAACAAACTTTGGGATTATAAAAGTAAACATTTGTGTAGTATAATATTTGCTATGAGTAAGTAGATGTAATGATATACAGGTTATCTTAGTAGAAGCTACTAGACCAAAAGATTCACCTATTGGAAAATATAATAATTTTAATAGATGTGCTAATTTCATGGAATTGTAAGGCCTATTCTACTAGTATAGTCCTAATCTTTGAGAACATTGCCTAACAATTTTGATTGAGTACGAGAGCAGTTTTGCATGGAACAGATTTTTTTTTCATTTGCAAAAAAATCAGCTGTCCCATACAAAACTGCTGTACCTACTCGAGCCAAATGTATAGGACAGCAGATTTTTTTCGCTATTTAGATTTTGGTCCCAGAGATAATTATGTTTAATTTAATTTAATGTAATTTAATTTATTTAAAGGTTGCTAACGATACATTCACAATTTTACATGTTTTTAAGTACACAGTGGTTTTAAAGTAGATGAACACATCACTTAGAAGCAAACACAACACTCGCTATAAAATAACATAAGTCAAAGACAGGCAGAAATAAAACAACATAAAAAAGAAAATAAACTTACAATATCATTTAGAAAACTATTGCAATGTAGCAGCCGTCAAGTTCAGTTTGATGGTTTGATCATCCTCCTAAAAAACTGTCAGCATTTTAAGTTGGACCCTGTAGATACAGAAGACCTTATAGGTGCTTATTAAAGCCGTATAAACGTCACAAATAAACAGCATCCTAATTGATTACATTACTTGTAAAATTTAACGCGTGACTTGAACATATTCAATAATCAGTCATGATTTAACATTTATATTCTCGTGCACTTGACATGCAATCTATACTTCCTGGTGCATTCACCAATAACACCTGTTTTGTTAATTTTGACAAGGACCTTGTATGCAGGTGGTATAAGAGTAAACAGCTTTTATAGATACTTACGAAAACTGTGTTTAAGTACATGTTTGAAGAGTTGCTTTGGGTGGTCCATTTAACTTGATTATGATATTTAATTTTGCTCTCACGCTTTTTCGTGAGAGGAGGTATGTGGCAGTAAAGTGTATACTGCACTGCAGGACTTGTCCTTCTTAAATATGCTGCCGGTATTTTAAGGGGATGATCAGATCATCAAACAAAACAATTTTCTCTATGGGACTAACATAGAAATCTCGAAAAAGTGCGCTATCAATGGATCAAGATCTCGTAACCTCGTTATCATTATCAGCAGCCTATACAGGGTGTAAGGGACGGTCCTCCGCAAACTGAAACGGTGAGCTCAGGCCATCAAACTGAACAACTTTCACTGTAGAGCCTACCTCAGGAAACGCGATAAAAAAATCTGTACAGGATGTAAAATTAAATACGTTACATATTGAAAAGGTTGCTTCAGGCCATCAAACTGAACAACTTTCACAACGGATCGAACATAGATATCGCGAAAAGAAAATCAGCTGTTCCATACATTTTGGTCGACCATTCATCGACAAGTTTCTATGGAAAAATGTTGGCCCCATAGAGAAAGTTATTCAGTTTGATGATCTGAAGGATCTTATTCGAAATGTAACGCATTTAATTTTACACCCCGTATATTACGCCCCACTGCAGGACACAGGCCTCCTCAAGGAGGTCTATGGGTGTATGCTTGTTATCAAACAATAACAATTGAGACATGACCACAGTATAAGAAAGAGTATCTACTAGATACAGCATGGACACTCCCTGCCTCTCACCAACTTACCTCACTCCCTAGACCTAAGAGGAAAGATCTCTCTTTAAGACTAGAGTGAGCCATACCAATTGTAAACTGTCCACTTTTTTTGACGTTTAGGTTTGAGTGTGTGGTGTCAAGTAGTATGGACAAAAGGCACCGAGTGACATATGGCCTTATGTTTACGGTCACTTTTCAGACACACTAGCTCAAAAAAGGACAGCCGCATAAACAAATATCTATAGTTCCATCTCCTTCTACTATTAAAGGTATGTCATAAGACAAAAGAGAACAACTACAATCGTAAATTTATGCAGACTCTATGGAGATCCTTCCTCTTAGTCCTAGACTGACACCACAATTGACACGCTAGAATTAATGTTTTTGAAACAAAAAGAAAATAATCTCAGGATAAAGGATAAAAACTCTTTTTGAATAAACGGATGTCAATGCGTTTTGTTTACGAAAAAGTTATGTAACGCACGCAGCTAAAGTTGTATTTTTTTTTAATACTTTTTATTTTTTATTTTTAATTGGGGCTTTTAACCTTGAGGTTATGCCAGCCCCATCGTGCCTTAAGGGTATATTACTGTTGGCGCGCTCCATACAAACGAAGTCTGGTGACATTTTCAATAATAACCGATTAAACTCAATGAAATTTTGCAGACACAATCTAGAAACAAATCTCTATGCTTGTATCGTGTCAGATTTTCCTTAAAATGTACAGTTTTAAACTTACAGTTCCTCAAAGATTTTCATACAAATTTTAAATTAATCCTAGCATTGAAACTGTATATTTTAACTAAAATCGGACACGATACAAGCATAGAGCTTTGTTCCTTGATTGTTTCTGCAAAATTTCATTAAGTTTAATTCGTTAGTATTGAAAATATCACCAGACTACGTTTGTATGCAGCGCGCATTTACGCATTCGGAATAAACTTCTCTTGACCTTGAGACTCTACGCAACAATACAATGAAAACCCTTTGTAGCTCTATACTCCGTTTCGCATGTGCTGGCGTCATCTTGTCAATCTCTGCTTTTTTGTAGGCAGTTTCCGGGGTGGTAATACATACTTACCACTGCCTAACTAAAGGAAGAAATCGTAAAAATTGATAATGTAACAAAATTAAAGTAATTGAACGTTCAAATCAGCCCACATCAACCCTCTGCTGGACATAGGCCTCCTTTTTATTGCGCCACTCCTCACGGTCCTGTGCCAATCTGATCCATGTACGACCCACAACCCTTACAATGTCGTCTGACCATCGCATCGGTGGTCTACCCACGAACCTCCTTCCTTCTCTTGGCCACCATTCCGATATTGCCTTGGTCCACCGGCCGTCTTCCCTTCTAGCCAAATGTCCCGCCCATCTCCACTTCAACTTTGTAATCCGGTCTCCAATTTCGTCGACCTTAGTTCTTCGACGGATTTCTACGTTGGGTACGCGGTCCAAAAGCGATATTCCCAGCATGGTACGCTCCATGGCTCTTTATAATTAAATATGTAATAATTGATCATTAAAAGTAAATTAACAAAAATCTTCTTAGCCTTCACAAACGAGAGACTATTTATAGAATTTAGCATCAAAACCCGGTAACCTACCCAAACAAACTGAATCCATACAACAATAGTGAATGTATTGCCGACAGAGTGTCTGCCAGTGCCGACCTGCCGACCCTCTCGTACATGCATACATCACATCCAAACCCGGCTGACTGCATTAGTCATACAACCACTGGTATAAATTATTTAACCTTTTAATAATAAGGCCGTTCTGTGGTGAGCTTTTAAGCTCATAAATGGTTGGTGCAGTTTTTGTAGTGAAATTAAATAGGGAGTGGTATGGCCGTATGGGTGATTAATGTCTAGAGTCTTTGAATTCAAAACCGCAAAAAACTTGGAATTTAAAACAATTTAGGACATGCTATTACTATGAAATCATGTGATATTACAGGTTAGGTGTCAATATGTACAATTTAAATATGGTATAATATATTCATGTTATATTTTGTGACTTCCATTTAAGATGGATTCCATTTTATTTCTTTCCAATCAACGTTCCATACGTTGATTGGATAGACTTCTTAAGATTATTAGTGTAATAATCACTAATTTACCTTAATACTTGTAAAATAGTTTTCGATGTGTTGATCTTGATTCATCATAATTACATAATTCACACCTCATGCATACCCATTACTTTTTTTTATACTTCAGCTCACCTGATGGAAAGTGTAGATGAAGCCGAGGATGTAGCGCGATCACCCAGAATAAGCCGTTTTAAAAATATCCTGATTGCATTTGCTTGGAAAGACAAACGCAGGGTGAGAGTTCCAAACCTTACCGCTTCTCATTATAAAAGAGGATGCGAAACTTTTTGCGCGGATTGTTGGAATACCGAATACGTATGGATGCAGTCTCGCACTACACCTTGTCGTACGTTGGTAAAAGGGAGATGGCGGAATCAGGTCATGTAGCTCACATTCGCCTCATTCGGTAATGAAACATTAATACAACCTAACAAAAAATAAGCCCAATTATTTCGATCCCAGTGGATGCTTGGCTAGAATATTGTTACTGGTTTATTTTATCATTTAATAAGGCCATTTATTTAAAGGTCAAGCGAACTGGATTCGACTTTCGAGATGGGACACAATTTTATGGGTTGTCAACTATTAAAAATAAAAAGAAGTACGTTGCTGAGACAACTTAGCTAAATAATACCTATTTTTACATCTACATACAGGGTGACTGAGCTTATTTTTAGAAGGGAGTAGCTGATATAAGTTACAAAAGAAACATGAAAAATAAATTTTACTCAAACTATTATATTCAACTAGCTTTTCCCTTGACTTCATTCACGTGAAATCGATTGGACCTGCCCTGTCTAATTCCGGGATAAAAAGTGTAAAGTACAGTTATTATGTTGAAGTTGAATTCATAAAAGCATAGCATAGCATATGCTTACGACTATGTTACCCGAGAGGGTAGTCATAGATATTCTGAAACCACAGAACATTCACGTTTCACTAGTAACGAAACTCTGTCCAGTGTGACGGGGAGTGAGCCCGCCACCGCCAATTCATAAAATATAATAGATAATAGGTATTTCGTGTTTCACTATTCTACATTTCATCAATCAATATACTTAATTTACACCAAAATATAAACAGTAAAATTCATCTTCATCATTGGCCTATATATCCTACTGCAGTACACAGGCCTACCCTCAGGAAGAGTGTATTTGCTTCAGTCCACCACCCAAGTGTCCAATCCCAATGCGGATTGGTAGACTTCATACACGCATCAGAATTTCTTTTTCACCGTTTAAGAGCAGTCGGTATTACGTACTTAAGTTAGATAACCCGGGCTCTCATGATTTCTCATTCAGCATGTGTAAGTTCACATACATTCTTCATTTACTTGTATGTAATATAATTCCTTTCTGTCACACTCTGTCAATATTTTCATTGACCTTTATCTCCTCATGCTTAACTCTTCTTCTTCTCTACGTTGCTGGTATGAATATAAATTATTACGAACGCCCTGTATTAGTTAGATGACTACAAAAATAATAAATGTTATTATTCAATTTGAGTTGTTGATGATCCTATTTGTAATAATTTTTATTTTATTAACAATTTCGTAAAGTTAATATTTGAAGATTAATCAAAATGGTCACAAAAAATTTGACCTCTTTATTAAATTTCCGACTTTATTGACTCTTTGATTAATATTTGCTTATTCTTAAATCTATTATCAGCTTCTTAATATTTGTTAATCTTTTTCAAAATTATATGTTGCCCCAATGTTTTTGTAGGATGTTTGCATATCCAGAAACTGGAGCTGTATCTATACTTCATTCCAAATAAGGACGACGAGATTTTCCGATTCCTATTTAGCTTTCTGGCCAATTCTGATTACCAAATGTAGTTAATTTATTGGATACATATACTATCTACATATCTTGGACGTTACTAAAGCTGTTTTACGAATTAGTGAGAGGAAGTGTTTCAAATCTCTGTTTCTGTAATGTAAAACAGCCTTAAAATTTCGTTGCTATTTTGAATGGAGTATAGCTGTTTATAATGTCAATATCCCATATAACAGCGGCTAAAGTCGCGATTGTAATAAAATATATAGATCCAATTTGGCAAAGGATATCATCAGCATTTCATATTTTTGGTCCAAATGTGAATGTAGCATAGCATAGCATAGCATATGCTCACGACTATATTCCACAAGGGTACCCCCTGTGGAGATATTCTGTAACCTCAGAACATCCGCGTTTTACCAGTATTACCGAAACTCTGTCCAGTGTGACGGGGGGTGAGCCCATCGCCACATAATGGACAGTGGGTACAATACATGCCTCGAGATTGAAGCATGCAGGCAGGAACTGTGAAAGTGCCGGCCGACAAAAACGTTTATTATTATTTTTTCGATGCTGGTGCCATAGAAAACGTTGTTCAGTTTGACGGTCTGATGATCCCCTTAAAAAAGTGTCAGCATATTAAGAAGGTAGGAAGGTATACCATTTTTTTGGCCGGCTTTTTCACATTTTGGACCAAATCGGATGACGTCTATTGTTTGGCTAGTATGTAGATTTTATCGTTGATCTTGTCGTATTATAGAAATAGCTTTTTAATGGATGATACGTGACTTTAGACACGAAACTTTAAGTATTAAGGGGATAAAATTCGGAGAGCGTTCCAAACAAACGTACTATGGTGATATTTTCAATACTAACCAATTAAAGTAAATGAAATTTTGCGGAAACAATCTTGAAACAAATATATATGCTTGTATGGAGTCAGATTTTAGTTACAATATACAGTTTCAATTCTAGGATTAATTTAAGATTTGTATGGAATACTTTGAGGCACTGTAACTGTAAAACTATACATTTTAACGAAAATCTGACTGTATACAAGCATAGAAATTTGTTTTTAGATTGATTCTGAAAAAAATTCATTGAGTTTAATTGGTTAGTATTGAAAATATCACCATAGTACGTTTGTATGGAGCGCGCTCCGAATTATATCCTCTTAATCTATAAAATGTACAATATTTGGGTTTATCTAATCGAATATATTTTATGATTCCAGGTAATAAGTATCAAAACTTTGTTTACAATTATTCAAATCATAGTCTTAAATTCTTAGAATAGTCGTAAAGTTGTTATGTAAGGCCAGGAAAGTCCATTGCCAAGGTCTGAATTTGATGGGCATAAATAACTGGTCTTTAGCTCAGTTGGCAGTGAACCTGCCTGCTGATCTGATGGTCGCGGGTTCGAAACCCGTAAGGATCATTTATACGATGAATAATTATGAATATTTTGTACCCGAGTCATAGATGTTCGTATCTATATTTGTATTCAATGTCCTGGAGTGCGATTTTTGAAACTCATTCCTTGAACTCAGCAATTGAAAATGTCAATATTACTTAAGAGATATGCATATTTCTACTGCTGATTTGACTTTCAACAGTAGTTTCTCCATTGTAATATTGTCATTTTCAACTGCTGAGTTCAACGTATTTGATTTCTTTTATTGATTGCTTTGAATATTTATATGCGGACTGGTTACGCGTGTAATTCTACTAATAAACATTTCTGCCACTTTTTGCGGGGGGCGAGGTAACATGAAATCCGCAACTTTGGATTTTATTCCTCATAACTTTAGATTCTAATTTTGAATGTTAAAAATCATGAAAAGTAGTCTCGTGTGAACCCCAAACGTTCTGAGTTCGAAGTTATTATTTCGCAATTATAGGCTGTCTCGTTTAGTGATGAGGTGTAAAATTTGATGTAAATGCACAAGATCAATTGTGCTTATACCGTGGCAGAGGGGAAATGCTACCGCAAGGCTAGTCCTTATAATAATTAGTCAAAGATTGATTGTGATCATGAATCAGATCTATGTATACATTTATTATGTAAAATCTAGAGCCCAAATTAATCACATTATTGTCGTATAGCCTATACCTTTACGACATTAAACTTTATTTTTTATTGTTCAAAACTATTACTCCTTGAAGGGAAAATAAAGACATTGTCAATTTTTTTTCACAAGAATGATTCGAAATCAGTACGCTAAAATAAAAGCTCGTAATATCGATGACAACATAATCAGAAACAACAGCCAGCATTTTATCTTAGACCCTTCGTTTTTTCAAAATAATATTAAAAGTTTACCTATAATACAATTAGCTAAGAAGCATACTTGAAAGATAGCGATCTTTACCCTTACCCGTTGTAAAATAAAAGTTTTAAAATAAAGTCATTAATATGTAAATTGATAAAGAATAAGCAGAATCAGCTCAGGTGGTAAACCGGTAAGGTAAGTTACGGTAGAGTTGTCACCTAGCAGTTTTATCAATATTTACACAGAGTATATAACTACTTTCTGCTTTATAACTTTTTTTTAAGTTCCCACAGGATTGGTTAAGAAAGATTTTAACGCCTCTTTCATCGCGCGAATAATAATGTGTAAGTAGTATTTGTGACAATTACTGTTTATTTCAGCAGATTTTACTATAAAACAATCTTTTTTTTTTTGCGTTTTGTCGTTTTGTTGCGTTTTTTGCGACTAGAAACGGTAACGTTTATTAATGGTATTTCACTCTAAAACCTTTGACTAATTATTATAAGGACTAGCCTTGCGGTAGCATTTCCCCTTCTGCCACGGTATAAGCACAATTGATCTTGTGCATTTACATTCAATTTTACACCTTATCACTAAACGAGACAGCCTATAATTGCGAAATATTAACTTCGAACTTAGAACGTTTGGGGTTCACACGAGACTACTTTTCATGATTTTTAACATTCAAAATTAGAATCGAAAGTTATGGGGTATAAAATCCAAAGTTGCGGATTTCATGTTACCTCGCCCCCCGCAAAAAGTGGCAGAAATGTTTGTTAGTAGAATAACACGCGTAACCAGTCCACATATAAATAGTCAAAGTCTAAAACATAACTTTATTTATTATAGTAATCGGAAAACTATGCGTGTATGGGAAAGGCTTGGATGTACAAACGAAAATTAAAATAAGGTATAGCCAACATTTCCATTATAATCTTGAGATTATGACAATCAAATCGACATGAGTTCCATTACGACACGCTACAATTTTTGGTGAACACCAAAAATTTTCTCCTTTGTTGTTATAAGTCGATTTTAGTTAAATCTAACAGACATAGATTTATTCCAACAAATAGTAAAGTCTAATATTTTCTAGTAAAGTCGGCTAAAATAAATAGTTGTCACATACACTAGTTAGGGACTAGATATTTTTCTCCGTACATTAGCACTTCATTATACACGCGACCATATCGATGAACGTTACAGAATTGATAAGAAAAAAACGAGCTTAACATACATATACCATAACACTATGTCCGATAGGGGCAGGTAGAGACAAATTTATCCATCACCACCTGCTTTTTCTGTCGAGTCGCAAGCGGAGTGATGAGATTTGACAATCAAAGAGTTCTTATCTGAACTTTGCAATTGGCGAATCACTTGGACTAAGATATTAAGAAAAAATGATTTTATACATTATAGTACAAAAACATACAGAAACTCACGACCACAAGCTACTAAACCTTTTGCCTTTTGGCTACCAAAAGCGTGCAGCACAGCTTTAGCATGTTTTAGGCTGTGTTTAAGGAGTAGTGATATTCTTAATTGTTCTTATGGTTATAAATATAGAGCTATGTAAAAAAATTAAAAATTATCGTGTTTGTTGATAACGTTAGAGATAGCTGATGGACTAAGTGTATTCTAAGAGGACTACTCTTTGACCCCCATCAACCCACTGCTGGGCATAGGCCTCCTTTTTATTGCGCCATGCCTCACGGTCCTGTGCCAATTTGATCCATGTCTAACCCGCCGCAACTCTTACAATGTCGTCTGACCAACACATCGGTGGTCTACCTTCCTTCTCTATCTTCGCTATTTATAGCCAAATATCATAATAGGTAACAAAACTCTACAATTTTTAATTATTTGTATGTGAGACCTGAGTTTTTTTCCCCAGTTAGTACGAGTATTACAATAATGTTTCGTATGTTTTTTCTTCGCTTCTGACTTTAAATGGTATCCTCCATTTCACGGTAGCACTTCTGTATAATCAAGATAAGATAAAATTCAATCTCAAAAAATGTTATCGCTGGTAAAAATTCAATAATTTGTAATATTTTGTCTGAAATTATTCCGAGTGGTGTTGCGACGTTTTATATGTTTTTTTCTTTTCTCCAACGTGCTAACAATTTAAATTCAAATGAAAGGAAGGAAAACGATTAAAGATAATTTGAGCTTCTTACAAGACATAACTAATAAGCAATAATTAGTTAAAACACTGTAGTTTTTTAAATCAAATTAATGATAGAAAAATTTCGTAGTTTTTAATTTTTTTATAAAGAAGGTGTTCAGTAGTTCTAGCCTAGTTTCTGACCACCCTGAAAAAGATTTTATGTTTTTATACGGCGTGATTTTGTTTAGGTATATACTTGAGTCTTTTGTGTTTATTCGTTCATTTTGTGTTACGAAAATCTTACCGTAGAAAAAAATGTTTCTCAAAATGATTGAAGCGCAACTAGCAAACTTACCTACAAATTTTGAAAAAGATTCAATTCTATATTTAAGTTAGGAGGTAAAAAATTTTAGAAACAGAATTGTAGTTAAGTGAATAAATTAAATAGAATGACTCACGAAACGTTAAATAAATATAAAAATTAAAACAAAATCTATAATGTTGCGTCAATTCGTAAGATTTTAAAGATCTAACTGTATTTGAATAGCCATCGTTTATATTATTTTATCTTCATAATTATTAGCGTAAGGTTTTTCTTTTCTCGAAATACTAAAACTTGAACTACAAAGTTGTTCTGTTTGATGGTCTGATCATCCTCTTAACAAACCGTCAGCATATTAAATTGGACCGTATATAAATAAAATATAGTTACATTATAGAAACTACAATCTGAAAATAACTAACATATTTATGTATGGTAGGTACTTATTAATCGCTGTCATTTTTTTCGACACAAAATACATAGCATGCATAGCATAGCATAGCATTGCATATGCTCACGACTATATTCCCCGAGAGGGTAGTCAGAGATATTCTGAAACCTCAGAACATCCACATTTCACCAGTAGTACCGAAACTCTGTCCAGTGTGACGGGGGGTGAGCCCGTCGCCACTTATAATGGACAGTGGGTACAATACATGCCTCGATATTGAATCATGCAGGTTTCCTCACGATGTTTTCCTTCACCAAAAAGCTAGTGGTGTTACAAATCGTACATAAATTCCGAAAAACTCATTGGTACGAAGTCGGTCTGGACGGGGATCGAACCATCGCCTCCTACACGGCAGGCAAGGTTACTCGCCACTGGACCACCACGGCTTTTACCACACAAAATACAAAATAAATATAAGAATACAAGTATAATTGATTGATTGATTGAAAATATGAGAATGTTTTTTTTTAACTTAGGAGTATCTGCCTATATCTAAAAAGATAAAAAAAGCTTACCAACCGGTAGCTATAAAACTAGTTATCTATCGTCCACTGTTTCCAAAAAATAACTGTTTTTATTCAAAATGTTAGACGAGACGCTACTCAAATCGAGTCATATTATAAAGATACTATTACTACGCGACATTAGTAAATTTGTGCTTCCTCTACAAACCCCAATTACAGGATGTATAATAAAATACGTTACACGTTAAAAGGGGTACTTCAGACCTTCACAACTGAAAAAATTTCTATATGAAGTCAAAATAAAAATTGCAATAATAAATGTGTTGCTTCATAGAAAACTTCAGTGGCTCTGCTTGACCCAAATGTATGGAACAGCTAATTCTTTTCGCGATTTCGATGTTCGTTATATTGTTATAGTTTTTCAGTTTGATGGTTTGAAAAACCCACCTTTAATATGTTGCACATTTAAATTTACACCCGCAATATCAAGTAAATCCCAGTAAACATAACCTTATCCTTTTCAAAAAAGTAAAAAAAAAATCGTTATTTTGACACAAAAAGGGCGAACACAAATTATTCTTTCCTTGTTTCTGAGCTGCCTATAATTTCGATTAAAAGCCATTTCCGTTCCGTCCAATATCTGTCAAATATACCGCGTAAGGGACATCACAAGAACTCGATTGCATTGACGATCGTGAACATAATGAGTTTTAAATTATTACTACAGATAAAAAGTCGCCCGTTCGATGCCCGTTTAACCTTTCTCCGTTTACTTACTAAAGACACTGCTTGTTTTTGCCGCCATAAATATTGTGAATATTAAATTTTAGAGGAATCTTCAATACAATGTCTGCCTATGAATTCGAAATGAGTTAATGATTTTTTAAATTGATGGATGAATTATGTTGACTTTTAATGTACGTATCACTGTTTGTTGCAAAAATGATAAACAAATCTCTCATAGTACTACCATTTTAAGTTTTCAGCAATTTACTTACACATATCAAGTTATTATGCCAATTTCATGAAACTCGTTCTTTACTTACATACACTTTTCAAAATCTTTTCTCGACCCACCAATAAAAGTTTAACTTTTTATTCTATATAAAAATGTTCCACATTAAAATATCTATTTGTAGTTTAAAAATAATTAATTGTAGTTTAAAAATGTTTAATTGTAGTTTCAATATTGATATTAACTCTCAAAGACATTATTAAAATGAACCCGCAGTTAACGGTGTTGTCGAGTGTACATGCGTGTGGATGCGCTCACGCAGCGGGCGGCCGGCGTCGCTCCGTCTCCATGGTAACGCACCGACGGGTACATAAGCAAGCGCGTACCAGCCTCCGCCACAGATTGCTAAAGCCTGGGGAGAGCGCAGCACCTCGCAGCGGATCGCCAGGAGTTTAAAAAAAAGTTTGACGTTTCGTAAATTCTAAGTGAACACAACTTTAGTTACGAATCTCACTCGTGTTTAAAAGTGTAGTGACTTTAATATAAAAATGATGTCCTTAGTGTTGTTTGTTCTGGGAGGTTTCCTCGCTACGACAGAAGGGTGCGGTTATGGAAAACAAATAATAAGTAAGTGATTTTGTATTTATTTTCTTTTTAATTTCTGTGAAAAGCGAATTTTCAATTAAATCAATTGTCTTTGTCAATTTTGGCATCACTAGACTATTTTGTATTTTTTTGATTTTGAGTTAATCTTGTTGATTAATTGCCCTATTATAGTCTCAATTATAAACTGTACATTCTATTTTTATTTTCTTAATTGAAAAAATTATTAATCAAGCGAAAATTTTGTACGTCTAAATATTAATTTTTAGGATCTAATTTCTCATGTGTAATAAGTAGTTATATAAACACTGAACCGAATTAAAAGTGCATATATCACTTTTAATTGTAGAAAAATTAAAGTTTTATAACAACGCTAATAACTAAAAGATTCGATCAAAATTGTATACCTATATCCTTTAAAAATGTTGTTGAATACTATAATGTGAATTGCAAATACTTTTCATTCCCTCTATATTTACAACTTAAATCTGTTATTTATGAAAATAATTAACAGTAAATTTTAAAGCAATTTCATCACCAATATTACCAATTCAACATTTAATATCCCAACATTAAGCCAGGGATTACACAATTAACACTCCAAAATCAACTTCAAAATCACATAAAAGTAAAAAAAGCTTGTAGAAAAAAGCAATTTGCACTCATAGTGTCAATAAATTTGCTCGTCGCCATCTCGTCTAGATTTTGTCAACTAGTTTTGCCATAAAGGATGGAACATTTACATACCAGTATGGTGGGATATCGTAAAATTTTATTGACTTAGACACCTGTGTAGCACGCACTGGTATAATAAATCTGATAAATCCGACAGTTTATGAAATCATTCGATCGGGACATAATGCTAATTTTACCTTGACACTTACTTACGTATTTGGACGACATTTTGTCATTCGATTAATAAGACGAAACCAGTATTTACGTATTATATTTATAATACATATTATATAATACTTTATCACGTCTTTAATATATTATTTATTTTGTTTAAAGAATCTGGTGGTTTGACGGCGTACGAGAAACAGTCAATTGTCGACGCTCATAACCGTCTTAGGCAATCCGTTGCTTTGGGACAGGTCTCCAGTCAACCTCCTGCTGCTAATATGATGGAAATGGTAAGTTACAAAAATATACCAGATGTAGAATTTTTCTACATTTTACGGTATTATTATTACCTTACTGCCTACTTAATACGTATATCCAACTACCCTCTACAACTCAAAGGCCCGTAAAAGAGCTCCTAACGCATAAATTGTATCAGTCTTTTTACCATCCCGAATGAGAATACATTCATGCACTTACTTTACATGTAAAAAGCATAGATAGTTTGCAAAAAATAGATTTATACTCGTATCTCTTTCTACTTTAGACATTCCAAAAAATGTTTGCGACAAGATTTCCGAAAGCTATTCAGGTGGAGTTTTTCAAATTAAATTGCAGTCCAATCAAATAAAGCTTGGTGGATGTACACAAATAAATAAAAGGGAAGGAAACATCGGCGCTTTATATTGTTGCATATCCGATTATTAATCGGTCGGATGCAATACATAACAAAGGAAGCTTATAACTCAGTTTTAAGATAAAGAAATGACAATAAAATACACTGCAAGTTATTCTTGTCAAGGAGAAGTCCCAATGAAGTTACACAAAGAATTAATTATTGCAAAGATTGGCTAATCTACCCCTATCTATAAAGAGTGTAAAAAAACCCTAGAAATATTTGAAAAAAACAAAACTGAAAAACTATCACAATGGGATGACAATTTTTTTTTTTTTAAATCTGCTATTTCATACAAAACTATCGTACCGACTCTACTCCAATGTATGGAAGAACTGATTTATTTTATTTCATTAGAGCAAATAAAAAATACAAAATCTAAAATTAAATTACATTCAGTTGAAAAGTGAAACATGTTTGATTATTAATTAGATTAAAACATTTCCAAAAATAGTATTTTAAACTATCATTAAATTACACTGGAATTGATCGATCGCAGTGTTATTTATTAGCACAAGTATTAAATATTTATCAAACTATATAAATCAAAATATTAGAAGATTAATTAATAAGATGTTTTGACATTAATTGGATTTATTACCTAGAAACACTTTTGATCTTTCCTGCGAGGCTAAGTTCGAGTTTTTTAAAAGATCCATTCACTAAATAAAGAACACAGGGTCTAAAGTTTTTACCAAAATGTTATTTGTGATGCAATATTGGGAAGATTCTAAACTCTTGGTTTAAACCACAGAAATACATTAACTCACGACCATAATCCCTTTCGGGGTGATCAGAAACGGGTTGCTAAAACTACTAGGTATATTTCAAAGCGTGCAGTTGTAGCAAGGTTCATATTGAGCAAATTGAAGGTTTCAGGATGAAATTACGTGTCAATTAGAAATAATGTGACTAGCCTTCCGTCCAAATCACTTTTGCGAAAAAAATAAAATCGAAGCAATGGTGAGAAGACTAATATTTTAGTGCATCAAATCGTGAAAAAAATATATAATTTAATAGATGTTGTGAATTGCAAGAAGCTTTTGAATTTCTGTACTTGTCCATTACATTTTAACTATGCATAAAATATTCAGAGAAAAACCAGTAGGTGACTTTAATATACCTACACAGCATCTCGAAGACATTGACCTTAAGAAAGTTCAGTGTCCGATACCTTATTTGTTTAAGAATGCAGTCTTGAATCTTAAAATTACTTTCCGTACATGAATCGAGTGTTATATACTCGTAAATTTAAATCGAGTTGATACTTAATGTTTCCACTTTGTACATACAATGTAACTGTGGTGTTTATTTTTGTTCGTTTATGGCCTTTAAATTACAACTAAACTGAGAAAATACTGTCATTTTGTATCGTAAAAACGACACAAAGAAACAAAACGTGTTTAGAATTATGATCTTATTAGATAAATCTTTAGCATATGATTTACATAAACTATTATAATAGTAACAATTAAACTGTCTTTTCAAGGTATGGGATGAAGAGCTAGCAGCAACAGCGCAACGTTGGTCCGACCAATGCAACACAGCCCACGACCGCGCCTCCCAGAGAGACGTTGGTCGCTGGCCCGTCGGTCAGAACCTGGCAGCCACCTGGACCACTCGTCCACCAACTGAAGCTGAAGACTCAGAGCCTGACTTCGGCAAACAGATCACTGCGTGGTTCGACGAAGTAAGGATCTACGGATTCAAGCCTATCAGTGGAGGTCATGGCACTGGACATTACTCTCAGGTAAGATTATTTCTTATACAAATATATTTGTTCTCGCATTATTATATCAATATATGTTTCTGACTAAGATTAACCAACTTTATTTTTCTTACTTTTAAGACCAGTATATTTTACAAACACTTCAATTTTGCCAAAGTCAAGTGCAAAGCTCTCTAGTACTATTTCCGCAATATAATGTTAGCAAGATCTATAACCTTCTGTTCTAAAGTGGAACCTTGTAACGACTTATTATTACGAGTTTTAGAAAATGTTGATCTTTAACATTACTTATTTACTTGTACTTTTACTGGTATATTTTATGTGTTATATTTTTTAACTGTTATCCTCCAATCTAACAAATTTCTTCTTCTTCTAGTTGGTATGGGGCGAGACATCCCACGTTGGCTGCGGTTTCACTTTCTACTATGACCAAGTCAGAGGTTACACGAAACTCTACGTCTGCAACTACGGCCCCGGAGGCAACGTCATCGGCTCCAATCCTTATGAGAAGGGCTACCCTTCGTGCAGCAGCTATGGATTAGCTGACTCGAGCAAATATTCTGGTCTTTGCTGTAAGTATCTTTATCATTTTTGTATAAAATCCAATTCATCTATTTTCTGACTCTACCACCGCTTCGAAAATTCTGCTGTATTGAAGATGCGGCCAGAAACTCTACAGTTGAAGAGAAAGAAGAGAAGAGAATCATTAACATAACTTAGTTATACTGACAATCTTTATCATTATATTCTTTGTTCTCAAATACTTCTGAGTTATCAGTATTTGTCTAAAATTATAATTTTGCTTCTGAATCATTGTGTAGAATCTTCGAAAGACTTTTAAACTTCCACTGATTATAGGAAAAAGCCAAATAATAATTGTGATACAAGCTTGTGACTGAAACAAGACTCCTGAAGACATCTAAAGGATGTTGAAAATTATCTCGTGATTAAAAGCCCTTTTCCACCACTATGCTTGATGTACCGCATTACCAACGTTTGCAACTAGACATTTTCTTCAGAACTTTAGAATATGCTATATTAGGGACCATATTTTTAACTTTTTTTGTTTTATTTACAGCTGCGGGCAGTTACACCGCCTCTACCAGCTACCAGACGGTGGATAACACCAACAGCTACATCTCGAACGTCATCCCCGACAGCAATACAGGCTACAACTACCAATACGGAAATCAATACTACAACCAATACGACAACCAGTACCAATACCAGTATCAACAACCAGAATCCTACTACCAAACTGAAACGTCTACGTTCAGGCCTTTCATCAGCATCTTCAAAACCGCCTCCAATCTTTTCACGAAACCCAAGTCACAAGGGTTTAGATTTGGGACGGTTTACGTTTAAGCCCGAACGTAGATTTAATAGCAGTATTTTATATAAATTATAGTGACGGTAATGTTACTTGACTGATTATTCGAAATCTGGTATTTCGGAACTATTGTAGATAATTTGTTATTCCTTGGTTTTACAAGGAAATTGGATAATAATTATTTCTGCTTCAATTTGCATTTTCAAAAATAGAGTGAAGGTCTGAATAATTTGTGTTGAAATTGTAATTGCTGTCGAGTTTGGCCTTCTAGTATTAGCAGAGTGTGTGAATGTGTTGTTACGTAGATCGTATTTATATTTTAAAATAAAATATTTTCTAATTATTCAATTGTGTTTTCAATACTGATCAAACCGCTTAATAATTTTACAACAAATATAAAACATTAGAATTATTTGTGACTGGTTAAACTGTTAATTGAAACGTAAACCATCGTGAAATTATACAGAAAAATACAGTTGATGGCAAAGTAGGAGATAAAGTAGTTATTATAGATCTATTGACCGATTATGATGAAGAAGCAATATCAAATACATTCCTTTCTGGTTATGATTCTCAAAAACGTTCTTGTGAAGACGTCTTCAATATCATAGTTTCCACTTAGGTCGGTATTGACTTTTTGCCTTATTCAGCAGTCCAGTAGTAATCAAACATAAATCGATATGATGGACTTCTTTTGAAGGCCTTCTGATGAAAAGATTACTAAAGCACCATCTACACGTACAAGTTTACTTACGCAAACTCTAATTTGCACAAGTAAACGATGCAAAATACGTAAAACAGTATTCAACGCAAAAGACTTAAACACAAGTAAATATGCAATTACACTAGCTTAATTTGCACAAATAAGTTGGCCTATGTTCAGAAGTAAAATGGGAAAACGGCTAGCACAAAGTTGGTTTTGATTTCAATGGGTTAGTATTGTAAAGAGTATGCGTGTTAAACTTCAAACTGTCCATGCAATTGTACCTGGTTATCGTGTAGATGACGTTCCGTGTTCTCTGCGCAAACTTTTGCACCAATTATTTGCGCATGCTTGTTACTGACGTGTAGACGGAGTTTAAAGTTATCTACTGATATACCTACGCAGTATTCAAAGATTTTATTTAGTCTTCGCTGGCAGCGAAGACGCGACATTCCTCTGTATCCTACGTAGCCATATGTCGACATTGGCAACGCTAGGCTACGACTCATTTTACGACATGAAATATATTTAACAGAATACAAGCGGAGTGCATAAATTGCTTAGTTACATACGTTTATGCCGACTTTATTGTTAAAGTATATTTACGTTTACTTATCTGTTATTTGTTTTACGCTACCATGACACGTGATTAATGGATTTTTGAGTGAAGAATCAATATTTTTACAAATCATAATGCTTTTAGTTATGTATAAAACGTATAATCAGACATTGACACTGGATAGATGGTCAGGAGAAGTTGGTCCTTATGAATGACCTTATCGGTTGGTGCCATAAAAATAAAGGTGTTATGCTTTCGAGTTTTAGTTTGGTGATGATTCCTGGGTGTGGCAAGCGCATTTTGTAAAATCTTTGAATGCAGTTTTACTTATTTATGAAAATAAAAGAATGTTTCCTTTCAGTAAATCCATCAATATTTAGGGTACTTTCTTTTCTTCCACCCTGTATATTATACATACAATATTTTCTTGTATGCATTGAGATCATTGGTAGAAATTTTGTCTGTTTATCGTTTGTGTGTGTACGCATCACTAACTGACTGAACCTATTTGGATAGAGTTTTTACTAAAGCAAAGGGCTTAGTTTATTTAGGCTTTGTTGCATCGCAATCCGTTTATTAAATCCAAAGTTTGTGTATTTAAAGGCAGTGGTCTGCGCGTACGAAGTCGCGGGTGCCGCCAGTTACGGTTATGACATAATATTTCTATCATGAATCTTTTGACATATCATATTTTATATATACATAATCTATAGGTATTGTATACAACGTTTTAATGAATTAACGCAAAACTAGAAAGTAGTTTGTTTAGAATCGAGAGCAGAATCGAATTATCATGTTTTCAACATAGGTATTTTTTTTCAAAACATTAAATAATTAAATTTACTGAACTCGATCTCAACCCACCGCACATACTTACATCCAAAACAAGATTCTTAAAGCGTATCCACGAGCACGCTAGCGCTTTTATTCATTAATAACTTTAAATTTCTATCACATTAATGAAATTATTGTTTCAATCGAATTATTTTGTTATAAATCAGTTGGGGTGTATGAGGTTTTGCGCTTATTCATTAACACGTTGTATATAGGTATATATGACCCTGACCTCAGATTGTCCTCACCATCTCAGACTACACGTAAAACGTTTAAACAAATATTGATAGGTGTTAAAATCAATATCTTCCTATTCACACCTTACTTATTATGGTAACCTTTTCAATGTTGTTTCGATTCTTTACCTAAATTACCTTATTTAATTTCTTTTTTTTCGAACGTTTTTCTTTAAACTCAACCTAGTATCTGTTACGAGTATAATTACGCATCAGTTCCGATATTAAGGGGATATAATTCGGAGCGCGCTCCATACAAACGTACTATGGTGATATTTTCAATACTAATCAATTAAAGTCAATGAAATTTTGCTGAAATAATCTTGAAACAAATATCTATGCTTGTATGGAGTCAGATTTTCGTTAAAATATACAGTTTCAGTGCTAGGATTAATTTAATATTTGTATGGAAATCTTTGAGGCACTGTAACCTTAAAACTATATATTTTATCGAAAATCTGACTAAATTTATTTCTAGATTGATTCTGAAATATTTCATTGAGTTTAATATTTGGAGTTTAATATTGGATAGTATAGAAAATATAACCATAGTACGTTTGTATGGAGCGCGCTCCGAATTATATCCTCTTAAATGGCACAACCTCCGTGTTGTAATGGTTAAGAGCATTAGGCTCTTGACACGGAGGTCGTGGGTTCGATTCCCACGAAACCATCTAGTATTTTGTCTATATGTGCGTTTTCCCTCAGTTGGCTAGGACATTGCAGGCTGAATCACCTGTTTGTCTGAAAAGAAAAATGATTTCGTGCTTCGGATGACACGTTAAGCCGTTGGTCTCGGCTACTATCTCTGGTGGTAGCAGTCGTTACATAAAAACCATGTCAGAGGCCGTAAGGCGGTCGGGGCTTGCTGCCCACACGGTAAGAAGATGGTACAATATTTTGTAGAACGTGGGAAAAATATCAGTAACAACGTTTTTATTTTAGTACGCTTTACTAAAAAGTTAGTTGTTATAAATACAATTCAGGTAGATTTAACTAAAACCTACTTACAACAAAAAAAATTCTAGTAAAGACTATTGAAATAAAATAGTTGTCACAGATATTTTTTCCGTGAAGTGTCTTTAGAAAATTTTGCTTAATTTAAACATCGATATTCTACTTTACATTGTTAGTTTATTTAAACATAAATATTTTACATCTTGTACATTTTATACCCACTTATACGTAATAACTTTAGTATACTATTCTATCGAATAATATAGATTATTATTACGAAGTGTACAAATCATTTTATAGGTCTAGATCACACTCAATAATACTACTTTCTGATATCATCCCTAGCCGTACTAAACGACGTATCTGAAATTGTTGCCTGACTTTTAATTGTGGGCGAATCCATTTTCCAAGATGAATCGATCGTTCTAATTGACGTATCTGTTTCTTTGAGCGTCACCCAGAAAACACATTTTCACTCTGTTGCAGAAACGCTCATCAAAAGTTAATTAGTCTCTTAAGTAACTAGTCTCTTGCTGTCACTTTTTGTCTTGTTGACGTAGTAAAAGCTGGCAAGAGATTTAATGGAGGATTTACTTTAATGAGAGTTTCTGCAACTGAGTGTTAGACAGTTAGACGTAACTGAAAATTTATACGTAGCGCTCAACTGAAAAAAGCTTGTTCTGTAAAATCACCTCGATGTTAGTTATGTCGTTTAGTAAGACTAGCGACGATATTGTTGATAAACATTCTATACCTTTTTTCCCTTAAAATTATTGTCTACAGGTTTTTTGACCCCAAATCTTATAAACAAGTTATCACGAATTCATTATTACAGTTCCGCTAAATTTTATACCCTTGTAACAATGTTAAATAAACTAGAAATTTCAAAGATCACACTCCTCTAGAAACAGCAAAAAGTGAGGTGTAAATTACTTTTATCTAAATGGACATAATAATTTGTTTAGAAAATAAACTGTTATTAAAATGGCACTTCTGTGCGAACATGATTATCGTATTCTGTGTTATATACTGGATCTAATGGGCAATAGATAGTTGTGTACATAACAGTTACTGTACTTATAAGTAATTACACACTGAGATTATGTATTTAGTTGAGTAAATAAGCCTTGGTGCGGCAAGGTTTTATTTGGATTGAATTTTTGGGCCAAGTTTAGTGGTGATGTTACTTTTTTAAGTGTATTTAAGCACTCTGGTTTTTTATAAAGGGTCCTTCTTAATATGCTGACACCTTTTTAAGGGGATGACCAGACCATCATACTGAACAACTTTCTCTATGGGACCAACATCCAAATCGCAAAAAAAAATCAGCTGTGCTATACATTTGGTTTGCAGTTTTGTATAGAACAGCAGAATTTTTTTTCCCGATTTCGATGTTGGTTCCATAGAGAAAGTTGTTCAGTATGATGGTTTGATCATCCCCTATAAAGTGTCAGCATATTAAGAAGGACCCTGTATTTATAATTTTGTTTCATTTTATGTTAAAATTACTTTTTAAGATAAATTACATTGGTGCGATCGTGCCACCGTTTATTGAGGATTATTAACCATGCAGAAAAACTTCGTAAGGAAACCTAAGAACTTTCGAGACCTGACTGTATTGTACCGACTGTCCATTATAAGTGGCGACAGGCTCACTACCCGTCACACTGGACAGAGTTTCGGTAGGTACTACTAGTAAAACGAGGAGGTTCTGTTCTTCAGAATATCTATGAAGACCCCGTCGTGGAATATAGTCGTGAGAATATTTATGTTAACAAACTGTTAGCAGATTATGAAGGCCAACAGAAAATTGGAAGAAGTCGATGCCAGTAGCCAAAATCGACCGGAAGTACATAACTATAATCACGTAGGTATTAACTTTAAAAGTGTATTTTATTGAGTTGCGGTTACGATAATTATTACATTAAATATATTATTAATTGTGTAATGTGTATGTGTGTTAATAAATTCTCAAACGTTAATAAATTTAATTAAATAAATAAGAAGTTTTTTCAATGACCTTTGAGTTTATCAAATAAATTTTCTTTTTCTCCACTAGAGCCATCTGCCAGTGACTGCCAGTACTAAGTTATTTACTACATCACACATTGCGCTATTCGAGGCCAGATTAGTATCTGCAAAGCTAACTTGGAGTTACTAACAAAAAAGGATAGATGGCGTGGTTTGTTTAATAAATAAAAGTTGATTTTCTTTTACTATACTTGGTGTAACAGAAGTGGGTTGTAATCCGCGAGTTTCCAACTAGTCAAATTAACAACTCTTTATCAAACGTCAAAACGCGTGCTTTGTATGAAACTAAAAATTTAATAGTGACGTCATTGTTTATCGTCGTCGTTTTGATACTTTTTATAGTTTATCCAGTTAAGAAAATGTGAGTTTAGCGTTATTTTCAAACGGTTTATTTTTTGAGCAGTTAAAACTAAAATATATTTTATGTCAACTATAGCTATTTCAGCTATTGTATTAATATTCTAATATTTTAAGGGATGACTTATAATTATAAAACAAACTGAACAACTTTCACTATGAAGCCAATTTAGAATAGCGAAAAAAACCGTTAAACCGTAGGAGAGACCTTTGTTCATCAGCTGGACGATGTTGGTGATGATGATGACGATATCAAAACTAAGTGAAGAAATAAGTTGTAAGTTTTAATAATAATAGCGCCCGAGCGCGCTACATACAAACAAAGTTACAAAACGTCCTTTTCTCAATACAAACCAAATAAAAAAAAAGATATCAACACAATCTAGAAACCAATATCTGTGTCAGCATCTTGTCCGATTTTCGTTTAAATATTTAGTTTTAATGATAGGATTAATTTTAGATTTGTATGGAAACCTTTGAACCATTCGAAATTTGGAAATCTTAACGGAAATCTGATAAAGTATACAGATATAGGTTTCTAGATTGTTTTAAAATAATTTTTTTACTTTAATTACAAAATACAAATATTATTACAGTTAAGGTAAACAAAAACCCGACTGCATAAAAAACCTATTAACTGAAAAGAGAAAAACAAGCTCTATAATCACTAATCATAACATAACAACTTTGTTTGAGCAAATATAATTTGATTCTTATTAGGTAGGTATTGCAAACGGGGACAAAGAACATTATTGGTTGGTTATTTATTGGTTCGTCCCCGCCTTTTCCTATGTCACTCTTCTATCTGCCCGTTCGTTCCCTATGTCACTCTCACGATTTTTACGAATCCAATGACACCTCATACGTTAAAATCCATCAAGCCGTTTAGGCAGTAGGCCGTGCCAAAGAATTTCTGCAACTGTTTACCTTCCTTACTTAATGTATCTTGAAAGGTACCTAATAAGTATAATAATTCTTTGTCGACGTGAAATATTCCACCTAATTAATTTTTCCCTATTTGATCATCGCTATGAATGTAAGAAACGACTAATAATAATTTACTAAGTATTACAAAGACACATCTTTCAGCTCTCTTCATGTTACAGAGGATCATTTTTACTGTGCGCTCCATACAAAAGCTTGCTTATATTTTCAATACTAACCAATTAGAGTCAGTGGATTTTTTCAGAAACAAGCGGGTGACATATGCCAACCTGGAGCAGGGGTATGATTTCGTGCCAGCCGCTTTTGAGACTGGAGGCCCTTGGGGGGTCGATGACAAGGACTTTATTAGAGAGATAGGGCAGCGTATGAGGACTAAGGGGGAGGGGGACCCACGCTCGGGAGCCTTTCTGGTACAGAGAATTTCTTTGGCCATCCAGAGGGGCAATGCGGCCAGTATCTTTGGGACCTTTGAGCCAGGGTTGCGAAGGGCAGTGCCTTTAGATTAGTTAGTGATAGTCTGACGAAGCTTGCATGCGGATTTTATCTTGTGTCCTGCCATTGACGAAGCTTGTAGCGGATATAGATGTATGTGATTAGGATTTGATTAGATTATTTTTGTTATATTGTTTTGAATTTGAATAAATATTATTTTAATTTCTATGTTTGTATGTTGTCAGATGTTCGTTTAAATGTATACTTTTAAAGTTACAGCGCCTCAAACATTTACATACAAATCTTAAATTAATCCTAGCATTGAAACTGTGTATTTTTAACCCCCTACGCAAAAAGAGGGGTGTTATAAGTTTGACACCAATGTCTGTGTGTCTGAGGCATCGTAGCTCTCAAACGGATAGACCGATATTGATGCATTTTTTTTAACGTGAAAGTAAGTTTCCCTGCGGTGGTTCTTAGCTATATTTGGTAAAAATCGATTCAGCAGTTTTCAGTATTAAAAATATAACCAAACTTCGATAGTATGGAGCGCGCAGCAGAAAATATCCTCCTATGCTTTGTTAATATAACGAGAACGTTAATTGAAAAGCTAAATACCTACCAAGCGCAGCACTAAAATTTAATTAAGTGCCTAATTAATGGTTCCGGCTTAGAATAGTAGGAGTTTTTAGTAAACCGGCAAAAGTTCTACAAACTCTACATGTTACATCGCTCTCGACGCATAATGCCCTAAAACCAATAATTTTCTTAAACGCATACTAAAATCATGATTCAATCTTTGACTATTTATATGTGGACTGGTTACGCGTGTAATTCTACTAACAAACATTTCTGCCACTTTTTGCGGGGGGGCGAGGTACCATGAAATCCGCAACTTTGGATTTTATTCCTCATAACTTTAGATTCTAATTTTGAATGTTAAAAATCTTGAAAAGTAGTCTCGTGTGAACCCCAAATGTTCTAAGTTCGAAGTTATTATTTCGCAATTATAGGCTGTCTCGTTTAGTGATAAGGTGTAAAATTGAATGTAAATGCACAATATCAATTGTGCTTATACCGTGGCAGAGGGGAAATACTACCGCAAGGCAAGTCCTTATAATAATTAGTCAAAGGGTTCAATGCATAATCTCCGTAGTAACTTTGTTATTTTGTGCTGCTGATTTGAACGTGTGACTCTAAAAAATACCACTCCATTAACTGTGGTATAGTCAAAATGTCGATTTTTTTTCCAAAACACTAAATTTCCAAGATGGATTTCAAGCCAGTTCTGCCCTATGGCCAAAAGTAGATATACGACTATACAACGTGTTAATGAATTAACGCAAAACTAGAAAGTAGTTTGTTTAGAATCGAGAGCAGAATCGAATTATCATGTTTTCTTAAATATTAAATAATTTGTTTGTAAAATTAAAAATTTACTAAACTCGATCTCAAACCACCGCACGGGTACACTCACCCTACTTTCTACCAAAACAAGATTCTTAAAATGTATCCACGAGCACGCTTTCATTAATTGCCGAAATGATAACAAATGATTTTTGCCTGAAAACTTAAAACGCGAATAACTTAAAATTTTAACTATCAAAAAATTGTAATGTTTGTTTCTATCTAATTATTTTATTATAAATCAGTTGGGGTGTATGAGGTTTTGCGCTTAGTCATTAACACGTTGTATAAAGTATTTATTCGAAAAAAAAACACGATTAAATTTACAAAATGTCCGAATCAGCAACGTAGGCTTCGTTAAAAACAACCAGATAATTTTATGCTCTGTATGTATTTCGTTTCACACTTTATTGTACATACAATATTATAGAAAAAGCAATTAAAGTAGACATGAACAAAGGGCGAGCTTATCTCTAAAGAGATTTCTGTGATGTATGTGAGATGTATGTGATTTTTAATATAAAAAATTGGTTTATTCGAAGTAGGTATATCTCTAATATACAACGTATTAATGAATAAGCGCAAAACCTTATACACATCAACTGATTTATAACAAAATAATTAGATTGAAACAATAATTTCATTATTTTGATAGTTTAAATTTAAAGATATTCACATTTTAAGTTTTCAGGCAAAAATGATTTGTTATCATTTCAGCAATGAATGAAAGCGCTAACATGTTCATGAATACATTTTAAGAATCTTGTTTTGGTAGTAAGTAGGGTAAGTAAGGTGGATTGAGATCGAGTTCATTAAATTTTAATGTTCACAAACAATTTATTTAATATTTTGAAAAAAATTACCTATGTTGAAAACATGATAATTTGATTCTGCTCTCGATTCTAAACAAACTACTTTCTAGTTTTGCGTTAATTCATTAACACGTTGTATACAATTATAACCAGTATATTGATTGTAAATCATTAATTGTGTTTGTCTATTAGTTTGTTACGTGTTCCTGTCAAAACCATAAAATCCAGGAAGTTGGGTGCACTGATACGAGTAGCCCGTAATAAGAATTAAGACATTGGCTATTTCAAAAAATTGTGGACGAAGCCGCGGTCAAAAACTAGATTATTGTAAAACGACTTACCAACCTTACCTTTAGAATTTCTTCCCTTTGATGTTCCTTCCAACAAAAATTAACCCTTGTTCAGAATTAGGATAAAAACGATCAGCAAACGGAATGCATAATTATCTGTGAAGATCGTAATTAAGAAAATTATTATTCTGCACGTACCTTAACATTAAAGATACTAATTTCTATGAAGTTTTAATAAGATAATCTGCTGAAAATGTGTTATGTTGTTGGAACAAAATACAACGTGGTAATGAATAAGCGCAAAACTTTATACACCCCAACTGATTTATAGCAAAATAATTAAATTGAAACAATAATTTCATTATTTTGATAGTTAAAATTTAAAGTTATTCGCATTTTAAGTTTTCAGGCAAAAATGATTTGTTATCATTTCAATAATGAATGAAAGCGCTAGCGTGCTCATGGATAAATTTTAAGAATCTTGTTTTGGTAGTAAGTAGGATGAGTGTGCCCATGCGGTGGGTTGACATCAGGTTCAGTAAATTTTAAATTTTACTAACAAATTATTTAATATTTGGAAAAAATTACCTATGTTGAAACCATGATAATCCTATTCTGCTAAACAAACTACTTTCTAGTTTTGCGTTGATTCATTAACACGTTGTATATATACGATAGGGAATTTACGTGAGTCGATTTTCGCCGTGCGGCTCCGCTGGTCGCTGACCAAATCGCCTCAAAGCCACAGCCATCCCATTTACACAGTTGACTAAAGAACCGAAGTGCTATTTTTGAATCTCACACATTACGATTTGTATCCGGAAATTTCAAAATAACATGTAGTTTACTCATCATTCGTATAACTACCAATTTGAAAGTGTGGATTAAAGAAAAAAACCGGCCAAGAGCGTGTCGGACTCGCCCATGATAGGGTTCCGTAGCCATTGCATAAGTAGAATAAGAAAATAGTAGTAATGTCGATTCTAAATAATATAATAAGTACCTAAAAGTTTTTGTTCAGATTGTGTCTTTTAGTTTGTTTATTTCTTTGATTGCTGGACACCTAGCCTGCCTCACTTTGTAAACTTTCTCTTTATCATCGGTCTGCTGGAAGAAATCTCTTCAGAGTTAAGCTCGCCCTTTGTACTTGTCTATTATGCTGTATTCATCTGTATGTCCGTGTGTACAATAAAGTGTTCAAAATAAAAAAGAAAAAAAGAAAAATTGGAACCTCTAAGGCCTATTTTTGACTTTGAGCGCAGATATCTCGAGATAGAAGCTTTATAACGATTCAATTTTCATGGGAGTGATGTTCCATTGGACAATACCTATCCAACGAGACTCGATTATCGATCACTCGATTTATGAAAAAAACTTTCTGTTTTTGGGTTACTATTATCCGTCTTCTTGCCAAATTTCGATTCCATAAGTGCAAAAATGAGCGTGATATTGAGCCGCGGCATACAGTCAGACAGACGGACAGAATTGAAGAAAGTATAAGGGTTCCTTGTTTGAACGGAACCTTATAAAAGGTAGCGTTTTATGTCACTGTGATCTGACATTTTAACGGTCGATTTCGATTTCAGTACGACAAAATATGGTAACAACCCACACATTAGTACCTACACTATGACTCATAAGTCATAAAGCAAAACGCTATAACATCAGCGATCAATATATTAATGTTAAATGCAAAATAAACGCAGGTTTTGATTTTCTATTATAAACCAAACGTTAAATCGTTGAAATAGAATTTCCATTAGTATTGTTTCGAGGCTGTCGCATTAGTAATTAACAGTGGTCAAATGATGATGGCCAGTATTTATAGTTGAATTAACTCATAGATTAAAAGCCCGATTTAACAGTAATTTGCATATGAAAGGTCGAATGTAATTAGCCGAATCGGATCATACTATTTTGTGCTACTTTTGGCATTATATGTCTGTTTAAAAATACAGGGAGTTAACTTAAATGCGTTAGGGAGTCACGTTGCAGGTTCTGACCCGAGAACTTGTCTCGCGTGTTGTCCGCGCGTCGCGTCTTTGCCTGCCACGAGGCTCCGCATTCCTTAATCTCTTCTTGTTCTTTATCAAAAACAATCCCTGAGATTGGGATAGATACTCCCACAAACTACTTGACATTGGCGGAAATGCGGTGCTAACGCACAAGCAAAAAGTCCATTAATTATAAATAAAAAAAAAAATGCGTTACATACAACATTTAAAAGACAATGCTAGTTTTGTATGGAAGGTTGGCGCCTTATTTTTCGACGTTGTTCAGAATAAAGTAGCACACAAAACTGGTTTTTACATATACAACGTGTTAATAAATTAACGTAAAACTAGAAAGTCGTTTGTTTAGAATCGAGAGCAGAATCGAATTATCATGTTTCCAACATAGGTAATTTTTTTCAAAATATTTAATAATTTGTTTGTAAAATTTAAAATTTACTGAACTCGATCTCAACTCACCGAAACAAGATTCTTAAATTGTATCCATGAACACGTTAGCGCTTTCATTCATTGCTGAAATGATAACAAATAATTTTTGCCTGAAAACTTAAAATGTGAATAACTTTAAATTATAACTATCAAAATAATGAAATTATCGTTTCACTCGAATTATTTTGTTATAAATCAATTGGGATGTATGAGGTTTTACGCTTATTCATTAACACGTTGTATATCCCTAAACTCAGTGTGAACGTAGATATTATAGGCTTGAAGTTGAAAATATATTCATTACGTTTACTTCAAGCCTTTATATCTCCGTTCGGACTGAGTTTAGAGATATACTTGACTTGTCATAAAGTTTTGTTTGTAACTTTATTCAAGTTTGATTGATCATTGATAAAAAAGAGGCGAAAAGAAATAAGGAGCCATTTTTAGTCATTGGCTTTTACACCATGTATATTCTTTGGAAATATTTCCTAAGAAATTAATCAAGACCTGAAGGATTAGGATGCAGTAAGAACACTTTAGAAAATGTCTGTTTTTAGATAATTTATGTGAACTTATGTGTATGCATCATATAAAAATATTGACCAGATACGGGTGACGTTTTCAAAAACATAGGGTTTGACTTCAACTTGAATAATATTAAGTTTTATCTAAAAATCATTGTATATTTAAAGTTTTCAAATATGTCAGTCGGAATTTCAGTGGTTTGCTCATAAATGATCAAAGTTGCGGGATTACGACTCATACAATGCTTTCCATCAAGTAAAAGCCCACTTTAATTTCAACATGCATGATATAAAAATATTCGACCTCTCGTCCGGCACTTCAAACAACGTTTTAGATTTGACATGATGACGTTCGCACATGCGCACTTTGCGCAAATTGTGCATTACATATTATGTGGTTGACTTAAGTTACCACGCATCGTATGAACATCATTATACATTTCGTTACTTTTAATAGTTCATTCTGTTATTTAAAATAGTATTTAAGCTAAAGAATCACTGAAAATGTGAATTTAGCGTTATTTTCCAATGTTTATTTGTACTGAGAGGATAAAAATAAAATATATTTTATGTAGTTAAATCCAACAGGTGCGCACGCCTAACTACATTCCCTTGCTTGGCTCCCCTAAAGTTTCCCCAGAAAATGTGAGGTGAAGTGGGGTATCTGAAGTCAGAGGGGGCGGGAGTGGCAGTTCTGTATGTAGAACTATATACTATTACCTATTCTGTGCCCTTAGTTAAAGACACTAAAAGAACGATCCAGACATTTTCCATTTTTACGACTGTCACATAAATAAATACAATTAAACCTGTAAATTTCGACACGACTGATTGACTTAACATTTACCCGCACTGCAACGTGGCAAGCTTGTAAATGTCCTAGGGTTATCACACACCGGATTTATCCGAACAAAGACATTATTAAGGCCGGACTGCATAAATTCGTTTCCCAGAGTCAGTTCATTTTCCATTGTGCGTATAAGCAGACACCGTCGCATCAAGTACTATTGTTCACGCAAAATCTAAAATTATGAGGGTCCGGAACTACGGACCTCGGATGTTTGCTGTCTGGGTTTTAGCGGCATATCTCTGCGTTTTTAAACTGAGCTGATTTTTTATTTTTTTAATATAAGTGGCCTGTCCTGTTATGTAAACGCATAGTTTATGTTTATTGACCTACGCAATTCCTACTTAATTGAATATCTGTTTCCTTAAGTTTTATGATGATTTTACGCCCTCAAGCAGGGTTGGCATGATTAAAACAAGTTGTTTTAAAACACGTGTTTAAAACAGTGTTTAAAACAGTTTGAATTAAAACCGTGTTTTTTATTAAGTGTTTAAAAACACAGATTAAAACAAGTTTTAAACAATGTATAAAACATTAAGAAAAAAACAAGGTTTAAAACTACTTTTTATTGCGAATGAATGGAAATAAATTAATATTTAGGACTCTAAATAGCTAGACATAAAACCAGTTGAGTCTATCTCTATGCTATTGTACTGCTATATTACATTTTTGTACTTTTGAAATAGGAATTATAAGGAAAATTTTATTTAGCATTGTAATTAAATAAAATAAGGGTAATAGCCACTAGCACTAGGGTATTACCCTTATAAAATAATATGAATATTGGGGTTTCCCCTATTAAAAATGAAGATTAGTTAGAGTTGTTAGAATGTAAAGCGTTCAGTATTGATTAGAAATACGTAACATAAAATAAATTATTATCCACTGACAGATTTTTGTACATATTGAATTTATTATGGCGAATTTGAAAATACCTAGTCTAGAAATCAAATATTATAGGTCTAATTTATTTGAAATTAATGCCCTGAACACAAAAGAAAAAAAACATAAAAAACAAAAAAAACACTTGTTTAAAACATTTTGAACTGTTTGTTTTATAAAATTTAAAAAAACTGGTTTTTTCCAACCCTGGAAGAGATTGAGGATTGCGGAGCCTCGTGGCAAGCAAAAACGCGACGCGCGAACAACACGAGAGACAAGTGCTCGGGTCAGAACCTGCAACGCGACCCGTGACTCATTTGACACATTTGGTATTGCGCTAATCGCGGTACTGCACTTGACAGCCGTTAGAGCCGTTTTAACAGATCGCTCAGACGTTAAGGGTTGTCCGTTACATAGAGTTTAGCGCCATGCGGAATTCAGCACAGTTGAATAGTAATTGGATTACAATGTGATTAGAACTGAAATTGGATAAGAATAGAACTTCGATGTTTTAAATTAGCGCAATCGGTCTACTAAACTACTTACCTATAAAAAAACGCGACTGCATGAAAACATTTTTAACTGAAAAGAAAAAACGAGCTCTCTAATCATTAATCAGCTATACCAACTTTGTTTGTGAAAATATAATTTGAATGTTGTTAGGTAGGTTAAATTTAATTTAAAAAAATACAAATCCTACCTCATTGTTGGTTATTGGTTTGTCCGGCCTGCACGCCTACCTAATAACGTTTGCATAAACAAAGTTGGTAGGTATATAATTTGTTTCATGCAGTTGGGTGTTTTCTTTTTCTTAATAATTAAGTTTATTTCATACTTTTTACTTTTGCGTCAAAATAGTAGCATAAAAGTATGTATTTTGAATCTGCTATTGAAGCTTTAATTTTATATAACATTCTATTTATTTATTTTTTTTTTTAAATTTTTATTTCCATTTCAACCGGTCTACCGGTCTACCGGTCTACCGGTCAAAACGATCATGAAAATATATTAAGAGACCATAATATAGATAAGCCAGGTGTTAAAATCAACATTGCTTGGAGCCAAACAGTGAAAGCAAAGGAAACAGACTGCCACTAAGGTGATCATTTCCTAGAGATTTCTATAGCCTGCGTTACCGTTTATTTGTTTTAATATTATTATTAAGTATCCTACTTCCGTGCATAAATGTTACATTACAGAATCGTTTAATGTTAAGAAAGTTAACATTCGAATCGTTAACTGCAAGGTCAATAAACAACTGCGCAATATTTTGGGAAGTTCTTATCTACCATCTATACTTTTAGCCGTCATTCGTTGCTTGAATAAAATGTAAAGTTCCCCAAATTATTATGCAATGGTACAAATTGAAATCGTATTGAACAGCGCCCCCTGCCGAGCGCAACACCTCATGGGATTAACAAAAGCCTCTATATTATTTAAATGTGAATCGATTTTATCTTAGTACATTGTATAATTTTTGTATTATTTCATTCTTAGACTCGGGCACACGTGTTTTTCTAAATCAAATGGAATGAAGAGGACCACTTGCATGCTTTTTATTGTGTTCTAACACTAACAGAGCATAGATTGAGTTTAATTAAAAAAATAGTACATTACATCTTAGGCTGTAATGACCAAAACGCTCACGCGTTTCATGCGACGTTTTTCAACACACTTGCGAAAAAGTAAAAAAAAACGTAAAACACAACTATTTTAGACAAATATTTGTGGAAAATGGCGCTGGGCTTTTTTTTCTTCGATCTGTGCTTAGCCGACATTCAAGCAACGACATTTTGTTGCAAACAACGTGCTATTTTAAAATTTTTATAAACGTAATATTTAAGTATTTATAACTCAAATTAATGTTAATTTGGTAACTAAAATAGATTGTTTGATGAAAAGTAACGTTCATCTATCATATTTTAATTAACACAAAATTATTTATTCAGAAAAAAGTTTGATTTTTTTTTTTACATAAAATCTCTTTGCTTAGATATAAAATCCACCCAGACATAGAAAAAAAAAAAGTAACATTAGGTACCGCACTCTTACCGCACTAGTGCGATTTCAGCACGCGTGTTCTGCTGCATTATGTACCTAAAACGGTGCAATAAGAGCCACTTCACGAGCAAGTGTTTTGAATAAATCTAATTTTAAGAATATAAATGAAAGCTTCAATTTATTCTTTAACTAACAGACAAAGGATCGATATTTTAAAAATAATTTATTCGATTGTTATGGTAATTGATTCAAATTCGAACCGATTTAAAGTGCGTGCACTTGATATTGTATCGATATCAATGGATCGATGTCGCGACATTGACAATGGAATCGAGGCAATGATGATTAAGAGTTTTTGTCCAGGGTAAACAAAAGGCAAGCGAATTTAAATTGTGTAGTGAAAATGCAATAACATTTCATTAACACTTTGACCACAGACAGTTGCATTGAAGGGTGATACGAAAATAACTATACGATAATAGCCACCAAGAACCCTAAAATCGAGACCCAAAACAAGTCCGTCCGCACAAAAAGGTTGCGGATCAGAATTTCAAAGCCCTCCCATAAGAAGTTTCACTTCAAAAATATCTTGAAAGTGATGGTCGCGGTGTTGGTAGCGTACCAACCTAACGCCTACTATAATTTGCATATAACTTATGAACTCTAATTAAGTACCTAAGTACATTAGGTACCTACTACACATCTCTTTTTATTCAACTCCGGAATAGTTTTATAGGGTATTTTCAAATTTCAGAAACTTTAGTGTTGGTAATTGGTTGATAGGTCTATCTATGTTGTGTACGTTTTCAGGTTTTGTTAACACTTAGCAAAAACGTTCTCATTTTCATATAAACGCCCTAACATCGATGCCCGATAATGGATACTTTCTTCTAAGTACACATTAAATTAACATGATAAAACTAACATAATCATTAGAAATACTGCAAATAGATATTTAAACTGTCTATTTACCGAGTGCTGCAAATTGTATAAAAGCATTAAAGCACTTACTGCATGTCTGAGTTCAGTGGTGATAACAAATCGAAATCGTGCCGGGACCACATTAGCACGCGGCACGCTCCGGTGCAACATCTGATAGGTACGGCGACTGTAATGCGCTCCCCAGTACCTACACTATTTCATGTTATTACAGTTTCCTTGCTGCTCCTACTGTAGACAGGTAATATCGTCCACAATGATCGCGAGCACCGGAGACCGGAGCACAGCCGCTCCCTCCGTGCCACTAGGCACCGATATGGTCCGGCGATTCCTGGAAACGAGTATCGCTCGCCACAGAATAGTCCATTGCAATACCTTCTTGCTATTGTTTCAAATCGCTCACATTAATCTTTTAAAGTACGGAAATGAACCAACGTTTTGTAAGCAATCCTACGGCTCAATTTCTTAAGTCTATAATGTCTTAATGCAAAATCAACAGTTGTAAGCCGATTTGTACATAAATTGAGCGGCATTTAATATGACAATTTACGAGCGTGCCTAACACGGCATCTTGTACTTGCAGGACTAAGCTAGTGGTTCCGACTGTGGATCAATTAATTCTGCACCTACAGGACATCTTTACGTGTCCATCGTGCAGAGTTTTAACGGTTCTGGAAAATAAGGTATTGCGGCCAGGAGCAGGCAAGTATCTAGGAAATAATGAGGCTCGTAACTTTTAGCGAGGAAAATGTATTCTAAGTATTACGCTCGATAGGCAGGTTAGTAGATATTTACTTATGTTATTATATTGTGCATTATCCGATTCTTTTAGGTACCTAATATTGATCGTGCTGGTAGAGATCTACTAGGATAACATTACCTGCGCCTCCAAAGAGTGAAGAATTGCTTTTGTGTGAAATACGCAGATTTGTTGCTCGACTAGTAGAGTGGTGTCACTAACTGCGTCTATTAGTTCTATTACCGACATTCATTTTATCAAAGATTTTATTTGGTCTGTCGGAGTGGGATTTGGTGTCGGAATTGGATTTGGTCTTTGATGACATAGAGTCGCCGCTACCAGTAACTATGCATGCTTTAGCTACGGCGTTTTCCTGTAACTTTGCCATGTTTATATGTATATTGGTACCTTAACATAGATCGGTCCGTAACTTGGAGAAGAATAGATATTCCCTTTTCCCTACTGATTACATACCTGTACAATGAGCAAACACATTCATGTCAAGCGGGGGTTTAACGGTTGCTCGAGGTTTTCTGTTGTTCTAAAATATGTGAATCTTGCTAGTTTTGCTAAAACCGCTGCTATTTATGATTCTGTCCACGCCGAAAAGTTTGCCATCATCGTATATTTATGTAGAAAATTACCTACAAATACGATGTAAGGGGGGGGGGGGGGGCTCCGCCGGTCCTGCGAACTCCCTAGGACAAAATTATTGCTACCTACGCCCATGGAGGGAAGCAAAGGCGCTCCAATATTGGGTTTTTTCCACGGCTTGAAAAAATCGTAGATCTCAATTTCTGGAAAGACCGGGGTGCCTCATTTAATTTTGCCGCCCCGGGCTTAGTCCGACTCTGGTCTTAAGTCATTGTACCTAAGTATATTTAGATTCATTATCTATTGTGTCGGCAAGCATGCAACTTTATGTAGTCAAACGTCTATTCAAAACAACAATGTAAGCTCCATCATTTGGTAGAAAATCATTCTTAGCAGCAGCAACATGCAACTGCATCTCATCAGAGATTCTAACCGCAAGCTGCGTAAAAGTCGTGGAAGTATCAAAATCTAAATTTGATTCATTGTTGTTGTATGTTGTATGCAACTACAGCAGGATTGGTCCTGCGGCCCTACATAACCGCTTGCTGGATGCAACAATAGAACAACTAAAAAATTTACAAATTCCCAAAGGCGACGATTGAGACCTTTATACGATTAGGACAGTTACGGTCACCAGGAGCCCTATTGCGCTAATTTAAAGCATCGAAGTTCTATTCTTATCCAATTTCAGTTCTAATCACATTTCAATCCAATTAAAACTCAACTGTGCTGAATTCCGCATCGCGCTAAACTAACTAACTGACAGCCTTTAACGTCTGAGCGATGATCTGTCAAAACGGCTCTAACGGCTGTCAAGAGCAGTACCTACCGCGATTAGCGCAATACCAAAGGTGTCAAAAGTTATGGTTCGTACGTAGTCCAATCACGGTTCAATTACCGAATTTACCTCGATTGCAGCCCAGACATCATCCAAAGCCTTCTGATGTGCTATTCTAATTGTTCATTGAATGAACAAGATACCTACAATATCGACTCTACATAATATTTACATAATATGTATCGGTAGATAGGACGACAGGACAATAATGATTAGGATAACTACCCGAGTTACCCTGGAAATATTAGTTCACCGCCTTGTTTATTACATGAATAGATCGCATGTGTAAGGCAATATAGTGAGATAGGAATTTGTAGAAAACTCAAAAAAGTAACATTTTGATTTGTGCCACTATAGCATTCAGTGAGCGTATAATGACTGCTATTACACCGCGTAAATTCACGTAATAGCGATGCAATTTGCCCCGAACGGAGCGGCCGCGCTGGCCGTTGATGACGCCGCCGACGTGATTCTACCATCTACATGGCAGGCGAGGGCGTGCAGCGTAAATGATTTTTTTGTAAGGTAATTTTAGAATAGGGATAGGGAATGTTACTACATTATCATACCAGAAAGATGCATCTTATTTGTTTTTATACCTTAGGTACAGAAAACACCAACACTTTTTTCTTGAAATTTATCAAAAAACCGGACAAGTGCGAGTCGGACTACCACCGTACCACCATACAATATTACCAAAAAAATGTTTTCTCCGGGATCTTTAGCGCATGCCCGACACACACTTACCCGTTTTTTATTACTAGTTGTTATACTGTAGAGTTTGCACTGTACCTAATCATGCCAAGTTTGACTATTGTACTGTGTTTACTACCGTTTTTAGCGAGAAGAAAAAACATTGATAAATCTAGTTTCTTTTGTTTATTATATATTTAAATATTTTTCATCAAATCCAATAAAATGATACATAATCTGTGAAAAATTCAAATGGCTACCAATAACGGTTCAGAAGATACAGCCCTCTGAAGCTAGGGCGGACGGCAGAACGGGCAGCGTTGGCTTATGAATAGGTTACCGTTTTCTCACTTTGGATACGGAACCCAAAAACGTACGACGTTTTATAGGTCCGTAATACTTAAAAATGTTTTAATAGGTATAAAAAGATTAATGCTTTATCCACACTGGCTGAAATGGCGCCACGACACGAGACGTCCGCAAGGCCGCTACAGGCCCAATTATTATTGAGATAGCCAAACTGAAAGCCGATCTACGGCATCCAGTGTTCAAATCCTCCACAGTAGTAACATGTAGAACTATATACCTATTCTGTGGTAGTACCCCAAAAACTCAAGAGCCGCACAACTTGAACCTGAAGTATGTACAGAGTGAAATTAATATCCTAATGCCTACTCGACTCAAATACAGGGTCTCAATATACATATTTTAAAGGGATGATCAGACCGTCAAACTGAGCAACTATCTCAATAGGACCAATAACGAAATCGCGAAAAAATCTGTCCATGTCAACTGTCCCATTATTATTATTATTGTTGGCTGGGCTATTGCAAGCAAGGATCGTTATTGTTATGTAACACCGCAACCATTGCAGGTCTATTACGTTCGCCCCTAGCTCACCTATATTTTACACATACATTCAGGCTTCCTCACGATGTTTTCCTTCCCCGCTGAGCTAGTAATAATGACAAATACAGCCGTACATAAATTCCGTAGAATTTAATGGTACAGGCCAGGAATCGAACCGCCGCCTCATGATTGAGTCGCTAGTTCTCTTCCGTTCCTACATTAGGCTCGAGTATGTTTATAGTTTTGTATGGAACAGGGTTGGCATGATTAAAACAAGTTGTTTTAAAACACGTGTTTAAAACAGTGTTTAAAACAGTTTGAATTAAAACCGTGTTTTTTATTAAGTGTTTAAAAACACAGATTAAAACAAGTTTTAAACAATGTATAAAACATTAAGAAAAAAACAAGGTTTAAAACTACTTTTCATTGCGAATGAATGGAAATAAATTCATATTTAGGACTCTAAATAGCTTCACATAAAACCAGTTGAGTCTATCTCTATTCTATTGTACTGCTATATTATATTTTTGTACTTTTGAGATAGGAATTATAAGGAAAATTTTATTTAGCATTGTAATTAAATAAAACGTATAATTTTTATGACAAGTTATTCAGTGCACTAGCACTAGGGTATTACCCTTATTTTAAACATAAAATAATATGAATATTGGGGTTTCCCCTATTAAAAATGAAGATTAGTTAGAATTGTTAGAATGTAAAGCGTTCAGTATTGATTAGAGATACGTAACATAAAATAAATGTTTATCCACTGACAGATTTTTGTACATATTGAATTTATTATGGCGAATTTGAAAATACCTAGTCTAGAAATCAAATATTATAGGTCTAATTTATTTGAAATTAATGGCCTAAACACGAAAGAAAAAAAAACATAAAAAACAAAAAAAACACTTGTTTAAAACATTTTGAACTGTTTGTTTTATAAAATTTAAAAAAAACTGTTTTTTTTCCAACCCTGCCCTCAAGAGATAATACCACCTTATATTTATTAATATTGTCTTTTAAATAGACTGTGCAAATATTAGTATCCTCGCCACTAGGAAAAAGCTTCGAGCAGATCGTTCTTAAGCCCATTTTGCCAATTACGTCGTCAAGAAGGTACTTTAAACGTTTTCATTTGATATTCTGAGTCATTGATAGTATGACTAGGGCCCTAACTACCTACTACGACAAAAAAGTCTAAACTACAATCAAAAGTCCACTCTAAAACCATACAGCTATAATAGATTTTCGTTACCTCATTATTCTCCATCTCCACTAACAAGTTTGTACTACTAATCAGATTTGCGTCATATCTAGTGAAGAGGCATCCCTATCAGCGTTCAGATCCAGATTCTCGTAAAACAATAGAACGTAATTAACATCGCGATACCTGAAATTGAATATTCACGTTAAAGTAGATTGAATCTTTGATTTCTTTTTTAAATTTCAATTGATTCTCTGCAAGAATAGTTTAAAATAAAGAAAATAAAATCCGTTTTTAGGGTTCCGTAGTCAACAAGGAACCCTTATAGTTTCGCCATGTCCGTCCATCTGTCCGTCTGTCCGTCTTTCCGTCTGTCGGCGGCTTAGCTCAGAGACGCCTAGAACTAGAAAGCTGTTATTTGGCATGGGTATACATATTAATCACGCCAACGAGGTGGTAATATAAAATCTTGAAAAACATATTTTTTAAAGATACACGTGAAGTGGGAATGCATTTTTTTTTCTCGTCTACCCCATGGTGTGGGGTATTGTCTGATAGGTCTTTTAAAAATATTATGGTTGTGTGTTAACGAGTAATAGTCGAAAAAGCAAGGGGGCTTTATTGAAGGAGCTTTTGACAATACACCGATCAGAACACTGGTCAAGGGACTCGAACTGAAACAGGTAGACCCGATCACGATCAGATGGGTTAAGTCAATGCTCTCAAACCGAAGAGTAAAACTTACTCTTCTTTCCACCACGGTGGAAGTGGCCACGACAAGGGGCTGTCCGCAAGGTGGGGTGTTATCGCCCCTATTATGGACCCTTGCTGTGGACCAACTGTTGCATAAGATGGCTGACCTCAGAATTGACACTCAAGGCTACGCTGATGACTTAGTGATCACAGTAAGGGGCAATAGCCAATACATGATATCAACCATTATACAAAGAGCTCTCAATACCATAAGTGCATGGTGTAGAGAAAACGAATTATCGGTTAATCCCGGTAAAACTGTTATAGTGCCGTTTACGAACAAGCGAAAGCTTGACAGGCTTGTGCAGCCTACACTGAATGGCAATCAAATACAATTTTCCACGGAAGTTAAATATCTGGGCGTAACCTTTGACCAGAAGCTTACCTGGAACCCTCACTTAGAAAATGTACTGCAGAAGGCCAAAATTGCCTTGGGCACATGCAGTCGTATGGCAGGGCTGAACTGGGGACTAAGACCCAGAACAACCTTGTGGCTGTACACCGCCATTGTGAGGCCGGTAGTAACATACGCCTCTGTGGTATGGTGGAGAAAGACAAAACAGCGGACTGCAATCACCCAGCTAAGCAGTCTACAAAGAACCGCATGCTTAATAGCAACCAGAGCCATGTCCACCTCGCCTGGGGAGGCGCTAAATGCACTATTGGGGCTGCCGCCCTTGCACTTACACGTGCAAAGAGTGGCAATGGCCGGTATGCACAGAATCGCCTCTCAGACGACAGTGAACTGGCTTTCCGAAGGATTGAGATCTTTTAAAGACTCAGTCATGGCAATTCCCATTCTAGGCATGATAACAGATGTTATGCAGCCTAAGAACATATGTACAAAACGCTTTACTGTGGAGCTACCATCACGAACTGACTGGCTAAGTGACAATGTGCACTGGAAAGCTGGCAGTCTTGTTTGGTTCACTGATGGCTCCAAGTCTAGAAATGACGTAGGCTGTGGAGTATACGGAGAGCGTCCGAGATTTATGAAAAGTACAAATCTCGGAAGGTACGCCTCAATATTCCAGGCAGAGGTATATGCCATCCTAGAATGTGTGGAGGCAAATCTGCAAAAGCGCTATGTCAACCATACTATCTACATAAACTCTGATAGTCAAGCAGCCCTATTAGCGCTGGCTTCCGACACAATAAGCTCGAAGCTAGTGGAAAACTGCTTGACTCTCCTCAATACCTTGGGAGCATTGAACAAGGTAATTTTAAGATGGGTTCCTGGGCACTCGGGCATCGTAGGCAATGAAAGGGCCGACGAGCTAGCGAGAGATGGTGCTGGTGGCACGCAGTATGGACCAGAGCCGTTCTGTGGAGTCCCTAAAAGCCTAGTCAATTTAACGCTTAGGAACCTATGTTTTAAAAAATCGAATGATCACTGGACGGATACGCCAGGATTAAACCATTCCAAGGCACTAATTGCGGCATACGACTGCAAAATGGCAAAGGAGAGAATCGCGCTCAGCACGACAAACTTGCGCATTATAGTGAGGGCGCTGACGGGGCACTGTAGGCTGAACAAACACCTTACAACCCTAGGCATCAGGGACACGAAACTCTGCAGATTATGTCTGGAGGAGGACGAAACCCCCATTCACATCCTTTGTGAATGTGGCCCACTAATGCATAAACGATATGCTCACTTGGGTAAACACTTTGTTCATCCGAGTGAAGTAAAATCTTTCACTGCTAAAGAAATCCTACAATTCCTAAAGGAAGTGGGTATTAGCAGTGAACTGTAACTATTGTGGCGATCACAAAAGATCTACATAGGGTCGAAGTGATACTAGTCTGCAGAAGACTCGAATAGCCGCTTTACAACAATAAAAAAAAAAAAGGGGGCTTTGGCTGAATATTGTGACGGGCCATCACGGAACTCTACCCTGCGCGTGGCCCGGCACGCTCTTAGCCGATTTTTTCCTTTTTATTATTATTTTATAACAGTTACCTAGTGTTGGTTTTCTAATCTTTATTTTATATTTTATTTCTGTGTAAAAAAACGTAGGTAATTGAGTCGGGTATTATAAATAACTACAAATATATCGCATTTAATATGATGATAAAAAGTTAAGGAAACTCGTAACTACTATTAGTATTGTACGAGAAAAATCGATTAGCTTGAGCTTGAGAAATGAATAAAAAAAAAAGTTTTTAAAATTCAGATTCTGGTTAGATGAACATTAACCAGAATTAGAGTTTTTACAAGGTATATGGAAATTAATAGCTTACACAAGTACATAAATGTTCTAGTAAAAGTGACTCGGTTTATTTTTCATGTTTTTCTTATAGCTCCAAGACTCTCTTCAAGCATATTTTATTTTAAGGTAAATTGCAATATACAGCAAAATAAAATAGCTATAGTACATCTTTTTTACAGCCAGCAATCAATCGACTATCCGATTGTACAGTATTTGTGCTGACAGCTCTATTTATTTGTTCGTAGTATTTTCACAATCTACCAAGCGCTTACCCAGTTATTCGTGTTCGAAATACGAATATTTAATAAAGACTGCACAAAATATTTTTAGCTCGCTTTTGCATAGTTCCGGTTATAATTAAAATCATTCAACATTTTTTCATTAATAGTCTAGGAAAAATAAGGTTTGAGATTGCATTAACGACTTTAGTAAATTGTGTTTGAAATAATATTACTGATAGTTTGTAACACTTTGGTCGAGATTTCGTGGTTATATTCAAAAGTCAAAATTGTTTATACAAAATAATATCACATAGATAACTTTTTGACGTCATGTTTTTGAATCTACCACCGCGTCGGAAGGTGTTCCGTTGTAGAGAAGATGCGGCCAGAAACTCTACAACACCCTTCTTTTAAACAAAACAAAATATACAAAGTACAATTACATAAATTAAATTTAAATTAAATTACATATTGGCTCAGGAACCTGAGAAATACCTTGAAATCGATATAAATGTACAAAGGGCAAGATTATTTCGAAAGATATTTCTTCCAGCATACTAGCAAAAGAGACAGTTAATTATCACAAGGCAAATTTAATGTGTACAAACAAACAGTAAATAATTTAGTGTTGAGGTTATAATTTTTGAAGACTTACAAAATATTAAATATCTACTCAAATTTACGATATTAACCGGGGATTATTATTGTTATAAGTAAACCGTATTGAATGAAGCCATCCTGTACAAAATCACCAGTTTTCCATTTTTAGTTCATACCTAAATTTAATGTTTTGTAAATGTCTTAATTATTCAATAATACACAATAAAAAATCTGGGATTATTCAGTATTTATGTTTTTCAGGTATGTATCTACTATATTTTAAATTATCACCAAAAGTGCAATTAATGCAACCTTCTCCATACAAAAATCCGTAGATTTCCCCGACTATAACAAAAAACAGTTTTACTTCTGTTATTTTGGTTTAAAGTGTTGAATTAAAATAAATGGTTGACTGCTAGTTACATTAAAATACGAGTATTTTTAATCTCAAACCTGATAAAGCGCATTCGATATTGATTTGAATAATTATTATCTACTGTGCTACACAACTACTAAGAACTAGAAAGTAATTTGTTTAGAATCGAGAGCAGAATCAAACTATCATGGTTTCAACATAGGTTTTTTTTTTTCAAAATACTATTAAATAATTATTTTATAAAATTTAAAATGTTCTAAAATATGCAAAAAGTGAGCATTGTACAACTACTACTACAACAAATATTTGTCCCTTACGGGAATTGAACCCACGACCCTCAGCACAGCAGGCAAGATCACTACCGACTTTGCTATCGGGCTGTCAAGATATTGTTCTCCGTGTAAATTATACCTCATAAACATTTGTAAAAACACTAAGCTACAAAATCTAATGCACCCACGTAACACAAAATCAAATAGGTATAACCCAATTTTATTTTAATTTACTTTCAAATTATATCTTCTTACGAAATAATAAGAAAAGCTCGCGTGTTGATAAGTAATTCAAACTTCACTAGCTTATTATTTTTGCCTGACTTTATAACTTTCATGCATAAGAATAGTACAATGTAGCAGAGCTCTACCGGTATATTTTGGCTTTAAAAGATTTTATATCCACGGAATAGGTGTAGGTATTAGTGAAGTTCATGTATTTTTTCTGTATTAATAAAGAATAATTTTATAATGATAAAGAATAATTTTTTTAATTTAATTTAATTTGGCTTTTCGGTGAAGGAAAACATTGTGAGGAAACCTGCATGCTTCAATTTCGAGTCAAATGTATGAGACAGCTCTTTTTGATTGTTCTGACAGATTTGCTACCATAGTAAAAGTTGTTCAATTTGTTGGGTAGAGTTAGTGGTTTAAAGGTTAATGATTATTTTCCTTACACTCTGAATAGCGCAATGAACTATATAGCATAGCATATTCTCACGACTATATTCCCCGAGGGGGTAGTCAGAGATATTCTGAAACCTCAGAACATCAACGTTTCACCAGTAATACCGAAACTCTGTCCAGTGTGACGGGGGGTGAGCCCGTCGCCACATAATGGACAGTGGGTACAATACATACCTCGAAATTGAAGCATGCAGGTTTCCTCACGATGTTTTCCTTCACCGAAAAGCCAGTGGTGTTACAAATCTTTACATACATTTCGAAAAACTCATTGGTACGAGTCGGTCTGGTCGGGGATCGAACCATCGCCTACTGCACGGCAGGCAAGGTTACTCGCCACTGGACCACCACGTCTTTTTTTAACTATAGGGTCTTTCTTAATATGCTGACACTTTTTTAAGGGGATGATCAGACCTTAAAACGGAACAACTTTCTCTATGGTACCAACATCGTCATCACGAAAAAAAAAATCAGCTCTTCCATACAAACCTGCAAACCTACTAGAGCCAAATGTATGGGGCAGCAGTTTTTTTTTTTGCGATTTCGATGTTGGTGCCATAGAGAAAGTTGTTCAGTTTGATGGTCTGATCATCCCCTCAAAAAAGTGTCAGCATATTAAAAAGGACCCTGTATACCCTGTATTAAACCAAATATTTTATTCAGTGTTCTTTCCATGAATTTCACATGAACAAAAACCCAAAACACCACATAAATGACTCCAATAATTCAACCGCTAAAATCACCCAAAATAAAACAAAAACAGAAATCACGCAAGCAAACGTTAACCACTTGCACAGCCTCATCACGTATATAAGCAAGCTGTGGCCCATAAATAACAAGCAAAACAATTTACCTACGAGCAAGTGAGGTATTCTTACAGCTGTTTAGTTTGTTCAATATACCAGCCGGGTGGGACGTGACGGGAATCTTGCGACGGCGTGTACCCACTTACAAACTGATTCTGGTTCGTATTAACTTAGGTATTTGAAAGAAAAACGATACGTACTTTTGAAACTACAGTTTGGAATCGGAAAAGACGATGGCATGGATTTATATTTTATATAGGGTCCAACTTAATATGCTGACACTTTTTTAAGGAGAACTGAACAACTTTTTCTATGGGACCAACATCGAAATCAGGAAAAAATATTCAGCTGTCCCACACAAAAGTGCAAACCTATTCGAGCCAAAAATGTATGGGACAGCTGACTTTTCTTTCGCGATTTCGATGTTGGTCCCATAGAGAAAGTTGTTCAGTTTGATGGTCTGAACATCCTCTTAAAAACCCTTCCCGAGGTTCGAAAAAAATGTTTTTCTTCATAACTACAACATTTCTGTTATCTGTCTTCATGCCAAATTTCGATTCAATAGGTGCAAAAATAAGCGAGTTATTGAGGCGGGGCATACAGACAGACAGAACGGACGAAAGTATAAGTATTCTTTGTTTGACTATGGAACCCTAAAAAAATTTTTCATTGATATACGATGACGCTACGATAGTAAACACTTTCTTCAACAGAATAATCCTTTAGCTTACTTTATGATGCGACGATTCGCTTGTATCTCGTACACCATATCGCTATTTTATTACGTCTTCATTTTGCCGTTTCCTTCCGTCTACAGGCTTCCAATAGTTAATATGTATTTAGTACGTAGTTTAGACTCGAGTAATAGGTTAAGAATTCTAAGCACACCCCTTGAACGATAACTTTGCAGATAACTAGTTATGTTGTTTTAGTCGTAAATGGGCATTGCTTTTGGTTATTTTAAGGGTTCCGTAGCCAAAGGGTGAAAACGGGATCCTATTACTAAGCCTACGTTATCCGTCCGTCCGTCCGTCCGTCCTACCTATTTAGGGCTGTAACTTTTGAACCGTAATAGTTAGATAGTTGAAATTTTCACAGAACATGCGTTATTACGGCGGATTTGTTAACAAATAATAAAAATGTCAAAAAGGGGGGGTCCGCATACATTTTTATTCTCGCTCTATCTTAAAAACGGTAATACATACAAGCGACAAACTTGGTGCGCTTATAGAGCAAACTCTACAGTATAACAACAAATAATAAAAACCGGCCAAGTGTGAGTCGGTTTCGTGATAAAGGCGAAGGACAAAAAAATTTTTTTGTTATTATGTTGTAAGGTGGTGTGGTACAAAACCATAGGTGCGCGAGTAGCCCGACTCGCACTTGACCGGTTTTATTTACACTAATAACAGAGAAAACTCTTTATTGATTGACTGATTGATTCGTTAAGGCAGATCCGTAGCTAACAAAATTTGGATACTTAGTAAATTCCTTCCATGGTCTAAGCACGCAATAAGCAAGAATGTTTTGAAAATTCAAAAGGTGTAAATTAGTGTGGATGACAATAACGTGGGACCGTTCTGGTTTGCGTGAAAACGTAAAGGTGGAGCAGTGGAGTTTACCGGATGATGATGATTTCGTAAAGAGAATTAATTATAGGGTAGTCTCCAAACCTTAAATATTTAAATTTTTCTGTAGATTTATCACTTTACTTTATTTTTCACTTTTATACTGGGTGTAAACTTAAATGCATTAAATAATTAAGGTGGTGTATTAGACCAACAAACTGAACCACTTTCACTATGGGACCAACATTGAAATGGCGAAAAGTACTTAGGTAACTATAATAATCTATGTAAATGTTTGTTTGCTCATCACGCGAAAACATCTAGACCGATTTTGATAGAACTGTTTGTGTCTGAAAGCTTATGATTCGACTTAAAATCTGGTACATCATTTTTCTCGCTACGAAGACGGTACTCGTGCGGACGAACGAATTCGCGGGAGAACTCTAGTAATTTATAATTTTGGAATTAACTAAGATTCTAGGGAAATCTGAACAGGAATTTAATTTACTCGTAACTATGCCAAAAATTTAGGTAGTTTCGTAAAATAAACAAATGGTTAACTATTACAACATTTATGTTTCGTCGGGAAATAACAATATTATGTTTATCATAATTAATGGTAACTTTAAACAAACTTGAACTTTCAATCTAAACAAGTTGTTTACTGTGAAACTATAAATAACGAACTCCTGATGTCCCACTTCATTCCATCATAACCTTGCCTGCCGTGCAGGAGGCGATGGTTCGATCCCCGTCCAGACCAACTCGTACCAATGAGTTTTTCGGAATTTATGTACGATTTGTAACACCACTGGCTTTTCGGTGAAGGAAAACATCGTGAGGAAACCATTCATCTTATTCTACGGCATTCCCCTCCTACCGCAGCCATTTACTACCATATAGCACTCGTTTCGTAAGATGACACTCGTCTCTCCGCATCACATGCCCTTATCTCTATCATATTTTAATGGTATTATACAGGATGTAAGGAAAACTATCTTTAACCTTTAAACATGGGAGCAAACCTGTCAGCGCAAAAAAAATCAGCTGTTCCATACTAAACTGTAATACCTACTCGATTTAAACTTACACAGCTGGTATTTTTTTGTTCTGATAGGTTTGCTTCCATAGTAAAAGTTGTTCAGTTTGATGGGTAGAGTATGTGGTTTAAAGGTTAATTATACTTTTCTTTACACCCTGTAAACGACTAATATTTAAAATATATAAACTAAACAACTTTTTGAAAACCGAAACGAGTCGAAAAACGAACAAAATTTGGGTCCCCCAAAAACAATTAAAGTCAATGACATTTTGCAGAAACGATCTAGAAACAAATCTCTATGCTTGTATAGTGTCACATATTCGTTAAAATATACAGTTTCAATGCTAGGATTAATTTAATATTTGTATGGAAATCTTTTAGGCACTGTAACTTTAAAACTATACATTTATCGAAAATCTGGCAATATACAAGCGTAGAGATTAGTTTCTATATTGTTTCTGAAAAATTTCATTGATTTTAATAGTTTAGTATTGAAAATATATCCTGACTTGGTTTGTATGGATCGCGCCACCGCACCGCACCGATAATATACCCTTAAAGGTTAATGATACTTTTCCTTGAATACTTAGTTACAATTTGCCAGCCGTATCAGTCTGTTGCCCTCACTTTTCCCATTACTAATTTATCAAATAAAAACTTAATTTAATAGAACAGATAATGAGTCAAGTTAAGTCAGAGAAGATGAGTCAAGAGTTTTTTCAGACGACCTCTATAAAACCCATTCTCATGCACAATGCAGACCTAATACTTTTTTCATATAGCGCCATCTAAATCCAACTAAATCCGAGCTCCGAATCGAACTCGAAAAGGTAATAAGGCAATTTTCTTGAAAATCCCTAAACGTAATAATGTTCCGAAAACGTTTTCTAAATTTACACATATTGTGCTGGCGTGGCATACTCGTAGAATCGCCGGAGTCGCGTTCGTTCGGAATACCGAATGTGAAAGGGGAATATCTAAGAATTATTGTTACATTGCCGGTTACATAAAAGATAATATTTTCTCGTTTTACGAAATAAAATATACTAGGGTTATTTCGAGCTGTTCTTACTATGATGTAAGGAAACATTCTGAATTCATAACTAAACGTATTGGCATGCACGAAAATTCTAAATAATATGTAATCAAACAATACTGATAAGAATTGTTTAAAGTGATGGTCAAACTTTAAAAAATCGTTAAATAATAATAACGTCCAATCAGACAAAATTATCAAAAATTTGTATGGTACATTTTTTTGTTTTAGTTATACAGGGTCCTTCTTAATACGCTGACATTTTTTTAAGGGGATGATTAGACCATCAAACTCTATAACTTTATCTATGGGACCAACATCGACATAAAAAAAACTGCTGTCCCATACATTTGGCTCGAATATTTTTGCAGTTATGTATGGAACAGTTGTTTTTTTTCCTTTTTTAAGGGGATGATCAGACCATCAAACTGAACAACTTTCTCTATGGGACTAACATTAAAATTGCGAAAACAAATCAGCTGCTCCATACAAAACTACAAACCGACTCGAGCCAAATATATGGGATCGCTGATTTTTGTTTCGCGATTGCGATGTTGGTCTCATAGAGAAAGTGGTTCAGTTTGATAGTCTGATCATGCATTTATATTTAAACATAATTGTTTCAAAGGTTAATTTTTAAATTCGCTTTCCGTTGAAATATATATAATTTTAGATAGACGTTTAGACGTTTTTTGTGATGTGAGTGATGTATTACCATTGACAAAGCCTGTTGCGGATGTGAGTATTTGTATTACCTTTGACGAAGCCTGTTGTGCATACGCATATTGTATTTTTTTTATAATTTTTGAATTTAATAAATTATAAGTGATTTTAATTGATAAAATTTTAGACAGATAGATAGATAAACAATTTATTTGCATATAGTTTCAATACTATGTTTAATTTTAAATTTGTATAGAATACTTTGAGCCACGATAACATTGAAACGATATATTCTAACGCAAATATGACAAAATTAAAGCACTGATATTGGTATCTAGATCGTGTCTAAAAATTTCACTGACGAGAGGTTTGTCAGGATCGTAGCAGGTGGCGTTCCGTTGTCTCTGCCTACCCCAGTGGGAGACAGGCGTGAGAATATGTATGTAATTGGTTAATATTGAAACTAGGACGGCACTTCATTTGTATGCAGCGTGCCTTAACGCTTTCGGAATAAACATTCCCCATAGTCAGCGATGAAACGGAATCTGAAAAGACAGAAAGACAGAAAAACAGAAAACCATGATCTCGACTTAACTTTAAATCTTCTTGAAAACGGAATAAAATCTTTAAAAGTGCCTGGCTTTTTAATAGCTAAATAATTTTGTTCAGATATAACGTTTTTGGAGTGTAAAACATCGGGTAAATTTATTATTTCAGCGTCGGGCCGCGGACAAAGGATTTAGGTTCTCTGAATTATGCAAATAAATTCACCATTCTGTAACATTTGTTGGGAATGTCTTTATTTAGGTGGATTCTTAAAAACCCAAAGACTAATCCCTTTTGCGGTTTTGATCTTCTTACACTGAATACTCCCATTCTCTCATACCTGGTAGGTATTAGCATGTTTTAAAAGGGATAACGTTGAAAGCACTAAGTTCAATATTATTCCAAACCGAGATTAGCATAAATCGCGATAGGATGTTTTTATCTCTCTTTGTATAGAGTAGTGTTGTGACGGTACATGTCTACGTTTTAAGAGCCGAGTTGACTTGATTATTGTTGAAATGATATCGAGTCAGTAAAGTACGGGAAGACAAATGGTAAAGACTTTCGGTAAAGAACACGACCATTATATCGTTTTTTACCATGTCATTTGCAATTTTTAATTAATTTACTTCATAAAAGTGGAACTTAACCAATTGTTAGTAATAGAGTTCATTTCAATAAATATTTAAAGTCCACATATTGGGAAAGTCTACAGGCTGGAGTGAAGCTGCTCACCGCTTCATTATGGGGCTATCCCAACCTTCAACAACAGTTTGTAGAATGCTGTTCTAACTACCGTCTAATGTGTAGATTGCTAAACTTAAATCATATTTTCTAAACATCGCACGATAATTCCCACTGGAAGGCATCGGTTTCCAAAAAAATTATATTATCTAAATACATGCATTGGGTAACGTTTCCTTACTTTTTATTGTAAACTAAATATTGATATCTGATAACTTATTCTTAAGCTACAACTCTAGGCAAAATTGCATCGACACCCAATTGTATAATACCACACCTCTGTATACATGCAATTTAAGGCTGAATAAATGAAATGAAAATTTTGATTAAAATGAAAACTCTGGTGAAACGTGGATGTACTGAGGGTACGGAGGTCGTGAGCATATGCATGAAAACTCTGCTCCTATGAGAATTGAGTCTCTGTGAGAACCGAGTCAGTCCCAGTTACCCGAGTCAGTTTGATACGTCACATCACTAGTATAGAGACAATTTACTTTGAACGCGGGGTCGGTCTCCGAGGTATTCTCTCTGTTTGTACAAAAGTAGTTTTATTCTATTGCTTACTATTGTGTAAAATTGTTCAGTTTAATGCTTGTTTATTGAAAAGTATTTTCAAGTAATTCTATATGAAGGTTTAATTTTGTTTGGTATTTTTAATAAGAAGCAAATTGTTTTAAGTTAAAGGTACTGTGTGATTTCAGCTTAGAATGGAACACCATATTTCTTCTAGTGGATATCGTACGATGTAACTAAGGAATATAAATTAATAGACGTAAATAGTATTTTTTTGTGGGCGAAAACCTAGGTAGCCGTAGCTACCTATCATTACTTGCTCCTCAATATGATATCAAGCGATGCCGAGCCTTTTGTACTAGTCCGCCTCAGAAGGAGGGTTATTGTATGAAGTGTCCAGGGTGTAATGAAAGGGGAAGGGAATTTTTAGTGGGGATGGGATTAACTAGGCTGGAAGAGAGAGAAAGTCTGCTCAGTCCGCGGATGCGAAAGGGAGAAGGCTGAAAATAAAGCAAAAAACAAAAAAGGTTAATTCAACAATGTCAAATAGACAGCTCATGCATATGCTCACGACTATAATCCCCGAAGGGGCAGTCAGAGATATTCTGAGAACTCAGAACATCCACAATTCACTAGTTGCATCGAAACTCCGTCCAGTGTGACGGGAAGTAAGCCCGTCGCGACTTGTAATGGACAGTGGGTACAATACATGCCTCGAATTTGAAGCATGTAGGTTTCCTGGAGAAGTTTTCGTTCAACGAAAACAACTGGTGGTGTTACAAATCGTACATAAATTTCCATAAAGTCATTGGTACGAGTCGGCTTAGACAGGGGTCGAACTATCGCCTCCTGCACGGCAAGCAAGGTTACACTGAGAAAAAAATCCTACGTATACGTAGCCCGTCGCATTTTACGAGTACGTACCACGTAGCTTAAAACGCGATACTGATTACGAGTGTTGCATCAGTATTTAATTTGTTTCGTACTTCATAATGAGCTACGTGGTACGTAAGCTTCGACGGACTACGTATAAGCTGCGACGGGCTACGTACACGTAGCATTTTTTTCTCAGTGTATTTGCCACTGGACCATAAACAGATCATCTTCAACATAAGCAGTGATTGCACTGTCAATTAGTCAAGCTCGTTTTTGACAAGCATTGCCTGATTTATTATCTCTATTTCAAAGTGTAGTGATGAAAGAAAGAAATGTACGCCAAATCGGGCCTAAAAGGGAACTTGCACAGTTTTATATTTTTAGTGCATCATAAAGATTTAAAGCTTACATAAAAACACCAAAAACAAAAATGGTAAAATATGCACAAATCATTTATTTATTGCAAATAAAAGTTGACTTTCATATTTCCCGCCAGAACGCTCACTGCCATGACGTGACGTCACTCCTTTTCGTGACGCGTGAAGCTCATCACAAATCATCCGCTATAATATGTTGCCGTACTCTTCTAACGCAAGCAAGTTGCTAATTGCTTCGTCACTTTGCGCTGATTGTTGTTTGAAATTACGTTCCGATCCACGTTACTTATAATTGAAATATTTTGTAAAAAATAAAACCTTTACAATAAATCTTTCAGTAATGTTTTATTCAGAACTATTAATATTGAATTATTAAGATAAATTCTCATTATAATTTTGGTGCAAGTTCCCCATTAATTGGGTAATCGCACCTACCTGTACCTGAAACACTTTCAGGAAAGTGGGTTGTTATGTCCCACCCAGAATACCTACTCAAGCTTCGATAAATGTATTGTTACGAGCGATGGGTTCCGGGATTGGAGTGAAACGCCAAGTCCAAATTTACAGAGTTTATTTGGGTTACTCTTACTGACGGTCCTCCTCGCAGGGATTTCCCTTACACCACATTTACACTGTTCACTACGTCACCACTACGACGTCACGACACGTCACAATTATGACGTCACGGCACTACACTGTCACTTAACTGTTCACTTTTCACTTCTCACTATTCACTTTTTCACTTTTACTTTTCTTCCTTTTGTTTCGCACTTTTTACTGTTAAACTCAATATTGCCCTGTGGCCGCAAAGTCGCCGGTTTATATACCCCTTAGAATGTTCTAGACAATTGAATTTCGATCGTCTTTTCGTTATTTCTTTGTTCCCTTTCAAACACTTCTACTCCCTTCCCGAACATTCCTGAACACGACTGTCTTTTTCTGTTTCTTTCTAAATATTCCTTCTAGAACATTCCTAAACAACATTAAAATCGAAAACTCTTTTCACCGGGGTGAGGTCTTGAACCCAGGACTTCTCGAATTAAGGAACCGCACCAATAAACCGTCCGAATTGTTGAATGCCTTTTTACGTTTGACGTTTGGCAGCATCCTTGACAGTATCATTTCCCACCCACCGTTAAAGCTTTTGTAAAATAAATACTGTAAACATTTTGTGTTACCTACGTTGCACAAAAATGTCTCGGTTACGGTCCTCGTCCAGCCAGGTCAGTTTCGATTTGTTTGCCTCCCGACGAGCCACTGAGCTATGTTGCAGTAAAATCAGAACAGTAAGCTGTCTTTTGCCCCGTGCGGGACAATTAACCTGCGCTCGTTCGGAAGGCAGCGTTGTCCTATTATTAATCCTATACAACTACAAAACAATGTAGCTAGGTTATGATATTTGTAAAAAAATCCACGAATTTGTTATATATTAATTTACGATATATTTATATTTAATTAGTATAATATAATAAAAGTTGCGACGGGCTCACTCCCCGTCACACTGGACAGAAGTTTCAGTACTACTAGTGAAACGTGGATATTCTATGGTTTCAGAATATCTCTGACTACCCCTGACTCTGAGTCGTAGCGTGTGGCGGTCCGTGGTCTCTACCTTCCCCCATGGGACAATGGCGTGAGCTTATGTATGTGTATGTATGTATGTAGGCTATGTCAGCCCTGACGATGATCCTGTAATATAATAATTCCCATACTAACGTCATTAATTACATAAACATTGCATCAAGCATTATTCGTCATTTTTATACCTATTTAAATAAATTATAAACGAATAAATTTATGTTACGTCCGACTTTGGCACGACACCCTCCGACCCGCTGGACCGACGACCTGAAACAAATACCTGCAACTGTATGAGGAAAACAGAAAACACAGTTTTGTGGCGCGCTTTGGGAGAGATATGACAATGAAAGGCTGCAGATGTGCATATTCAGGGCACGCACATCTGAAGCCGCCTTTGGTACCTTTGTATGGAGATAACCCACTTCTCTGATTCTTCTATGGCCATGTGTTCTCTCGTGTACCTGCTGTAAAACAAGAGGCTCCACATTGACGTGCACGAACGGAATTTAGGGTTACTTTTGCATTGTCACCAATGGGATTCTCACGACTATAATCCCCGAGGGGGTAGTCAGAGATATTCTGAAACTTAAAAACATCCACGTTTCACCAGTAGTACCGAAACTGTCCAGTGTGACGGGGAGTGAGCCCGTCGCCATTTGTAATGGACAATAGGTACAATACATGCCTCGAAATTGAAGCATGCAGGTTTCCTTAAGATGTTTTACAGAATGATAAATTTTTACACCAATATTTACAACAGAAAAGAACAGAATGAGCAATGTACCTAATAATTATAAGTCCGTTAATTTTATTTCCATATTATCGTGGAACCAAAAACAGTAATTTTAATTCGAGTGTAGAAATTAGGATTTATATTTAAATTAGGTGTCTTCTTATAACATTTTATGCTCTTAATGTATCATGCATTTCAAGCATTTCGGATCAATAACTTCAGGAGTTACTTACATATTGTGGATGGACAGACTGAAGCAGAAACGGAACCCTATCTAATTAGATTAACTTGTCGTTCTACAAAATCCTAATTAAACATGGTACATCGTTACTTAGAATATTAATTTAATTTGAGTAATTTTGGATTTCAGCTACATACATGATTTTTTTAATTAAAAAAATTCCTTGCTGTTGGTCTTGTAATAATAGGGTAGGTTCCTGCTTGTGTTCACTAAACTGAAATTTCAATCAAACGAAATTTAAAAAACCATTTTTAATCAGAAGTCAAGCCGATACCTACTCAACAGCATCTACAAAGTGTGAATAAATTGGTAATTTATCGATAAGAGGAAAACGTACCTTTTGAACGGAACACTCTTTGAATGGTGCTCGATTCGCTCTTGAGAGGTTTTTGTGTTCAATTTTATCGCCAGTCTACAGCTGTTTCATTGGACGAAAAGAATGCGGGCTAGTTAACCTTATATCATTTTATAAGTTTCTGACGGAATCTGTAAATAAACCACAGGATGTTGTTGTTTAAAAGCCGATTTGTAACACCACTGGCTTTTGGGTGAAGAAAAACATCGCGAGGAATCCTGCATGCTTCAATTTGGAGGCATGTATTGTACCCACTGTCCATTATAAGTGGCGACGGGCTCACCCCCCGTCACACTGGACAGAGTTTCGGTACTACGGGTGAAATGTGGATGTTCTGAGATTTCAGAATACAGCTTTATTTGAGCTAAGTAATATAAATTTGAATGTTATTAGGTAGATATCGCAAACGGGGACACAGACGATTTTTGGTTGGTTATTGGTTTGTCCCGGCCTGCAAACCTGTTATAGCTGATTAGTGATTATAGAGCTTGTTTTTCTCTTTTCAGTTAATAGGTTTTTTATGCAGTCGGGTTTTTTTGTTTATCTTAATAATTTAGTTTATTTCATACTTTTCAGTCTTGTGTCGAAACGGTAACATAAAAGTCCTATAATATATATGTTTTTGGAATCGTCAGATCACTAGCTTTCATTTGATACCCATATTGTAATTTAAATGAAAAAAAAATTGGATTACTCTCCCACTCTTTTTTATTTCGCAGACGCCATATTAAATTAAAATGACCTATGTCACTCTCACAATTTTAACGAATGTAATGACACCTCAAACGCTAAAATCTATCTAGCCGTTTAGGCTATAGGCCGTGCCAAAGAAATAGACATACAAACATACATACGCTCGAAAAACTTAACAAGGACTTCGCATCAGTACCTTATTAAAGGGACCGCTAAAATTTGCTTAATTGTTTTACATTACTGCTTTGTGACAAGGATATTAGAAAAGATTCTAATGTCAACGGCAATGTATGACAGCCGAGCATAACTGAGGCATACTAAAGTGACATTAGAGATGTTTTGTTATTGTATAACATGGTGAACAAAATCACAATATGTGCATTAGGAGTGTAGGTACTAGTACAATCCTACCATACAATTTATGCTGACAGGCCGCGATACTTTGTTCTAACCTCTAACTGAAGTTAGGCTTTTGTTATGGAAAACAGACCCGAAAAGGCAGTGTCATATCAAATTCACTTGTGAGAATATAATCTGCTGTATAGGATTCAAATTCAGGAGTTGGAAGTCTGATGTGGTAACAATCACACCAACAGAGTGTCGTGGTTATATTGTTAGAATTTTTAACAATATCCCTTCATACAGGGTGTAAAATTAAATGCATGAAATTCTTCAGGGGTTGCTTCAGACCATCAAGCTGAACAACTTTTTCTAAGGGACAAATATTGAAATCGCGAAAAAACATTTAATTGAAATGTACGAACGATTTTTTTCCGTGATTTCCATACTGTTTCTACTAAAAGTTGATGGTCTGAAGTATGTAGGTATTAAATTTTACACCATGAATATTTTTATTTTAACTAGCGTTGCCCGCGACTACGTACGCGCCGACCACTGACTTTAAATACTCATAACTTTTGATTGAATGAACTGATAGCAATGAAATAAAGCCTATTATATTAATCCAAATTAAGCCTCTCTAAGCTTTTGTGATCCCCGTCCAAATCGGTTTAGTAGTTTTTGCGGCATGAACAGACAAACAGACAAAAAATCGAAAAATGGTTTTAATGTTGATTCCTGAACCACCCCAATCAAATCATTTTTCCTTTTCAAAAAAGCCATGTTGGTCCAGTGGCGAGTAACCGTGCCTGCCGTGCAGGAGGCGATGGTTCGATTCCCGTCCAGACCGACTCGTACCAATGAGTTTCTCGGAATTAATGTACGATTAGTAACACCACTGGCTTTTCGGTGAAGGAAAATATCGCGAGGAAACCTGCATGCTTCAATTTCGAGGCATATTATGTATTTTACCCACTGTCCATTACAAGTGGCGACGGGCTCACTCCCCATCACACTGGATAGAGTTTCGGTACTAGTGAAACGTGGATGTTCTGAGGTTTCATATACCTCTGACTACCCCCTCGGGAAATATAGTCGTGAGCATATACATACATGCATTTTCAATATACATCGAATGGTTTTTGATTTGTCCAGTTGTGATAGTAAGTGTTTAGCATTTCATACGCAAACTGGAAAAGAAACGATGTATGGACGATAAGGTCCATACAATAACCCACGGGAACAAAATGGGACTATATTCTAAAAATAACACGGCATTAAAAAATATCCAACAACCAAAGAAAATGTTTAATAAAATTTAAACCTATACCATTAAATTTAAATCCACAGTTACCCAGCAGGTTTATTCAGACCCCTCTATTATTTTATTCAGAATGGGCATTCTGAAATATTTCCCGAATGAATATCGAAGAGAATTCCTTAAGGAACAGTTTGGGAATCCCGGCTGCCTTATTGCAAGTATAACGGATCGGTACCAGCGTTTTGATGCCATAAAACATTTTGCGGTTTGCCGAGCATTTGCTTCCGGATTTAATTTTCAACTTTTCTAGCTATTGCAAGATATTTTGTAGGAATATTTGAGAATTGGAGAAAATGTGAGAATAGTTCTTTAGGGACTCCTTCTCTATTAGACTAACAAGATAACCTGAGACAAAACTACAAAGAAGTTTTAGGATTGCTATGTGTAGATACACAAATGTTGTGCTTATGCTTATGCGAGTAAATCTTTTGTACATTCACAAGTTCTAATCAGATTAAGAAAATGGTGTAAACTCAATAATTTTTTTGCTTTATCGAAAACGAACTAAAACAAATGAAATTCAAAAATAGCACTCGAAGTATTATTCGTAAATTATGAATTAAGAATAATTATTATATTAAAACTTTAGCCTCTTGTAATTAATACTTATAATTAATCAATCGATCAAGTCATTCAGAAATAAGGTACACACGACGACACATCAAAATACGCAAAACCAAAATAAGCTGGCCGCGCGTAGTTAGAGTAATGTATAACGTCACGCGGCCAGCTTATGTTGGTTTTGCGTAGCTTGATGTGTCGCCGTATGTACTCGCTTACTAGTAGACGCACCAATGTCTTTTACTATAATTATGTAAAGATAGATAACCTACCTAATAAGATCATTTGGAGTCCTCTACCTACTGCAAGTCTTAGCTTTTTGTATGTAACACTATGACCTTATTATCTATTGTGGTCTGAAATAACACGGTATTTCAATCGGTATACAAGTTTATTCTTACCCATTCCATGTTATCAGGAACTTCTACAACCATTACAAAACCAATCTTACCAATGGGATAAAAAATAATCATCGCTTTAATAAAGTTGTATGTATATGTATGTATGTATGTATGTATATGCTCACGACTATATTCCCCGAGGGGGTAGTCAGAGATTTTCTGAAATCTCAGAGCATCCACTACAGCAGAGCAGAGTTTCGGTACTACTGGTGAAAGTTTAATAAAGTTTGAGGCGTATTAATATCCTCTCCTTAGCCTATCATAGTTTCCTATATTAGTTAGTACATGCGTTTCTCGTAAACTATCGCACCTAAAACTTTAAACTCAAAATCCATTTATTCTATCAAACGTTAGAAATCACAATACGTTTCAAGACCGTCTGCAAGTCCTCAGGTTTCACGATAGGAATCGTCAACAGCTCTGCAAACCATCGTGGTTCGAAATCAATCGTAAGAGCTTCGAACCGTTACTATTATACGAGAATACGAGTAAGGGACAGCGTGTTTCAGAGGGAATATTTGTTTGGGACCGTGTAGAATGAAATTTTAGTGATTTTTGTCTGAGTTGCAAAGGTCGAATAGTGGAATCGAGGATTTTTGGTGAGGGTTGAAAGTTAGGTGTTAAAATGTGTGCTGACTTTCGTTTTCCTATATAGGGTCCTTCTTAATATGCTGACACTTTTTTAAAGGGGATGATCAAACCATCAAACTGAACAACTTTCTCCATGGGACCAATATTAAAATCGCGAAAATAAATCAGCTCCTCCATACAAAACTACAAACCGGCTCGAGCCAAATGTATGGGATAGCTGTTTTTTTTTTCGCGTTTTCGGTGTTGGTCCTATAGAGAAAGTTGTTCAGTTTGATGTTCTGACCATCCTCTTTAAAAAGTGTCAGCATATTAAGAAGGACCCTGTATAAAATGTTGATAATACTAGCGACCCGACCCGGCTTCGCACCAGTCCACAAACCTTCCTCGTAAATAAGTCCAACTGTTAGTAAAAATCGTATCAAAATTCCAACACTTTTTTCTAAAATTAGTCTATAAAGACAGGACGACAAAAACGCGGACGTTACGTTATACGTAAATATATTGCGACTATCACATTTTTAGAAAAAAAAATCCTCAGTTACAAATTACACTGTGATCTCTTAACACCTAAATGTAAACTTTAGAATCTAACTCGAATTATGCTATCCTTATTCCTTACATCGCTATCCAGACGGAGTCATGGTTTTTCCCAAATGTGGTTATTGATCGGAATGACAACAAACTGCTCGTAATACTGAAAGGACACCGTCTTTGTTTATTCAGACTTCAGTTGAGGCGATTTATCTATTACAATTTTGATGAAACAAGCAATTTATTTCAGGTGGTAAATTCTAACGGTTTAGTCACTAGAGTCTGATCATCCTCTTAAAATATTAATGCTCTTTTTCAAAAGGACCTTGTATAGCAGCAGGGTGGCAAAACTTTTCTTATATACGGTCTACATTACGGTCTAGATATACCTGGCGGTCTACATTTAAAAACGGTATATCCGACATCTTCAACCAACAATTTTGCTATGCTAGAATTCAGAAAGAAATCTATAAAATTTCTTCATTTCCAGCAATCCCATTCTACAGGGTGAAATTGATATCATTAGCATCCTTTTAAACTAAGGGTCTACCCATCAAACTAATCAACTTTTACTATGGGAGCAAACCGATCGGAGCAAAAAAAATCTGCTGTTTCATACAGTTGAGTCACATACTCTTTCTTATACTGTAGTTGAGTCGAGTCAACATTGCAGTTTAGTATGGAACAGCTGACTTTTTTCTTGCTCTAATCAGTTTGTTTCCATAGTAAAAGTTGTTCAGTTTGATGGGTAGACTCTTCGTTTTAAAGGACTAATGATATAGTGGTCACGCTCGGCGTTCGCGCGGGTCCTTTCTCGCGCGGTGTGCGGGGGGCGGAGCACCGGCAGAGTCGGTACCGCGCGCTGGTAAGTCGGTACTGGGACACGCTCCCTCCGGCCCCAGCTCACCGCGCACGTTTCACTTGTCGCGACCTTAAACAATATTAACCAGCCTTGCGGTAGCATTTCCCCTCTGCCACGTTACATGATCAATTGATCATGTACATTTGCATACAATTTTACACATTATCACTAAATGAGACAGCCTATAGTCGCGTTTGGGGTTCACATGAGAGTATTTTTAACAATCAATATTAGAGTCTAAAGTAATGGAATAAAATCCAAAGTTGCGGATTTCATGCTAGGTACCTCGTGCCTCGCAAAAAGTGGCAGAAAAGTTTGTTAGTAGAATTACACGCGTAACTCGTCCATAGTTATATTGTCTAAGGTCGCGACTGCCGAGCGCGGCCACTAGTTTACTCGTAGTTACACTATGCTATAGGTGTCTGGCCCGAAGTTCAGAATTAAATTCTCCGGTTATTTAAAAAAAAGGGAATATAAATTAAATAAAGTATTAAAGATCCGTCCGGCAAACTTCCACAATCCTTTTTAACGCTTGATACCGTGTAACGAAGCGTAATGGTCCATTTTATTTGCATAAATTCGGATAGCTACGAAGATTTATGTACGGGTCCCAGAATAATTAGACATCGGAAATAATTTCATTAATTTTACCGGGAAAACGTTTTGGATATTCTTCAGATGAAATTTGTAATAAGTTAATTTTGTTATTACGTTCTGTTATTCCTAGTTACAACAAAAGTCAAGCTGTGCTGAATGCATAACTAATACAATAACTTACTCCACTGGATCTGCAATCTATGAACATAACAAGTTAAGGGGATATAATTCGGAGCGCGCTCCACACAAACGTACTATGGTGATATTTTCAATACTAATCAATTAAAATGAAATTTTGATAAAACAATCTTGAAAGAAATATCTATGCTTGTATCTGACTCCATAAGTCAGATTTTCGTTAAAATATACAGTTTCAATGCTAGGATTAATTTAAGATTTGTATGGAAATCTTTGAGGCACTTTAAAACGATACTTTTTAACGAAAATCTGACTCTATAAAAGTTTTTGTTATTAGATTGATTCTGAAAAATTTCATTGAGTTTAATTGGTTAGTATTGAAAATATCACCATAGTACGTTTGTATCGAGCGCGCTCCGAATTATATCCTCTTAAGCCGGGTCTCCAGCGCGTTTTTTGTCCTTCACAATACACAAAAACCTCTCAACAATCAACAAAATCACTACAATACTCGTTTACTATACCAACATTTTTTTTCATTCCATGCCCGGTGGAAAACACCCACACAAATTGCCCCCACGCAGATAGAGGGGAGGGTACTCTATTGAAATAGGAAGTACTACGTAATTGACTGACATTGACAATCTCTGGTTTAAAACCGGAAGCAAAAATGTACTGGTTTTTAAGATAATTGTTTCTCTTAAAACGGTACATTTTGTTTTTTGTACATGTCTTTGTTGAATGTATTTTTAGAAATCATTGAATCCAGCTTTACTTATTCCAGTGGTTTAGCTACTAATAGGCAGGGCATGCGCACACAGACGGGTTTGCCACGGTGTTGAGGTGCCGTGTCGCCTCACTCATGCGCAGGGTGCGGGGCAGCGCCAACACAATCAATTCAATTCAATTCAATTTTTGTTTAGTGGCATCCTATGTGTTATCACAATTCAGCCAATGTCTCGTTATGTGGAGAGTATACGAAGGAAAATTATCAGTAGTATTAATTAAGTCTAGCGTGGCAGTTTTGCCAATGTAAGTAGTTTATAATCTCAAGTGATTGTTTTAAGGTTAAAACACAAAAGAGTTCACAAAATGGTGGAGCCACGTGCAAGCCCAACGCGCCGATACGTACGCGTCCGTACTCCGCGAGACTTGCAGCGCGACTCCGCCAACACAATCCTGAAGGTGATCAGTGAGAAGCCCGACTGCCCTATACTGAGACACTGGGTACGAGTGTTTGGTGGTCTGATCATCCTTTTAAAAAAGTGTCAGCATATTAAGAAGGACCCTATAATGTTTATAGGGTGGTCTAAACAAGCCCTTTTAAAGTTTTAAATATTTATTTTTACTTTTCTAACATCTTGTATTAACTCACAACGATAATCCCTTATCAGGTGGTCAGAAACTTTGCTACAACTTATAACATACATCGAAACCCGTTTCCCCAAAAACACTGGAAAAATTATTAAGATAAACAAAAAGCCCGACTGCATAAAAAACTGAAAAGAGAAAAACAAGCTCTATCATCACTAATCAGCTATAACAACTTTGTTTGAGCAAATATAATTTGATTCTTATTAGGTAGGTATCGCAAACGGGGACAAAGAAAATTTTTGTTTTGTTATTGATTGGTTTGTCCGCTGCAATACCTACCTAATAAGAATCAAATTATATTTGCTCAAACAAAGTTGTTTTAGCTGATTAGTGATTATAGAGCTTGTTTTTCTCTTTTCAGTTTTTTATGCAGTCGGATTTTTTGTTTATCTTAATAATATAGTTTATTTCATACTTTTTAGTCTTGTTTCGAAACGGTAACATAAAAGTACTATAATATTTATATATTTGGAATAGTCTGATTACTAGCTTTCATTTGATACCCATATTGTAATTTTAAGAGAAAAAAAAATTGTTTATGCCCCCTCTCTTTTTTAATTCGTAGACGCCATCTTGAAATAATATAGCCTATGTCACTCTCACGATTTTTACGAATCCAATGACAACTCATACGTTAAAATCCTTCAAGCCGTTTGGGCTGTAGGTCGTGCCAAAGAAATAGACTTACAAACATACATACATACATACATACATACATACATACATACATACATACATACATACATACATACATACATACATACATACATACATACATACATACATACATACATACATACATACATACATACATACATACATACATACATACATACATACATACATACATACATACATACATACATAAATATATACATACATACATACATACATACATACATACGCTCGAAAAACATAACCCTCCTTCTGACGCAGTCGCATAAAAAACATTAATTCTTATTTTTGTCTCTTGCGACACCCATTAAAGGTATTTGGGTGACATGCTCTATATCGGGAACAACAAGCCGAAAGTTTTTAAAAGCAATACCCCTAACTATTTTAATGTCAGGTGTACTTTTCAACGGGGTTGTGAAAAAGATTAACGATCGTTTAATGACTTCAGCTCAGCTGATTTGATCGACGTTTCGACAGGTTTAAAATAAACCGTCGATAATTGAGATTGAGTATCACTGATACTGGCCCATTGGTCATAATAATTATACAGTGGCAGCTTAGCAAATACTGAAACGGTGAACTCACACCATTAAACTGAATAACTTTCACTATGGAGGCTATCATCGGAAACGCGAAAAAAATCTGCTGTCCCATACTTTTGAGTTGGGTAGGTTTATTAGTAGGTATTTAGTATTTGCTAGGCTGTTGAAAGTAAACTATTCCGTGAACCGTGTTGTGTCGGGCTTAGAAAAGCACTATACAACATGTTAATGAATAAGCGCAAAACCTCATACACCCCAACTGATTTATAACAAAATAATTAGGTTGAAACATTAATTAAAATTTAAAGTTATTCGCATTTTAAGTTTTGAGCCAAAAATAATTTTGATATCATTTCAACAATGAATGAAAGCGCTAACGTGCTCATGGATACATTTTAAGAATCTTGTTTTGGTGGTAAGTAGGGTGAGAGTGCCCGAGTGGTGGGTTGAGATCGAGTTCAGTAAATTTTACAAACAAATTATTTAATATTTCGAAAAAAAAATCGAAACCATGATAATTCGATTCTGCTCTCGATTCTGAACAAACCACTTTCTAGTTTTGCGTTAATTCATTAACACGTTGCATAAGAAAAGTGTTTTTCTCACGGTTTTTTGTGTTTGCTTGATCTTAAAAACGGCAATACATACAAGCGTGAAACTTGGTGTGATTATAGTTCATACTCTAAGGTAAAACGAAAAAATAACAAAAACTGGCCAAGTGTGTGACGGGCTTGCGCTAAGGGTCCCGGAGAAAACATTTTTTTTATCATTGTATGATGGTACGGAGCCCTCCGTGCGCGCGTCCGACTAGCACAAGGCTGGTTTTTTTGTGTAACAGTCACTATAATTTAACATTCCCATAAAAGATTTTACTATTGATACAAACGAAGTCGTTTGCTACCACGCTGTATTTCGTTATTGACATTTAACTCAAAGCTCATCTCAGAGGTTTTGCTTCCATTATTTCTTAAACAAAACCTCTAATTAAGTAGACTACAGAAGGTCCAAATCATTCAAAGCTATTACAAAGGTACATAATTCGGTTTGTCAAGTTTTTTTTTGCTCTTCTTTTATTTTTTTTACGGATAAAAAACATAATTTTAAGAAATCAATTTAATTTTTATTGCGATTCATCGAGTTTATCAATATAAATTTAATTTTTAAATTACTCTGATCTGTAGCAAAAATGGTGGAGAGAAAATAATTCGAACTCCAAGGAGAAAAACTACTTACTACTTTATTTAAAAAAAAAATTATTTGCCTTCTCTTTCTAACTCTATGCTGGAAACAGAAAAAGCAACATCAGATGTCAAATTCTGACATTGTGAATGTATTTTTTTTTCCTTAATGGCTAGTTATTTTAAGTTTACCAAGGAGTTCAAAGGTTTTCCAGTGACGTCACTGGACGGACCGAAAAATGATTTTAGTAAAAATATCTGTAATCCTTTTATTTTAAAATCTCTGACATTGAAAATATTATTATTGAGACAATTATCTGGAAATGGTTTTCGATTCAGCCCTCCAAAAAAAATTTGACACTCCGAATATTTGAAAAATATACATTTTATTTTCTATTGAAATTCAGTTCTGGTACCACTCAATTAGGGTTATTATTGCTGTGAGACTGCCATAATAAGAGTCTTCTTCATTACCGAACCACACACTTATTTTACCCGACTACACTACAAGGGTACTGTTTTTAAGTTCTTAATTTTTTTTCTTAATTAACGGTCGATTGCATCTAGCGCGGCCTGTCTGCCAATGTGAAGTAGTTTATAATTTCAAGTAATTTTTTGTTAGTTAAAAACACAAAAGAGATTCACGAAATGGCCCGGATATGTGCAAGCCTAAGAGAAGCCAATACACGACCTCCATCAGACTTGCAGCGCGACTCTAAGTTCTCTTTATATTTAGAGTTCAGATACACGACTTTGCAAAACGTTAATATTTCTACGATAAAAAGTACTAAAGTGCTCATCTCTGTACTGGGTGGAAAGTGGAATGGACTAAACATTACGAACTGAAAATGACAGTTGCATAACATGCAGAATTACAACCCTAATCAGATGGATCATGCACGACGCATCGCATGTTAGTTTCGGCTTTGTTTTGATCTGGGGTTGTGTAATGGGTTGACAATAGTTATTTGTTATACAAGAGTGCAAAGTTGATTTTTAACCGCGTACTCAATTTTGATGACCGAGCAAGCGAAGGATTCTAAAGAGCACAAGGTGAAAAATCTATGCACTCGAGTGCAACAACTTAACTAACTTGTGATAACTTTTCATCCCCCCATCTCGGAAAGAATATTTTTGCTCTTCGATATCAGAATGTCAAAGCCGTTTTTATTCACTAGAGGATAAAGTAAATTGAATTTAGAACATCGTGTGCACTAAGTTTGTGAATTCAAAACATCATTAAACCTATTTACTTTTCCCTCCATGGTGCCGAATTTATCATACCTTTTTTTTTTCATTTAGTCATTTCCTCGCTGAGGTGGGATGAAAAGTTACGTGTTGCACTCGAGTGCAAAGATTTTTCACCTCGTGCTCTTTTGATTCCCTCGGTAACGCTCAGGATTCTAATTTTAGAATCCTTCGCTTGCTCGGTCATCAAAATTGAGCACGCGGTTAAAAGCAACTTTGCACTCTTGTATAATAAATAACTATTAATGAATATGTTGAAAATTTTAATATTGTTGCTATCCTTTTATATATGGCTAATATAGCATATAATTTATTTGCGATTGTGCCTTTTTATTTTATGTACATATTTTATTTATGTTTCTTTATTTATTTATTTATTTATTCAGATTTAGGATTACTAACAAAGTTTAACAGATACAATCAAAGTTCAAAAGCTATTACAATAGACATGTGCAACCTCACTTATAAGTAACCACGGCATTCAATTGTACTATTTTTACAGAATTTATAATCACGCATGCATCTGCATCATACATGCAGTATCTTGCACAACATCAATGCACTTTTAGTACCTTTCCAGACTGGTTTTCTTACAACTTAACCATCTATTCTCTATTTACTTCATGACAACGCTGGCTGGGTAATTAGGTGCTCCGCAAACATGCGAACAAATACAACACAATGCGTAAGCGAAAGCTTAGCTTACTTTACGCCGACAAAGTGGGAATGAATCTGAGCTGACGCAAGCACAGATTTGTTTTATTAATTGTGTAGAACTTTACAGACGCTCTGTTGAAAGCGGTTTTGAGATACAAAAATTACAATGGACTTGACTTTATTCTCTTTGACTTTGTATTATAATGGAAGGGAGACGTTGATTTGGCTAGGCTATTGTTTTGAAATGTTTTTATTCTAATAAGTTTACTTTTATAGTTGTTTACTTCTGTCTATTATACAGGCTGTAAGTGTACTGAACTACTTTCCCAAAGGAAATAAAAGAAAATTTGCAAAAAAACGCTCGATCAGCTGATTGCATTGGTTGCTTTAGCATGGCAATTAAATTTTTTTTATTTTCTTATTTCTTATACCACAGAATAGGTAATATTATACAGGGTGTAAGTGACAGCCTAATTTAATTTATTGAGAAAACCAACAGCGTATTAAATATAGTTACAATAATTCTTGCTTAAAATAACTGGCAAGGCCAATGATAGGTTTCACTTTTTTTATACAAAGTTGTTAGTGGTGATATAATGCAAAAAATTACAAAAGAAATGAGAAAAATTACTATTACAGCATTACAATAAAAGTACAGGTATACTCTTTACAAGATTTTCTTATTTATTTTATTTTATTTGTTTGTGAAAGAGTTTGTCTATTTGGGATGTATGTTTACTAGAGACGGGAAATGTGAGGGTGATGTGCATAGGCGAGTAACAGCGGGAAACAATGTGAACGGTGCTTTGCATACCATTGTGACTAGCCAATTGGTGTCCAAAAAGGCGCGACTTGCTATACACAATGGTGTGTTGGTGCCTACGCTTATGTATGGCAGTGAGTGCTGGGTATGGCAGAAAAAGCATGAAAGTAAAATTAATGCTGTTGAAATGCGTTCCTTGAGAAGTATGTGTGGTGTTAAGCTGCGAGATAGAGTGAGAAATTGTGTGATTAGAGATCGATGTCAATTGAAAGAAGATGTTGTGACAAGAATAGAGAAGGGTATGCTTCGTTGGTTTGGGCATGTGGAGAGGATGAGTGATAGCAGATGTACGAAAGAGATATATAAAGCTAAAGTGAGTGGAAGTGTCGGCAGAGGGCGCCCTCGTAGGACGTATTCTGATCAAATCGGTTGCGTCCTAAAAAAAGGAGAAGTGCGGAGTACTCGAAACCGACGGGCATGTATGAAGAGATGTATGGATGTGAATGAGGCAAAAGAGGTATGTAAGGATCGTAGTATATGGCGCGCTCTGGTCTCTGCCTACCCCACTGGGAAAGAGGCGTGACGTTATAGATAGATAGATATTTGTTTAATAAGTAGGTAGGTATACTGGAAGTAGGCAAGCGTAATTTTAAAGGCAAGTACATAGGTAATGAAATTAAAGTAGAATTAGTCTAATTATAGATAGTTGTAGTAAGAATTACGCATAGGCAACACAAATAGAGATTTAATAGAACACAAATAGAAATTTAATAGAACACAAATAGAAATTTGATAGAACACAAATAGAAATTTAATAGAAAAGCAAATACTGAAAAGTTTGATGGTCTGAATTCACCGTATCAGTATTTGCTAGGCTGTCACTTACACCCTGTATAGTCCTATACCTAAGTTCCTTTAGTATCGTGAGTAAAATCACCCATTACAGTAATGCCAAGATGATCTGCCAAACGTGACGTACGGAGCACGCTCCATACAAACGAAGTCTGGTTATATTCTCAATACTAATTAATTAAAGTCAATGAAATTTTTCAGAAACAATATAGAAACTAATTTCTATTCTTTTATCCTGTAAAATTTTCGTTTAAATGTATAGTTTTAAAGTTACAGTGACGCAAAGATTTCCATATAAATCTTAAATTAATCCTTACATTGAAACTGTATAGTTTAAAGAAAATCTGACATAGCACAAGCATAGAGTTTCTGAATTATTTCTGAAAAAATTTCATTGACTTTCGATATAATTCGGAGAGAGCTTCATACAAACGAATTCTGGTAATATCTTCAATACTAACCAATTGGTTATCTATAATAATATATAAAAGCCGTGGTGGTCCAGTGGCGAGTAACCTTGCCTGCCATGCAGGAGGCGATGGTTCGATCCCCGTCCTGGCCGACTCGTACCAATGAGTTTTGAGTCGGAATTTATGTGCGATTTGTAACACCACTGGCTTTTTGGTGAAGGAAAACATCGTGAGGAAACCTGCATGCATCAATTTCGAGGCATGTATTGTACCCACCGTCCATTATAAGTGGCGACGGGCTCACCCCCGTCACACTGGACAGAGTTTCGGTACTACTGGTGAAACGGGGATGTTCTGAAGTTTCAGAATATCTCTGACTACCCCCTCGGGGAATATAGTCGTGAGCATATGCTTATATCTCCAGATTTCGTTTGTATGGAGCGCGCTCCGAATTATATCCTCTTAACGGATATTATTATCTTTATTTGAGAATTCGCTCTGGTCTGTGGAGTATCCTGTTTTCTTTCTGCAAGTGCTTTGAAATTTTCTGATACGAAACGACATCAATCTTTTCTTTCACCTGTTGTTTCGTCCAGTATACAGGGTCCTTCTTAATATGCAGACACTTTTTTAAGGGGATGATCATGGGACCAACATCGAAATCGCAAAAAAAACTGTTGTCATTTGTCTAGAGTAGGTTTGCAGTTTTGTATGGAACAGCAGATTTTTTTTCGCGATTTCTATGTTGGAAAGTTGTTCAGTTTGATGGTCTGATCATCCCCTTAAAAAGTCTCAGCATATAGGATATATAAAGAAAGATCATAATATATACAGGGTGAAATTGATATCATCAGCCTCCTTTTAAACTAAGAGTCTACTCATCAAACTGAACAACTTTTACTATGGGAACAAACCAATCGACAACCTGTTCCGATGCGTGATAGCTTTAAAAAAGATTTGACGTTTGATAAGTGTGCTTCATGCTCCTATATTTAATAAATTATATTGACTTGACTTGGAGTAAAAAAAATCTGCTGTTCCATACTAAACTGCAATGCCTACTCATCTTAATTGTACGCAACAGCAGATTTTTTTGTGTGCTCCGATCGGTTTTCTCTCATAGTAAAAGTTGTTCAGTTTGATGGCTAGAAACTTAGTTTAAAAGGATACTAATGATATCAATTTCACCCTGTACATAAAAGAAATTGTAGCAATTGAAATAATTGTCGTATCAATGTATCCAATGCACAAAATATTGCCACTCGTTTTGATTTATTCAAAGAAATTCATCATGAAATTTATTTTTTATTCCGTCCAAAATGTTAACCCACGACTGCCATTGAAGAAATACACCATGGGAATATTTTACCATATTAAAAACTAAAGTAATAATATCTTAGAACTATTTAAACTTAAACTTTAAACCGACTCTCGCTGAGGCCCACGCTTGCCTCCCATGGGTAGCCAGGGACTATAAACTTGCCGTGTACCTGACACAACTTAGCTTCATTCACATTCATAAGTCGTTTCATACACACTCGCCCGTTGGGCTTTGTTACGACGAACTTAGAATTATTTCAAGCAATACGACATAAATGTTTAAAAAAACAAATACAGTCGCCATCAGATATATTGTAGCTTAGAAGGTGGTCAAATATTTCTGAGCAGTGCTAATTTTCAATAAATTCTTTACCGTAAATGTTACCAATTATATCTAAACGTGTATTGTGTCATAAATATCTGAACAGCTAATTTTCAATAATTTCTATACAATTTTATTTAACATTGAAACGTCTAGTAACGGAATAAGGTATTTTTTTTCCTAAACTGCTCAGATGTTTATGATCACCCTGATTGCGTAGATCTATTTGATGTTCTAGGCATTCAGATATTTTCAATTGGTTATGTGTAAAGAAATTATTGAAAATGAGAACTGCTTAGAAATATTTATCCACCTTGTTTGCTATGATATATCTGATGGCGACTGTCCAAAATTTAAATGGCTATGAGTAAGGTTGTCATGGAGAAAAATTGATATTTTTGTTATTGATCGGCCAGTAATAAAACTAACATAGGTTTTTAGAGGACCTTTCAAAATACATTAAAAAACCGCACATTCATTGCTAGGCCGCATCGGAGCTGTGCTATTAAGGTGTAAATAACTTGATGAATTGGCCAAAAAGCTAAATAGGAATCGAAAAATCTCGTCGTCCTTGTTTGGAATAAAGTATAATTATATTCTATATAATTATTGTGTTATTAACCTACATAATTAACTATGTTTAAAACACTTATATTTGCTAAACCCATTGTGGGTAAAATTGTATTGGCTCTCAATGTATCAGTACCATGTTATGTTGCCATCTTGAAATGAACGTACAATTTATGGCATTAATTAAATGAAATGAAATGAAATTCTAAAGTTGTATGGGAGAAATCGCTTTTTAGCGTTAAAACCGCCTTCTTTGTATCTATTTCTTCACCGTATATTTTGCTAAGTAATAATATGTTTTGATTGAAAACGAGTTGATTCTTAAATGTTTTTGGTTACTTTTTCTTTAAGGGGCGATTTTACCCATGATACTGAACAACTTTTCTTAAGAAACCTATCGGAAATTCGCAAAAAAATATTTCGACTTTTCTTACAAACGTTTGAACTGCTGCTTGCATTTAGTATGGAAAGTCCAATACATTTTTTCGAATTTCCTTTAGGTTTCATAAGGAAAGCGCTTTCATTCATTGCTGAAATGATAACAAATCATTTTTGCCGCAAAACTTAAAGTGTGAATAACTTTAAATTTGAACTATCTAAATAATGAAATTATTGTTTCAATCTAATTTTTTTGTTATAAATCAGTTGGGGTATATGAGGTTTTGCGCTTATTCATTAACACCGTTGTATACTACTACCTATTCTGACCCTACGTAGACTCCAAAACCAATCGTCCCTAAGTCCTAACCTTACTATCCTACTACAGATAATCAAATGAAGAACAAAGAACGAATCGTTACGAGCTTGCACCAGCTTCTTTTGAGACGAAAAAAGGAATCGCTAGACGACTCGTTTTCAATTCGCCGGCCGCATTCGATTTTCAATTTCTGGATAATCGAGATTTTGCTCAATTGAACACTCGATTACTCGTTTACGACATCCACGCTGTTTGAGTTTGCCGAGTTTGATTGGGTTTGCGTTGCAGGAAGATATTATGCGATAGGATTAACGAACAAGATTTCGTGGGAATAGGGACAGTTCTGGATTTTGGGATATCTGGACATTTTTCAACCCATATTACCTTTACATTGTGTTGTATATGCCTCATAGAGTCCTTAGAATAGCATCGGTGTTATAAGAGGTGAATAAACCTTTTAAGATAAGTTTATTCAAGCATACAAACGAAGTGTCGAGATAGTTCCAATACTAACCAACTAAAGTCAATGAATATTTTTCAGAAACAATCTAGAAACGAATTTCTATGTTTTTATGAAGTCAGATTTTCGTTTAAGTATATTTAAAGTTTTAGCGCTAGGATTAATTTAAAATTTGTATGGAAATCTTTGAGGCACTGTAACTTTAAAACATTTTAGTTATTTTTTGGTTAGTATTGAACATATCACCAGACTTCGTTTGTACGTAGCTTGCCAACGGTAAATAAATATCTTCAATAAAAAAAAATGAAAATTAACCAATTAAAGTCAATAACATTTTTCATAAACAATCTAGAAACAAATCTCTATGCTTGTGTGTTGTCAGATTTTCGTTAAAATGTGTTTTAAAGTTACAGTGCCTCAAATATTTCCATACAAATCTTAAATTAATCCTAGCATTGAAACTGTATATTTGAACGAAAATCGGACAACATACAAAAATAGAGATTTGTTTTTATATTGTTTCTGCAAAATTTAATTGACGTTAATTGGTTAGTATTGAAAAAATCACCAGACTTCGTTTGTATGGAGCGCGCCAACGGTAATATCCCCTTAAATGTTTGTATAAATAATCGATTTTTCCAAGGGGAGATTTTTATAATTATTTTTACCATCCCCAACTTTAAAGTCAATTTCTAGGGGAGATACCTAATTGAAATTATCCAGTACACTCTGCCAACACAGTTTAGTCTCAAATGTTGGTATCAGAGCAATACTCCTTCAACCTCTAGCATGTACTTAACAATCAGTAAGGCTATCCCACTCGGCTGCGGTGTACTAATTAGACAACTTTTTATCCAGCGCGATGCTCGAACGCTGTAGTGTGCTCCGGCGAGAGCATAATAGGCCTGCCTGTTAACCATTCCATTACTGTGCCCTAGAATTGAAAATGCTAGTGTTTTTAGACAGTTTGCTTTCGTAGTTTATGTATGTTTTTTGTTTGTTGTTTATTTGTCAATATAATATTTTTATCGGATTTTCACTGGTGTAAGGGACAGCTCTCCGCAAACTGAAACGGTGAACTCAGAACATCAAGCTGAACAACTTTCACTATGGAGCCTACCTCCAGAAACGCGACCAAAAATCAGTTGTCCCATACATTTGGATTGGTAAGGTACAATAGTTTTGTATGGGACAGCTGTTTTTTTTCCGCGTTTCCGGAGGTAGGTTCCGTAGTGAAAGTTCTGGAACGAAACTGCCTCCGTGGTCTATTGGTTACGAGCATTGTGCTCTTGACACGGAGGTCGTGGGTTCGATTCCCACGGGGGACACCTAGTGATATGTCTCTTTGTGCGTTTTTCCCCAGTTGGTTAGGACATTGCAGGCTGAATCACCTGATTGTCTGAAAGAAAGATAATTTCGTGCTCCGGATGGCACGTTAAGCCGTTGGTCCCGACTACTATCTCTTGTGGTAGTAGTCATTACATAAAAAAACACATCAGAGGCCGTAAGGCGGTCTGAAAAAACTTTGACACCAGGGCTTGCTGCCCACACGATAAGAAGAAGAAGTGAAAGTTGTTCAGTTTAATGGTCTGAGTTCACCGTTTCAGTTTCCGGAGGCCAGTCCTTCACACCCTGGTATAATAGGTACATCAGCGTATGTGATACATAATATTCGTGATTTTTGTTTACGCACGGTGTACCTCCATGAGTCAAGGTATCACATTTTCCAAGTTCTAAACTTCTGTACACGTAAGGTAAGTTATTCTATCACGACTCTCAGAAGTCGAGAGATTTCAACGTGACTTATGTGAAAATTTCAAACGTAGCTTAGGGAAATGTTGTAGAAGTGTCAATTCTCGGAATTGAATAATTAGGGTTACAAATACCAATAAGGGCAGATTCACATTGTGTCAGCAACTGACATCCGTGAAGGCGCCACAGAACTGACTATAAATGTAAACAGTATAAGCAAAATATAAGAAAGAGTATCGACACTACATACAGTACGAATCACTCCCTGCCCCCCATGGATTTTTTACCTCAACCCCACTGGCTGAATCGTGGTTACCTGTAGCCTAGATTGACACCATATAGGGTTGAAACACATTTACACACGGCGACCGACGGCGGGCCCATACAAAATCGTCATCGCGTAGACGGCGGACGGCTTCCCATACTAAATGTCATTTTTGTATGGGCCCGCCGTCGGTCGCCGTGGGTAAATGTGTTTCAACCCTATATGGTGTCAATCTAGGCTACAGGTAACCACGATTCAGCCAGTGGGGTTGAGGTAAAAAATCCATGGGGGGCAGGGAGTGATTCGTACTGTATGTAGTGTCGATACTCTTTCTTATATTTTGCTTATACTGTTTACATTTATAGTCAGTGAGCTACAGAAGTCAGCCCTGATGCAACAGCGCTGTACTAACTTGAAATCAATTTATAATATACCAGTACCACCGTGACCGGGGTTAGCACTGACTTTTCTTGTGAGTCACTTCTTCTTTCTTTTGTGAAGAGCATATTTTTTTAAACTTTATCTTTCCAGTCAAGTCAATCACTGACTCAATGTGAATCTGCCTTAATTTGGATTCTGGATTTGAGCATCAGTCCACCACGCGTGCCCAATGTTGATTGGCTACACATTTGCATTAGAATTTCTTCTTCACCATAATTCAGGTTTCCTCACGATGTTTTCCATCACTGTTTGAGAGCGGTCGGTATTACGTAAGTTAGAAAAGCTCGTTGGTACATGACATGTCGTCCGTGTGGATTCGAAGCCAGACCCTCATAATTGAGGTATGGGCCCTCTCTGCAAAATGCCACCGATGCTATTATCTAATTATAGTACTCTGTGCTCTTATAAAGGCTTACCTGATAATAAATTGTATAAGTAACAGAGAGTTGATCTGAATATGACACAGGATCTTTTAAAATATAAATTTAAGAAGTTACGTCTATTTCTAAAACATTCCTCAATCTACTAAAGATTCTGATAACCTGTTTCAAAGTCCCAACTACACTTCTATCTTACGTCTCTGTAAGTATGAAACTGAAATACTTCGACTGAACAAAGTGATATGCATCCGTGCATATTTTTTTACTCAGTGCCTAGACACTTTATTGAAATTTCAAATTGAAACCCGACTGCCAGTTCAATATTGCTTCACGGTAGAGTAACTCGTACATCGCTTGTATTTGATTCAGGTGTATTTTAGCTTAACTCGCATATACAGGGTCCTTCTTTGTATGCTTTACCTTTCTCTATGGTTCCAATATCGAAATCGCGAAACAAAACTCAGCTTGTCCGTACAAAACAGCAAACATACGCGAGCCAAATGTTTGGGACACTGATTTTTTTTCGCAATTTCGATGTTGGTCCCATAGAGAAAGTTGTTCAGTTTGATGGTCTAATCATCCCCTTAAAAAAGTGTCAGCATATTAAGAAGGACCCTATATTTTCAGATAAAACAAACATCAAACTTCAAAGACTTTATTGCGACACAGGTAATATAAAGGTGGTTAACAGTGGTTTACATAGAGCTCTGTGATCTGCCCATGAGCATGCAATATATAATTCGAGAGAGGGCATGCAGAACATTTAAAGCGTTTTAGGAATTTTGATAATGAGTTAATGTTTTATCTATTTTGTATAATTAATTCAATACAAATGTAAAAGTCTACCAATCTGCTTTGGACACGCATGGTGGACGAACGCTTGTGCTCTGCAGTGGGGTGGAAAAAGCTAATCTAAACTATTATTAAACTGTAACAGAAGTGTGTCTGCACATTGAAGATATTATCAAGAAAAAGATTAGGATATGGTTTCTCTCCAAATCAACCTTTTTTAGAATTTTTGTCTGTCTGTTTGTGTGTTTGTTTGTGCGAGCATCACGCAAAAACTACAGAACCGATTTTGATGAAACTTTTTTGTTTTATAGCTTATAATCTGAATTAAAATCTGGTTTATATTTTGTGCGGACGAAGTCACGGGATAACTCAAGTATAACTATAAACTTATGGGCATGAAAGATCAATGTTTTTAGAAAACTATAGGATTACGATACTCGTTACCTATTAGTTTTTATTTCATCACAATTAGGTCACTCAATCGTATCGAAATTTGTATGGAATCTTTGAAACACTGTAACTTTAAAACTATACGTTTTATCGAAAATCTGACAACATACAAGCATAGAGATTTGTTTCTAAATTATTTCTGCAAAATTTTATTGACTTTAATTGGTTAGTTTTGAAAATATAACCAGACTTCGTGTGTATAGAGCGCGCCAACGGGTTTGTCAGTTAAGTATACAAAGATCGTGAAGTATGAATTTGAAAGACTGCATGAGGAGAGAAAGATCGAAATGAAGGCGTACGACCTATACCGACTGCACCAAAACCTGAGCTGCAGAATTTGATAGTTTGACTGTAATTAAAGAAATAATTCCTCAAACAAATACAATCCTTATAACAAAGTTCATAAGGTTGAAGCTTACGGGTCAAAGTCCAAAACATTGTTGAGTCAATTAAAACGTAATCGCTTTGAAACAAAACACATTAGCCGAACAAAAGTAAATGCTCATTCCGAAATCTGTTTACAATTACTCTATTAAAAGCAAATGCATTGTTTCTCTTTTGTTAATCTGTAAATTTACTTTTAGGGGCGTCCTCGTTCGAAACATTAAAAAAAGCAATAGAATATTTCAAGCATTAGGAAGCATTAGTAATACTCAGAAAATTTGCAAGGTGAAGTGGCAATGGGCTGGTCATATCTGCCGAAGAACTGACTACCGTTGGGGTGTCAGAGTTCTAGAGTGGAGACCGCGAACTGGTAGGCGTAGTGCTGGACGCCCTGCATCCCGCTAGACAGACGACCTAAAAAAAGTAGCGGGGAGCGATTGGATGAGGAAGGCCGAGGACAGAGTTTTGTGACGCGCCTTGGGAGCGGCCTATGTTCAGCAGGGGACGATGATGGGCTGATGATGATGATGACTGTGGTATAACAATCAATCATTGTCAAGACATCAATCAATTATTGTTTAGTTTGGACCACACTTCTAAGTTTGGAACATTGATATACCTAAAGATTTAATTTCTTTAGAAAATAAATTACCCACCAGACCCTCTAGCATGATTTCTCTACATGCGCGCGACTCGGCCTTTTCCCATACTACAAGTCGCGGCAAGCGCGGCTTTCACTCTCCGAAAAGCGCGGGAACAGGTTATTTTCTATGCAGCGAAGGCGCGTCGCGCGCGTGTAGAGATATCATACTAGACGTGCTGATTTCACCTTTAATAATACTCTACCGGACTACAAGACAACATGAGAGCTTCCGACAACCGTGTTGGTTGTCATTCCCATTACCGATCCTCGCTTCCCAATTCGCCGCGTAGTGCCACAGAAATGCCCAATGACCAGGTCCCTTCGGGGTGCCCTTGAGCATATTGCTTAAGTTCCTTCACTGGTTCGTCGTCACTAGTGTCATCCCCCCATATGATCAGCCCCGGATCTAGGGGGGTCAAACCGGAGCCCGCGCCCCGGGCGGCAGGTTAAGTGGGCGCCAAAATCAAGAGTTTGACAAATAATGTTATTGCAATGACTTAAAAATATTTCAAAAAAATTTCGAGCTTGCTTTGCTACACGTTTTTTATTACGAGTATATTGAAACCGTCGTTATACCTAGCCATGTAGTCATATGGGTCTATACTTTTTGTGACGAGTTAATCATATTGCAGTAAATCTAGAGCTCGTATATCTCCCATTTAGTTTTATGTAAGTATTATTGCGATGACCTAACGTGAACCTGGCCTCCTTGGGATAAAATTATTGGTACTTGAAGAGGAGGGGCGTCAAAATCAAGTTTTTGCCCCGGCTCGCAAAAATCCTAGATCCGGGGCTGCATATGATAGTCCTCAGTAATAAGCAGTAACTGCTCCCGGAGTCATGCTGTAATTGTCAATTCGAAAAAGAAATTTAGATTCCCAGTTATCCACGCCTTTTCTGGTTCGCACCCCTTGTTTTATTTTATAGGTACACGTACAAATTACAGTCAAGATGAAACAAAAGCAAAGTCAAAGTCAAAAGTCATAATAATTTATTCAATATAGGAGCTTGAAGCACACTTATTAAACGTCAATTCTTTTTTGAAGTTACCACTGCGTCGGAACGTGTTGTCGCTGCAGAGAAGATGCGGCCAGCCAACCACGACTACAAAGCCAAGCCAACATTAGGCAAATAATATAAGTAACTGGTGATTATAGTTACGATTAGATACAACTTCAGTATCTTTAAGTTGACTGCCTATTGTGTAAAATTTCAGGCTCGTTTCGTTTACCAATCTAAAACACGTGTTGCGATGTTTGGTTCGCTTAGCTTGCTTGAAATCTTGATCGTCAAAGAATAAAATGAGTGTAATTTCAAAATGGAAATTTAATATGTATAACACTACCAATTAATACTTTTAACACACTAGCAGACAAAAGTTTTCGGTGAAGACCGGCCTTTGAAGTTGAATGCATAAATTTTTAATTCGTAGACAGCAGAAAAAAGTAAAAAATGTTAAGCCTTTAAAAAGCAAATGCCTAAATTTAAAACAAGCCTTAACGTAAGTAGTCTCAACGGTTCAGAGGCCGCTGAATTGTTAATTATACAGCGAAACGCGCAAGTTTTCCACTTAGCGCCTGGAGTGTGCTTATCAGATGGTACAAGATTTATACGTTCTAGATTTCGTGATAGGAGCTTGACTTGTGTCGCGACTGACAGTACTAGGGTGTTGGTTCCGGAAAAGTATATGTTATTAAAAAGTTGTGAGTATTTTTAGTTACTATTTTGTTTGAGTAAACCACCTTCTCTACCTGTGGGTATAATGTTGTACCTACGAACTACGAAGCTTCTAAGGGAGATTTCATTTGCAGTTTTTGTAAATACAGACATTACAAGAGGTAGTTATAGACTGTATGTATAGATATTGTAAGTTATTAAGAGAAGTTTATTCCGAATGCGTAAATGCGCGCTGCATACAAACGAAGTCTGGTGATATTTTCAATACTAAACAATTAAAGTCAATTAAATTTTGCAGAAACAATCTAGAAACAAATCTCTATGCTTGTATCTTGTCTGATTTTGGTTAAAATAATCAGTTTCGATGCTAGGATTAATTTAAGATTTGTATGGAAATCTTCGAAGCACTGTAACTTTAAAACTATACATTTTAACAATTTAACATTTTAAAATCTGACATGATACAAGCATAGAGATTACTTTCTAGTTTGTTTCTGAAAAATTTCCTATAGAAAATATAACCAGACTACGTTTGTATGGAGCGCGCCAACAGTAATATTTAAGTCGTGTTATGTTTTAGAGTTTCTGGCCGCATCTTCTCTACAGCGACAATACGTTCCGATGCGGTAGTAGCCTTAAAAAAGATTTGCGTAAGCATATGCTCACGACTATATTCCCCGAGAGGGTAGTCAGAGATATTCTGAAACCACAGAACTTCCATAAAAGCGATTTGAATTTTAATAATTAGGTTTCTAGTTCCATTTGAGTTAGTTTCAAAGCACAAGTAAAGTGCTTAAATGTTGACTTACCAGAGGTCAATTTATCCAGAATCGATATATGAACAAGATAACATAATTATGCAATTTTTAGCACACTTTTTTTTAAAGTCTTATGATGACACCGAGCTCCGTAATAATAATTTCCAAGGGATCTCAGCTATATTATCACAACTAGATGGATTGCGTTTGCGCTCAGTGTTAAGTAGCTTTGTGGCGATTTCTATTCCTCAATTTCAGGGATCTGACATTAGAAATCGTGGTCGAATAATGCATAATCTCCATACAAATTTTTATATTTTCTACTACTGATTATGACCAGGCAAAAAAGATGGTTCCAAAGGCATATACAACGTGTTAATGAATTAACGCAAAACTAGAAAGTAGTTTGGTAAGAATCGAGAGCAGAATCCAATTATCATAGTTTCAACATAGGTCAAAGGTTTCAAAATATTAAATAATTTGTTTGTAAAATTTAAAATTTACTGAACTCGATCTCAACCCACCGCTCAGGCACACTCACCCTACTTACTAGCAAAATGCTTAATTAGGGTTAATTACCACTAAAACAAGATTTTTATAATTTATCCATGAGCACGTTAGCGCTTTCATTAATTGCTGAAAAAATTACAAATCATTTTTGCCCGAAAACTTAAAATAAACCTTTAAATTTTAACTATCAAAATAATGAAATTCAAAGTTAAAGTCAAAGTCAAAGTCAATATAATTTATTCAATATAGGAGCTTGCAGCACACTTATCAAACGTCAAATCTTTTTTAAAGCTACCACCGCGTCGGAACTTGTTGTCGCTGTAGAGAAGATGCGGCCAGAAACTCTACAACATAACACGACTGAATAACTATTACAATATAAATTCTTAAGCTAAAGTTATGTATACAATAATACATAGTCTATTTAATAAAATAAAATAATTGATAATATACAGTAAAGTAAATAAACTATAAGCTAGTGACCCCAGACCCAAGCATTTTGATCATTTAAATAATCATCCAGTTTATAATTATTGTCTCAATCTAATTATTTTGTTATAAATCAGTTGGCGTGTATGAGGTATTTGCTCTTATTCATTACCACGTTGTAGATTACCAATCTAAAGAAATTTACGTACCTACTAACATATACAAACTCACGACAATAATCCATTAGTGGTGTGTAAATTTAATTTAAGTATTCTATTTATTGAAATTTTACAAAATTCTGCGTAAATAAAACTTTAGTCCAGTTGAAAAGCTTCGAAATAACGCGTCACATATCGGCTATACTAGTCGACTGTTTGATCGATAGCAAGCAAATTGAAACTCTTTTACGGTTTCAATACACTTTATTTTTCAAAGTTCCTACGTTTTGGCCTGCGGCATCAATTGCGTTCTATTGATATTTTTTAAGGTCTTCTATCAATATATCGGTACTCTCTAGGAATAACATAACAACTCACCTTTTACTATTTTTCAGTAGAGCACGTCAAAGATTCAATATATGTCGGATAGCATATCTTTCTCACAAAAAAATCATATTTTCTAATCAGAATTGGCCAGAAAGATATACAGGAATCGGAAAATCGTTTCGTCCTTATTTGGAATGAAGTATACATGACTTCGAAAAATACAAAAACAAACTCACTGCCATAATGCCTTTGCTAAAACTAAAAACCGGTCAATCGCATATCGGGACACGCGCAGGGTAGGGTTCCGTAGTTGCCCGTCACAATATACGGACTTAGAAGGGGGCTTTTTGTTTCATACTATTATTTAACGGCTAACAAAGTCTAAAAAGTAAATTTTACAATTTTCACTTTAAAGCTTAATATTTCGCTTACGGATCCCTAAATCGAAAAATGCTTCGGCCACACCCATATTTATTTTAGAAGATAAAATACCAATCCAACGATACCCCACTCCATGAGATAGACGAGAAAAAAATGTGCATTTCCACTTTTCGTGTAGGAGAGGTAACCTAAAAAAATTGTTCTTCAAGATTTTATTGTACCTCTTTGTCGGCGTAATAAATATGTATACCCATGTGTAATTACAGATTTCTAGTAATAAGCGTCTCTGAGCTAAGCCGCGGACAGACGGACAGACGGCCAAACGGACAGACGAACGGACATGGCGAAACTATAAAGGTTCCTTGTTGACTACGGAACCCTAAAAACGATATTTGTAAGTATACATTTGGAGCAGCGCTCAATCATAAGTACTTTAAAATGGAAAAAGAAACATTTGCCCTAAGGTGTCACCTTGTAGGATACCAACAGGGTAATATTTTATAGGTTTCTTTATTCTAAGCCTGAAAAAGTAGATTCTAATAATAAGTTTAGCCCTTTATTTGAGCCAAGATGCAAATTAAAGACCTTTGCTCAGCAGTATGATAACGTAAGGTATCGTAACTACACACACACACACACATTCACAAAATTATGGCTAAAAATGCAAAGATATAAGTATTTTACGTGTCTTAACTACGATTTATACAGAAGAGACGTGTGGCGGTGGTAAATAATCTAAATAACACAATATAAACCTTATAGTATTTAGCATAGCGTCGTTTTTGTCGTAAAGGAGAATCGCGCCCGCGCCTCCAGGTGACGTCGCATGGAGGCGCGGGCGTAATTCTCCAAGCGACGCTATGCTACGTAATATAAATAATAGGTTTATATTTGTGTTACTTTGACTATCCACCACAACCGCACGTCTTTTAAGGGGGTGGTTTAGACCATCAAACTGAACAACTTTCACTATGGGACCAATATCGAAATCTGATGTTCCATACTATACTACAAATCTACTCGAGCTAAATGTATGGGACAGCTGATATTTTTTTTCGCGTTTTCGATGTTGGTCCCATAGTGAAAGTTGTTCAGTTTGATGGTCTAAACCACCCCCTTAAAAGTTCAACATTTTTATTTTTACTTTTGTAACACCCTGTATAAGCGGTTAAAAAAAATCAGCAATAGAAAAAGCTACCTTTATTCGATACTTTATAAAGTTGTCAAAACATTTTTTATAGTTAATGATTGATCACTGAACGTGGGTTAAAGAATGTAAAAAAGGCCACAATGACAAAAGGCTACGAAGTCTTTGACTTCTTTTGACTAGATTTTAGTGTGAAATATCTATATTACATTATACTTATTTTATAATTTCTGTGCAGTTACATTGAAGATAGTTGAAAAAAAAAAATATTGAGGGCATTTACAATACATAATGGAATGCATTGAGAACATTTTCATAATTTTTGTCTGTTTGTTTGTGCCCGTATTACTTTAAAACGACTGAACCAGTTTTCACAAAAGCATAGGACTTAGTATGGGTTAACATTAAAGCTTTGTTTCATTGAAATCAGTTCAATCAAAAGTTATGAGTATTTAAAGTCAGTGGTCCTATTCGCCACTCGCCACTATTTTATTTAGAATATTATTATTATGTTTAACTACATCCTCAGGTAATAAAGTTGTAAGAACATGTTCAAGTTTATAACAATGCAGGGTGTCCAGTATATCTAGATCAGACTATCTGAATATGACCTCAGTAATACCATCACAATTTACAGCAGTTATAATATGTACCACATTCATGGAAAATTGTTGTGGGTTTTGTGCAGAGTAGAATATTTCTTGGGTTTGTGTCAGAGTCGGACTAAAAATTGCTAAGATTTTGTTTGAGACTTGGAGTCTATGTCTGTCAATGATAACCACCCATTAAAGTAATGCAACTGTCTACCCTAATATCCTGTATACAACGTGTTAATGAATTAACGCAAAAGTAGAAAGTAGTTTCTTTAGAATCGAGAGCAGAATCGAATTATCATGGTTTCAACATAAGTAATTTTATTCAAAATTTTAAATAATTTGTTTGTAAAATTAAAAATTTACTGAACTCAATCTCAACCCACCGCAAGGGCACACTCACCCTACTTACTACCAAAACAAGATTCTTAAAATTTATCCATGAGCAAGTTAGCGCTTTCATTCATTGCTGAAATGATAACAAATCATTTTTGCCTCAAAACTTAAAATATGAATAACTTTAAATTTTAAGTATCTAATGTTGAAACTTGATACATACCACCTAATAATGAATTAATTATTGTTTCAATATAGTTATTTTGTTATAAATCTGTTGGGGTGTATAAGGTTTTGCGCTTATTCATTAACACGTTGTATAAGCACCCGTTGGATTATGTATTGTATCAAATTTACTTGTCTTAAGCGGTCGTAATCATAAGATCAAGCTGGTTTATAATATTAGTAGGATATGTAAATGAGCAGCTAAAGCGAAACTGCCGAAGCGGATGCGGTGGTTTGAAGACTTGAATAATGTTTTAATAATTAATTAATACTAACTGAAGTACCTTCCATGAGTCACTGTTCCTTCATCCTTCGGTTTAAGTTAAAATCTTTGTAGGATATTAAAGTAAAGATTGAAACAAGTCAAAAGTCAAAAAAGTCAAAATTGTTTATTCAAAATAATATAACATAGATTACTTTTTGACGTCATGTTTTTTAATCTACCACCGCGTCGGAAGGTGTTCCGTTGTAGAGAAGATGCGGCCAGAAACTCTACAACACACTTCTTTTAAACAAAACAAAATATACAAAGTACAATTACATAAATTCAATATTAAATTACATAGTGTAACATTGTCAAGACAAGACAATTTGGTCATTCAAATAATCATCGAGTTTATAGTAACCTTTTTTACAGAGGACTTGTTTAACATGGGACTTAAACTTTTTGTCCGTCAAGTTAAGAATATTCTCTGGTGTCTTATTATAATAACTTATAGAAGATAGAAAGATGAAAGATGTGTTGACCTTACTAAGTCGAAAATGTGGGAATAAAGTGAAAGTAATGCATACCACCAATAAATATGGTGTGTAAAACCACAGTTTTTTTTCTATTATCATTATACAACGTGTTGATGAATAAACGCAAAACCACATACTATATATAAAAACACAACTGTGTTATAACAAAATAATTAGATTGAAACAATAATTTAATTATTTTTATACTTGAAATTTAAAGTTATTCATATTTTAAGTTTTGAGGCTAAAATGATTTGTTATCATTTCAGCAATAAATGAAAGCTCTAACGTGCTCATGGATACATTTTAAGAATCTTGTAAAAAAAAATTTGAAAAAAATTACCTATGTTCAAACCATGGTAATTCTATTCTGCTCTCGCTTCTAAGGAAACTACTTTCTAGTTTTGCGTTAATTCATTAACACGTTGTATTGTATTTAGATTTATCATGATGTTATGTTGTATGCAGAAGCTCAGCTCGATTAAACATTTAAAAGTGTGTTATAATAGATTTACAATATGAGATAAGAGTGTATAGGTTTTTTTATATATATAGGGTTTTGAAGATCCAAATCTTGAAACGATTCATAGGTCATCATGAAATTGGGGTAATTTATAGTTAGTTGTAGAAAACCCATTAATACAGATTCTAGAAAACTAAAAAAAATTTATCACCAATCCTAGAACACGCAAGCCAATACATTTTTGTGACCGTAACATCAAACTTTAAGCGGATCCAGGATACCCAATAAAAGTGTTATTTCGTCCATTAATCTACCCCAGGGACCTCAACAAATCTTTTTCTTGTACTGTTAAGATCAATCTATGTCCGAATTCAATGAATAATACATAGGAACGTTTCTTCTCAGACAATTTCTTTTAATATTTAAAAGGCATTGCCAGGTTTAGCTTTAATGTCTTTGTTATTGTCTATTGGTAATAAATAAGTTAGGTTATTAGTGACGATGTGAATTTACAACTTTTTTGTTTTTAATGTTTATAATTGATAGGTTAGTCTTCAAAAAAGTTGGTCCACAACATTTTTTACAGATTATTTTGACATCGAATTATTTACTCTGTCGTTCTATGTTCCTGTGAGTTTAATATTTTCATCACTGACCCTGATTGACAGACGTATTATCCTGTTGCTGTTGTTTTCCTGATGCGGAGCTTATGAACGTTGCTGATTTGTTTTGCTAGAAAAATATCTAGATTAACATGCCATTGATTCGATTGAAGAAGACCACTGACGTAATCAAAAACTATTAAACTTGGCGACTCCATACAGGGTGTTAGGAAAAGTATAAGTAAACTTCAAACCACATACTCTACCCATCAAACTTTATGAAATTTTATGATACTTTTCCTTACACCCCGTATCAATATTTACTTTATTTTATGAATTTTAGGAAGATTACAATTTTTATGAAATATTCTTATTCTTATGTAAATCTAGACGCAAATTAAAAATCACATGTAGAAACGAAATGATGCTAAAATCATGTTGTTGACGTTGTGCACTTTCAAAAGAGGTCTACATTTTACACCTCCAAATTCCAAAGAAATACTTAAGCCACGGTTCATACAGAAGAGACGTGTGGTGGTGGCAGATAATCTAAGTAACACAATATAAACCTAATAATACGTAGAATAGCGTAGTTTTTTTCGTAAAGGAGCATAGCCTCCAGGCTGGAGGCTATGCTTCGTACTATAAGGTTTATAATTGTGTTATTTTGACTATCCGCTACCACCACGCGTCTCTTCTGTATAAACCGCGCCTAAAATGCAAACTGTTTCCAGTGCTTTCTGTCTCCAGTGCTTTTGAAATTTTAGGTCTAATCCTTAAGTCCTAAAATCTATTAAATTTTGATACATTAAAAATGTTAAATGTAGGAAAACATCACTGTGAGGAAACCAACATACACTGAAGAAGAAATTCTGATGTGTATGTAAAGTCTACCAATCTGCATTGGGCAAGCGCGTGGTGGACTAATGCCCAGACGTATACAGTAAATATAGGATGTGGATGCTGATGATAAATGTTCAATTTTCGATATATACGTGTAGCAAATCTTGTGATAACTATATCACTGACCCTAAATATATCTAAGAATGTAGTCATATTTGCATCTTCGCCGTAATCTTGCTACGAGAGTGTTGATCACGATCTTGCTACCTTCGTGTTTCCTACAATGTTTCTTCTAATTATAAATACGCTCTGTATTACAAACTTTGCCCATAGTTCCCTGTACATTCCACCTGTGTTTGAAAGCAACAAATTTCAGATGAATATGTTAATTTCCTGCTCCAGAATGTAACTGTTATTGCATATGCTGCCGTGACAACTCGTTTTGATTTACGCGTGCATTCGAACTCGATTTGCAATTTAAATTCTAGATTGCAGTTATATAGGGTTTATATTTTATTGACATGACATTAAGGATCTCGTAGCATAATGGAGCTTCGATGTACCTAATGTTCATTGAAGATGTTTAGTAAAGGCCGGTACATGTTAGTCACTGACGCAAAACAAACACCACGATATAAGGGTTTTCTTAATATTCCGATGGTTTTAAGGGGTTGTGCCTCCGTGGTCTAATGGTTAAAAGTATCGGACTCTTGATACGGAGATCGTGGGTGCGATTCCCACGGGGGACACCCAGTCATATGTCACTTTGTGCGTTTTTCCCCAGTTGGTTAGGACATTGCAGGCCAAATCACCTGATTGTCTGAAAAGAAAGATGATTCCGTGTTCTCGTGGTAGTAGTCGTTACATAAAAACCACGTCAGAGGCCGTAAGGCGGTCTGAAAAAACTCTGACACTCGGCTTGCCTCGGCTTGCCCACACGATAAGAAGAAGGGGTTGTTCCGACCATAAAACTGAACTAATTTCTCTACGGGATAAACATCGAATTCCTCATGATATTTTCCTTCACCGTTAGAAAGCAGTCAGTATTCAGTATCTTCTTAACGCATCCAAGTTTGACCTCAATTCTCAACCTACTCCACTTTACAAAAACAAACCTTAATCCAACTACACAAAAATTGGCTTACTTCTTTTATAAGTGAAAAGGCAGAACAAGTCAGATTGTACGTACAATGAACTCAGGGAAACTATTAGAAAAGTTCTTGGAACCTGGCTCGTGGTGCCGGCCCGGCGGGAGGCGTGCCGAACCAACCTGCACAAGAAAATAACAACAATTGTATTCCACTAACCACTATTTATTCCCTCACATCATACATTTACTGCTTACGCTTACAACTATGTTCTAAAAACGGAACAAACGCCGCAATGGATGCTTAAAGAAAGTTTTCAGTAGACAAATTTGCTGGCGAAAAAGGAGTTGGTAAAAACGGCAATGCAACACACGAGTTCAGTCACTTCGCTTTCCAGTTAAAAAAGATTTTAAACTACGAAATTTTGTATTTAAGGTGTTATTATGTTTTAACAGTTCGGATTATTATGTGTTGCTAACTAAATTAGAATCTCGTGTGAAAATTACTGTCTATTTAGTGCATTTCACACAGGAATAGAAAAGCACGACCACATTTGGGGTGGTCAGAAACTTCCCTACAACTATAAGTCGGCCAAAGAAGATTGGAGGATGCGCATGTTATTTCGGTCTCAATTAAATTCAATTATACTTTATTGCACACCAAAACAGAACATATATTTGAATAAAAATATAGAATTACAGGTACAAATAAGGCGTTCTTATGGCTAAAAAGCGATTCTTACAAACAACCTTAGGGTAGAGGAATTAAGAAACGACAATAGGTAGGAGGTGTTAGCTCAAAAGAAAGAAATCCAGAATGACAATAAGTGTATAAATAAAAATATAGCGGTCAGCACAAGCGTCGTCAATAACACAGATACACAAATAAACAGACATAAATCAGCAACAAGCTTCGTCAAAACTTTGAAAAACACGCTCAGTCAAATAACCCGCCCCTTGTCGAACCTGGCGCAAAGGAGCCCAGGAGTGTATAAATACACTTTAAAAACGTTTATAATATCCTTCTTAATAAGCTGACACTTTTTTAAGGGGATGAGCAGACCATCAAACTGAAAAACTTTCTCTATGAGACAAACATCGAAATCGCGAAAACAAAATCTGCTGTCCCAAACATTTGGCTCAAGTAGGTTTGCAGCTTTGTATAGAACAGCAGTTTTTTTCGCGTGTTCGTTGTTGGTGCCTTAGAGAAAGTTGTTCAGTTTGACAGTCTGATCATTCTCTTAAAAAAGTGTAAGCATATTAAGTAAGAAGTACGTAAGTAAGTAAGAAGGACCCTGTATACATACATAAGTGACTACTGCCTACAATACGGAAGCAAAAGTAAGAGGAGAAAACGAAATAAAAGTAAAGCCTCACTCAAAAGTACTGTCTCGGTCTCAGTTTGGGGAAAGGGGTTTCTCCTTATGATATCTTTTGAATCAAGTGTGTGAACCTCACAATCGTTCTCATTAGATACCCACTCAATCCTACTAATATTATAAACGCAAAAGTTTGTAAGTATGGATGGATGTTTATTACTCTTTCACGTAATAACTACTGAATGGATTTTAATTAAATTTGGCACACAGATAGAATATGATCTGGATTAACACATAGGATACTTTTTTAAGGTCTACGCAGACGGGGTCGCGGGCAACAGCTAGTCTTCTATACATTCATGGTTCCTGTTCAAGAAACCGTATAGTATTATGATAATTGCAGGAAATGAAATGAGTGACACTATCATTTCAACCAAACCAACGTCGTTCCTTAACGACCAAAAAAGAGTCACGTTGCAGGTTCTGACCCGAGAACTTGTCTCGCGTGTTGTCCGCGCGTCGTGTCTTTGCCTGCCACGGGGCTCCGCATTCCTTAATCTCTTCTTGTTCTTTATCAAGTACAATCCCTGAGATTGGGATAGATACTCCCACAAACTACTTGACATTGGCGGAAATGCGGTGCTAACGCACAAGCAAAAAGTCCATTTATTATAATTAAATAAAAAAAAACGACCAAAAAATACCTAGCTCATATTCGATGAAAATTGCTGTCACAGTTTTTGTCTGACTTGTCCAATTTACTAGTGATTTCACTTTTGTATCTACGCTTTTAGAGATGTGGAATTTTATCCAATAAATTCCGCAAAAAAATCCGTTTAAAATAATTAAAACCGCCGACCAGTACGGCTTTTAGATTTTGTAAAATGACTGTGTCAAAATTCGCCACTGTTCTTTTTTGTTCACGTTGTTAGCGGGGGACGGGTGGTGTAGCGGGGAAGGGAAGCGCGCGCTCCTCAAAGGCAGTCGCACGTGCTACCTCGCCTCCTCCATCGTCTGTGCCCCGCGGGACAGTCGCGCACTAACTTGTCGTACTACCAGGGTTCTTCGCAATTCTTTTTACTGTTTGTATAAATGTATCATCCCATTCAACAAAAATCACGTATATTCAAAACTTAAGTTAAATAGCTCGCGATAAATAAGATGATACACCTACCTATTCAGACAAATTGTAAAAAAACAAAGTCCAGATGAATTATTCCGACGAATATCTACCCCATAGTTGACTGACTTTTGACGTCTTAAGCCGAGTATGCTAAGTTAACTTCACTTGCGGTGGACGTCACGCTTAAATCTACGGGCGAGACTTCAAAATGCAAAGGTCAATTAACAAAACAGCGAGATCTCTTTGATCTACAACAAGGTACACGAAACTGACGGCGCCCATAATCTACCGTTCAACAGATTATCCACTTTCCTTCGCAAGCTTGAGCATATTTAATGAGACATCCGGGAATTCCGAAATTTTCCGGAGACTAATGTTCGAAGAGGAACGATTAGGTGATGTTTTAAAATGCAAATCGGCTTTCGACCTAGTTGCGAATATTCATAATGGTGGCACTTCACATGGCCTATTTGGCATATATCACGCATGTCAAATACGCGTTTTTACGTCAAAATAGGCAATTAAACTATAAAAACGTGGATCCCAGGGTATGTTTTGGTTGCTTATTTGCCTATTTCACTCCATTTATGTGCGTCGAAAACCGACAGACATAGACGCCGGGAAACACGTATTGTCATGTGTGATATTTACCAAATACGCCATGTGAAGTGGCACCATAAGGCTCTATCTTACTCGTGTTCAGCATTTAAGAACGCTATCGATGAAATACTAGGTACCTTTATGAATATAAGAATGAAAAATTAAGTCTCGGGCGGGAATTGAACCTGCACTCTTCCAAACCGGGGAATTACGCTTTGCAATTTCGCCATCGGGACCACTACCCAGAGAACGAAAAATTGCCAATCTATTGCGTATTTAAGGGACGTATATGCAGACACTTTTTTAAGAGGATGATCAGACCATCAAACTGACCAACTTTCTCTAAGGTACCAACATCGAAATCGCGAAAAAAATATCAACTGGTCCATCCAGAGCTGGAAACCTACTCTAGCCAAATGTATGGGACAGCAGATTTATTTTCGCGATTTCGAAATTGGTCCCATAGAGAAAGTTGTTCAGTTTGTTGGTCTGATCATCCCCTTAAAAAAGTGTCAGCATATTAAGAAGGACCCTGTATATTTGAAATAGTACTATCCGACATAATTATCTTGGACGTTACAAAAGCAGTTCTAAGAATAAGTGAGAGGAAAGTGCTTCAAATCTCTGTTGCTGTTATTCAAAATAGCCTTAAAATTTTGTTGCTATTTGGAATGAAGTATAGAATGATACAATGTGAAGGTAATTAAATTTTTAGTATTATGTACCTACCATAATTCAAACATACACCAATATTCATTTCTAAGAAGAATTTCAGCCTTTTTCGAAAACTAAAAACCGTACGTACTAGTAGGGTCATATTTATTTTAAACAGAAAAAAATTAAGGAATTAAAAAAACTTCCACATCTCTAGAACTTTGAATTCAAAAATTGAAATAACCTGTAAAATGGACAAATCATCCAGAAAGCAGTAGCTGTACTAAAATAAACTTTAAGACCCATGTAACTAACTACCTCATGTAAAGCAATAAAGATTATGATTTTGAAACTTTGACTAATTATAATAAGGACTAGCCTTGCGGTAGCATTTCCCCTCTGCCACGGTATAAGCACAATTGATCTTGTGCATTTACATTCAATTTTACACCTTATCACTAAACGAGACAGCCTATAATTGCGAAATAATAACTTCGAACTTAGAACGTTTGGGGTTCACACGAGACTACTTTTCATGATTTTTAACATTCAAAATTAGAATCTAAAGTTATGGGGAATAAAATCCAAAGTTGCGGATTTCATGTTACCTCGCCCCCCGCAAAAAGTGGCAGAAATGTTTGTTAGTAGAATTACACGCGTAACCAGTCCACATATAAATAGTCAAAGTTATGAAATTACATGAATATGAGCACTGATAATTTAATCCAAACCAAAATTTTTATAGCTGTTTTTTTAGAGATAGGGTGTTTTACCATTTGGGCGCAGAATCCTAATTCTTTTACATAGATATATTTATAGCCTATAAGTAGGTATAATTTGTAAAAATCAACCCAGACTCGACAACTCACTTGAAACATTCACTTTAATTCTTCAAAACAAAGGACTACCACGAAAATCTACTTTTAATATAAAGTTTAAAGCAGTTATCCATATTTTGTATGAAATTAGAATTTCTCGACAGATTCTGCAAGTTGGCGCAGCGTGAAATTGTATCCCACCAGAATGTTTTTGTAAAAAGTAGCCAAGTTCAAGCATCAAATACATTAACAGTACAATAAGTGTATACGATAATCAATAAGTAAAAAATTTTCTACATTTAGTTCGGTCTATTTAGTTCATATCTTATCCACCAAAAATTTGAAAGAAGTGTCAAATTCACACCTGAATTATGTTCGAACTTAAAACGGGCTGTATCTTTGTTAGTTTTATGCAAAAAAGTATTAAGGTGTTAAATTAGCAGGCCAAATCAACATGGCATTAGTAGGCCAAAACTCAGATGGGTTGATGTTGTCAAAAACAACATGGATAGTAAAGTTGTGGGTTCATAGAGGTGGAACGAGGAGGAATCAGACATGGAAAGCAGACCCAACTAATAGAAGATAATTTTCATAAAAACACACAATTTTGTTATGCTCGATGACAAATACGCTACCTATAGCACTGTCAGTCTAATAGATTTAGTATCTTTGTTTTAAAACGGGGAAAAATTGCTTTCCGTGAGTAGTTCGCTCGAACTTGGCCTTCGGACACTGTCGTGCTATTTTAGCCATGTTGGAGACGTCACGCTGACGCGGTTATACTTGCTAGACAGATGTCATGGGGATCGTTGAATATTGCCTAACGGTTTATAGAATATTATACTTTGAAAATATGATCCTGTATAGAATTTTTAATGGGTCCCGACTGTTAAAGTCTCTTCAATATTACAGAATTCTAGACTACTGGACTGTTTTTTTCGCAACAAAAATTATGGTTTTGTTTGGCTTCTATTTTTTTATATTCTTTATTTTAATTTTATTTATATTGGGGCTTTTAACCCCGAGGTTATGCCAGCCCCGGCATAACGGATATCGGCCCAGTTATCTGCTTCTATTGATATTAGTTATAATACAAGTCGTTGACATAGATACGTTTTACAGATTTTAGACCTTCACTATACCTACAACAATTTAAAGTATTCTTATCTACACAATTCCAAAAAATGAAACATTTAACCACATAAGAAAAGGAGAAAACAAAGATAAAGGATAGGTATGTCAATTTGTTTTTCCTAATATTATATATTATTTATACAGGGTGTAAGGAAAAATATCATTAATCTTTAAACCACATACTCTACCCATCAAACTGAACAACTTTTACTATGGGAGCAAACCGGTCAGAACAAAAAAATATCAGCTGTCCAATACGTTTGAATCGAGTAGGTATTGCAGTTTAGTATGGGACAGCTGACATTTTTTTGTTCTGACAGGTTTGCTCCCATAGTAAAAGTTGTTTAATTTGATGGGTACATAATACTACGAATCATTAACCTTTAAACCACACACTCTGTGTGGTTTAAAGGTTAATGATATTTTTCCTTACACCCTGTATAAATAATATACAATATTAAGAAAAAACAAATTGACATACCTATCCTTTATCTTTGTTTTATCCTTTTCTTATGGTTAAATGTATCTTTTTTTGGAATTGTGTAAATAAACTACCACGTAAGAAAAAGACAATAAGAAGCACAGATACAAAGTGATTTTGTAAGTAGAAACGTAACCTTACCTATGTAATGTTAGCATCGCGTGACCTGGCCTGTATTGAAACGGGGTTGTACCTCTAATAGGTACATGGAGAGACTGGTAATTTGGTAGCTAGACTGCACAAATCATACGTTATTTGTCATAGCTACCTACGTTATTCTGCCTATTGTTCATTACTGAAAACGCCCTAATATTGTACCTAAAAGGTAGTTTGTAATTGACAACATTACATTTTTTTAACCACCTGTTTTTAATAAAAAATATAACAAGAGGTTAAAAAATAAGAGATACGTATTTTTCTGATTTCATTTTTGACCGATATTTCTATTTTTAATTTACTTTTGAATTTTCTGAAAAACGTAGGATTTATGGCTAAGATACCTTGGCCGCAATAAATTTAAAAATAAAAACTGTCAAAAACAATAGAAAAGCCAAGCAGGCAAATATAAAATCTCATTCAACCTCTATTATATTTTTCAGTATTTTTCAAATAACTCGAGAAATAACGGATAGAAAAATCTGATAATTTTGATATAAGCTTTGAATCACATAATCTCCAAATGGTTTTCTTATTTTGGTACCTTTCTTAAAATGAAATGTTGTCAATTGTAGATTATCGTGGAGAAAAGGGATCACTAGCATAAAGCATTCGAATCGTTTTTGAAAGGAGTCTTTTTCTCCAGCTACAAATCTCAAGGGAAATAGGCCATCAAAAAATTTAAGCGTATAGTTATGGAACTCATGTCGACTTGTTTCTCATAATCTCTAAATTATAGTGGTAATATTAGATATACCTTATCTAAACAGAGTGTCGCGTAATCGCAGTTGGCGCACGTCTTATCTTGGTAAAATATATGTTGGTTTTATTTTGATTTTCGTATGAACATCTAATACGTTCCTATACACGCATTGTTTTACATGTACCGTTTTAACAGGAAAAAAGAATCTTATCAAGAAAGTCAAAACGGATCATTTTTATATTGATTTCATAATTCCGGTTAATTTTTTTTACCTAATCTTTCGTCCGATTGCTGTTATAGATTAAATTCTATTTTTAGAGTGTAAAGGTTACCGTTTGTTCCTTTGACTCCTTGGGTCTGTTTGTTATTTCTTGCAACACAGTAAAAAAATGAAACCAATTAGGATGACCTAAATAGTTCAATCGTTTTTTTCTGTGTTGCAAACATTTAAAAAAATCGGCGAATTTTGGAGTAATAAACTAACTATGGGAGCCAATGCTAATTGTTAAAATATTCGAGTACGAGTATTTTCTATGGTGTATTTTCTATGGCACACGAAGTCCAATGTATCACTAGTGGTCAAGTAAAATTATATAAAGTAAGAAAGCTAACTTTTCATAGCGTAATGAAAGGGCTATTATTCAGCTATTAATTGCCTCAGGACTATTATGGGCTACCAGTTTGATACGTTTCTATACATATAGGGTCCAACTTAATATGCTGACACTTTTTTAAGGGGATGATCGGACAGTCAAACTGAACAACTTTCTCTATGGAACCAACATCGAAATCGCGAAAAAAAATCTGCTCTTCCATACAAAGCTGCAAATTTACTAGAGCCAAATGTATGACCCAGCTGTTTTTTTTTTCGCGATTTTAATGTTGGTCCCATAGAAAAAGTTGTTCAGTTTGACGGTCTGATCATCCCCTTAAAAAAGTGTCAGCATATTAAGAAGGACCCTGTACAGCGCTTCGCATGTTGGATAGTCTTAGTAGTATCTAGTAAATTTTTTCTTGTGACGTCCCTTTCTTTGACAAAGGTCTTTCTAGCAAAAGCGGGATCCATATTATTTAAGGTTTACCAAAGTAATGTCAAAAGTAGGTATTATATTTGTCGAAATTGTAGGCTGAACATTAAAAAAAGCAAGACCCTCACTAAAGACCTTTGACTATTTATATGTGGACTGGTTACGCGTGTAATTCTACTAACAAACCGATGAAATCCGTAACTTTGGATTTTATTCCCCATAACTTTAGATTCTAATTTTGAATGTTAAAAATCATGAAAAGCAGTCTCGTGTGAACCCCAAACGTTCTAAGTTCGAAGTTATTATTTCGCAATTATAGGCTGTCTCGTTTAGTGATAAGGTGTAAAATTGAATGTAAATGCACAAGATCATTTGTTCTTATACCGCGGCAGAGGGGAAATGCTACCGCAAGGCTAGTCCTTATAATAATTAGTCAAAGCTAAAGACCTATCAATGTAAACAATTTAACTCAATTACAGAACAGTAGAAAGATTTCAAATATATTTATCAAAAGGAACGTTACAAAAATGTAGCGACGAAGCAGGTGCGAGCAACACATGAGCGTAAGTAAATCAGGCTCGAGCCTAGGGTTGTGCCAACACGTCTTAAAAACTTAAGAAAATAAGCATTGATAAACTGTCAGTCGGATATGAAAGTGGTAAAAAGTAGTACACCACTGTTGAAAGAATGCTTTTAATTTCATTTGGTGGTAGTTTTTATACAACGTGTTCATGAATAAGCGAAAAACCGCATACACCCCATCTTATTTATAACAAAATAATTAGATTGAAACAATAATTTCATTATTTTAATACTTAAAATTTAAAGTTATTCGCATTTTAAGTTTTGAGACATAAATGATTTGTTATCATTTCAGCAATGAATGAAAGCGCTAACGTGCTTATGGATACATTTTAAGAATCTGGTATTGGTAGTAAGTTGGGTGAGAGTGCCCGAGCGGTGGGTTGACATCGTGTTCAATAAATTTGTAATTTTACATACAAATTATTTAATATTTTGAAAAAAAAATACCTATGTTGAAACCATGATAATTCGATTCTGCTCTCGATTCTAAACAAACTACTTTCTAGTTTTGCGTTAATTCATTAACACATTGTATAGGGTGCATTCTTAATACCCTGACAATTTTTAGAGGGATGATGAGACCGTCCAATTGAACAACTTTGGTTATAGTACCAACATCGAAATCGCGAAACAAAATTCAGCTATCCCATACATTTGGCTGAAATACGTTTGTAATTTTGTATAGAACAGAATTTTTTTATTTCGCGATTGCTATGTCGGGATCATAGAGAAAGTTGTTCAGTTTGACTGTCCATCCCCTTAAAAAAGTGTCAGCATATTAAGAAAGACCCTATATGATGAAATGCTTTGACTTTGGATTTAATGCCCTGGAAAAAAAAGTTTTTTGCCTAACAATTTGCACATAATATTATATTATAAGCTTGCTTGACAATCATTTTCGACAATTCTCCTTCGAAAAAATTATAATAAGAGTAAAATTTAATTACGTTCAAAACTAAAATTTTACTGCATGTCGCATTAGGTAGAATAGCATAATTTCTTCTGTAAATTGCAGCTGTATTTTAAATCAACGTAAAATTAAAAAGTTTATTTTATATCAAAATACTTATAATTATAAGTTTAAATGAATTAAAATGCAATTTGAAAAATTTTATATTTAATTTCTATTCTTCGTTAAATTACAGTGAATTGTTTCTCTCAATTGTTTTTCCATATTTAACGTTAAGTAGCAACCCTAGCAATGGTAACAGAGTGCGAACTGCGACTTGTCACTTACGGACTTCATCTCCGCCCAGGTGTAAATAGCACAAATCCAAATGCTTTCTGTTGACTATACTTTCAATGTATGTATGATGTGTTTGTCATATACTATTTAAATTACTCGATAACGACAGACCCAAAAGAAAGGGAGTTTTTAACCCGAATGTTAATGTAAAACTGTGTTAGTGTATTGTGCCCAATTTGAATGGGTATTCGCTACTGCTTGAACTGTGTATTGTGTGCGCCAGGTGTGAATGTTTTCTGTTGACTAATATACACTGTGCGCTTTATTACTCGTCTGTCAGATATAGCGATAAATTCATAAGAAGTTCAAGAAACGTGTCCGTGGAAATAAGTAAATTTTGCGACTATCAAGATTATCTTCTTCTTAGTCGTAACCTCATGGTTAAGGGACGTGACTATCGTGGGCCGCTTGTACCACCACAGCTCTCCAGACCGCTCGGTCTTGGGACCGGTGTATGCTGGCCTGTAGTGCTGTCTCGGTAATTTCTTTTACAGCATCGGTCCATCTCGTAGGCATGCGTCCTCTACCTCTCTTTCCCTCCATACGGCCGGTGATTATGAGTTTTTCCAAACTATCTGATCTCCTGACCGTATTCCCAAAGAATTTAAGGACTCGTTGCATACAACAAACTAGTCGAGGATAGACTCATTTGTGCGGCGTTCAGTCCAGGATATACGGAGCATTTTACGCCAGCTACACATTTCGAATGCGTCAATCCTTTGACGAGTGCGAGGTTTCAGCGTCCAGGCTTCGGAGGCGTATGGAGAAAATAAGTGTCCGCATTAACCTGATCCTAGTTTTTCGGTTGATGCCTCTATTTTTCCATACCTTCTCAAGCCTCTTCACCGCTGATTTGGACATTTGGGATCTTCTCATGACAGGTCGCAGTCACCATCATCGCTGATTTGTGATCCTAAGTACACAAATGTGTGCATTACATCAAGGTCACACTGCTCGTTGGTCCGTACCATGGTACCGAGTTTATCATTGAACATCAACTTCGTCTTCGTTCGGTTAGTATGGAGCCGTACTCTTTACTGATGAGCTCAATCCGCGCCTCTTTCCGTGGCGCCAATAATAGTAGTGTCATCGGCGAAGCAAAGATTGTTCAGTAGGTTTACAACACGGTTTATACTCAAACTCAAAATGTTATATTCAAAATAATATGACATGGATAGCTTTCTGACGTTATTCTTGACACGACCACCGCGTCGGAAGGTGTTCCATTGTAGAGAAGGTGCGGCCAGAAACTCTACACGATGAATGAGTGGACATATGCTGATGATAACGATGATAAAGCTTCATGTCACTTTAAAAGAGCACATGCACCTAAAGCTTAGACATGGTTTTGTAGCCTAAACTTTGTATAAGCTTTGATTTTCAAACAATTCAAAATTATAGCTTTTGAATTATTTAGAGATAAAATATGTGTTGAGAGAAAAAACAAGCTTTCATCCACTTATTATCATCATCATCTTTTTGCCCTTATCCCATTATCTGGGACAGATTTCACCATTCATCACCATTAGGTACACAATTCATCAATATTTTATTTGGCTTTCACTCTTCATGCGAACACTTATAATCCTGAACACATTTTGACTCACAAATAAAAAAAACCAACCTCTCCTCACAAAAACAAAGCACAAGTAACTTGACCAAACAGCCAGTGCGAAAAAAAGCAAAAGTAAACTTTAAACAAATGACATCAGTCTCTGGTTTGCTAATTAACTAGTACGACCAACCGTTACAGATCGACAGACGTACCTATTAAACCGTGTAATTAGTCTAGTCCATCTATGTAGCTAGTAGCCTCTCGACCACAAATGAGGGACCAATTAATAGGATTAAAGATAAATGTTAATACTACAGGGTGTTAGGGTAAACAGTTGCATTACTTTAAAGGGTGATTGTACTCATGATACTGAACAACTTTTCCAAAGAAACTTATTAGAAATTTGCAAAAAAAAAAGACAACTTTTCATACAATCTTCCATCAGCTGATTGCATTTAGTATTAAGAGTCCCAATTTTTTTTATATTTCCTATAGGTTTCTTTGGGAAAGTTGTTCAGTATCATGAGTACAATCACCCCTTAAAATAATGCAACTGTTTACCCTAACACCCTGTATGTTCGCTTTGATTATACCATCCCATCTTTCTGTGGCTATAGTGGGATGAGATTATTTGTGCTGGGTGTATATGTGACGTAGGGGTGTAATTTTTAAAACCTAAAAGTGTTTCTTATTCAGTGTTTTTGTACGCCAGTGTTATGTTTGTCAAATGTGAAAAGGACCAAACACGTATCACCGCTTGACACGTCATTCTATCCTGACACCTTCAAATGCAAATTATGGCAGAATTTCTGACTACCCAGAAAGCTATGTTCGTGAGTTAGGACTTTTCATTTATTCTGACTTGGGTATCCCATTCACGTGGAAAAAGGATAGTCCTTGCAGCACGCCTGGTGGCACAGCGCACAAACGAAGTTAGATCCTTTGAAATACTGGCAAACCACAGGCAGAGAGATTAGTTTCTAGACAGTGTTTTAAAAAATTCATTGGCTTTTGTTTGGTTAATATCCAAAACAACATAATCAAACGTCGTTTATATGGAGCGCGCTAGAGTCACGTCCTCTGAACCAATTCGCTCAACTGGTTACAAATAAAGTAGAAACTTGAAGTGGTCTAGAATTTTTTACAAATATCCACTTAACCTTTATGTAGTAATTAATCTTAACCCACCTTTCTTGAATCTTTGCTCACTAACACAAATAAAGCTGCGTCTACACCAATGAGCAATTTTGTTTTCTTTTTTAAATTTAGTTCCTAAAAAAATCGGCACATGGCATCGCTCCATGAGCGATTAACATACAGACACGTTCGCGAGATCCTGTCAAAATTATGTCAGGACTGTGCCTGATTCGTAAAATAATGAAATATTCCATCAAAAGATGGATTGGCATCTTTTTGATTCTCTTTATTATTGTAAAGAAACACTTTTTGAAATATTGACCTTTTATTCGCGCAGACCGTAGCGCCATCTATCGATCCCCTAGAAAACTAAAAGAAAAATGTTCATTCCCCGATAATTTACTACTTATCAATTCGAACAAGAGAACCAGCACTAGCAGGCGTAGTGTGCGACGTATAGGACACCGGTTGCTGACAGGTACAAGAGTGTGATTTTTGAAAGTCACACGATCAAAATCATGATTTGTTGATGCATAATCTCTATAGTAATTTTGACATTTTCTATTTATGATTTGAACGTGTAACTTTCAAAATTCGCTCTCAATGTCACGCAAAGAATCATGAGCACTTGGGGAAAGTGGTTTTCGAGCAGGTTGATGCGTTCACGCGTCGGCCACCTCCCGCTTTTATTTTGGTAAATCCTCTATATTCACTCCGCGTATCTTTTGCGGTCCACATTGTATGGTCCACATTCACTATGAGACGCCGAGTAATACACGTGTGAACGCAGCTTAAAGATACTTACAGTGTATAATGATTTCATCAAATACTTTCATCTTACAAAGCTATTCACGATATTAAATTTAAACGAATGTCTGAGGACCTAAATTAAATTTACATATAAGGTACGCAATTAAAAAGTAGGTACGAGAACTTTAATTTTGAACGATATTTTATAAAAAACCTTGCGAATGAATCCTTCAATCCATCTTTTGATTTTCGTATCAAATTACAAATTGAAAATTTAGTGGGAAGGTTTCAAAATGAACCACAAATTTTACTGAGTAGAAAAATCGGTGAAAAGGTGCTTTTTTAGAAATAGGTAATGTAAATATGCCATCTAAATGTGCACATAATGGGGAACTCGCACCAAAATTATAATGTGAAATTATGTTAATAATTCAATAATAATAGTTGTGAATTAGTATTGAAATAGAAACATTACTGATAGATTTATTCTAAAGTTTTTATTTATTTACGAAATATTTCAATTATAAGTTACGTGGATTGGAACGTAATTTGAAACACCAATCAGTGCAAAGTGACGAAGCGATTAGAAACTTGCGTGCGTTAGAAGAGCACGGCAAAATGATATAGCGGATGATTTGTGATGAGCTTCACGCATCATGAAAAAGAGTGACGTCACGTCATGGCAGTGAGCGTTTTAGCGCGGAATTTGAAAAGTCAATTTTTGATTTGCAATAAAGAAATGATTTGTGCAGTCTGTGCATATTTGACTATTTTTGTTTTTGGTATTTTTATGTAAGCCTTAAATCTTGATGATACACTAAAAATATAAAACTTTGCAAGTTCCCCATTTTGTAGTCTTTATGTAGGACTATAATATCATAATTATTATTTTCAGTTCTCATTTCTAATGAGACACCAAGCATCACAAAATTTACACAAATAATTAATTCGTGGCAGTCTAATACAAATAAATAAATATATTTTGAAACGTAATTATGATAATGAAGAAAGCAAAGATCTTAAATGTACAAAAATAATGGAGAAGGCATTTCATTAAAAAAAATGAAAAGAAGGGGAAAAGGGGAATGATTTCACTTTTAAGATTTAAGCCTACTTAGCCCACCCAATTTAAGAGTTTATGGTACGGATGGGGTATTCACAGAAGCATAGGGTTTATTTTATATCAACGTATGGGCTTTTATCACAAGTTATGAGTATTTAAAGTCTTTGGTTACCGCGTACGAAGTCGCGGGCGCCGCTTACATAGGTTTTTAGAGGACCCTTCAAAATATAGGGTCCTTCTAAAAAATTCAAATAGCGAAAAAAAAAAATTTGCTGTCACATACATTTGGTTCTAGTAGGTTTGCAGCTTTGTATAGAACAGCAGATTTTTTTTTTCGCGATTTCGATGTTAGTCCCATAGAGAAAGTTGTTCAGTTTGATGGTCTGGGCATCCCCTTAAAAAAGTGTCAGCATATTAAGTTGGACCCTGTATATTAAAAAATATCACATTCATTGCTAGGCTGTATCGGAGCTGTGCTACTAAGGAACAAATTACTTCTAAGGTTGTATGGGAGAAATCGCTTTTTAGCGCTAAGACCGCCTTGTTTTGTATCTTCTGTATTTCTTTACGGTATATTATGCTGAGTGGGTAATATGTTTCGATTGATTGATTGAAAATGGGTTGATTCTTAAAGGCTTTGGTTACTTTTTCATGAACCTTTAGAATCAAATATCTCAGCTCCGATGCTAGCTAGGCCATAAGTGTTTATTACAATATGTTTGTTTTTTATAGTAATATAATTATACAATACTTTGATTGGTGGCCGCGACTGTTAAAAATACAATTACTTAACTCATACCCATTTTATAAAGATATTTCATGTTTGTATATTTGAAAATTAGGCCAGTGATTAAAAATTTACACTGCATAATGGGAGTTAAGCTGTGAACCAATTATTTATCAATCTCTGGTAATGGCATAACTTTACACTCTTCATCCTTGAGTTTTAGCCGAAGCAATAGCGGACTTCTAACAGATTTATAGTTTACTGAGAATTTGGATTAAAGTGCTTTAATAATAAAATTAGTTCCAAATAAGGAACTTATAAAATTAAATTAGATTTTAGCGTAATCTTAACGTGTTTTTGTTTGTAAATATTTGAGATAGCTCTCTATTTTATTTATTTATTTAATTTAGAACATTGACATTTACAGTAGTGTTACCAATTTTCATTTCACATAGTGAAATGAATTTTTAAATCACAAAAAATCACAAAAAATTTATGTGCGTTTCGTCGACAATTATCTTGGACCACTTTGATGATTTGGCAGTTCTTTATAACTTCTAGCCTCACAAAAGGAAGGTTATTGTTTCAAGAGACGTTGAATTAAATAGTAAGGAATAACTACTTTATTTTACCATTAATATCATATATACAAGTCGTTACAAAAGTAAAACAAAAAAAATTTTAAACTTTTCAGGGGGCTGTTTAATCCATCAAACGTCTAAACCACCTCCTTAATGTTTTTTTGTAACACCTTGTGTAACTGAACTATATTCATAATCATCGTTCCAAAAATGGCAGAACCAAAAGAGTTCCTAAGAGCTCTTTTTTGTACTAACCGACAGTAAGCTTAAAGAATGCGACTAAGTTTATGAATCAAATACAACGTATTAATGCCACTCAACAGCATGAATACTTGATTTATGTGGGTTATTATGTCAATTTGGTTTTATATAAGATTTGGAGTCTATAGTACACACGGCGACACATCAAGCTACGCAAAACAAACATAAGCTGGCCGCTCGACGTTGTACATTACTATACAAACTCGCGGCCAGCTTATTTTGGTTTTGCGTAGCTTGACGTGACACCGTGTGTACAGTCAATGATTTTTACACAACATCTGTTTGATAGTTAATGAGTGTGTATTGTCACTCATCATTGCCGTGCTGAATCACACCAAAAGACATTTTTAGACTGAGAAAAAATGCTACGTATACGTAGCCCGTCGCAGCTTACGTACCACGTATACCATTACTGATGACGTAGTATATCAGTAATACTGATGCAACACTCTTCATCAATATCGCGTCGTTAGCTACGTGGTACGTAAGCTGCGAGGGGCTGCGTATAAGCTGAGACGGTCTACGTATACGTAGCATTATTTTCTCAATGCACCATTTATTTTCCAGTTCTATTTCATAACTCATATTTCCTACAAAACAACCATCCACATAAATATTCTCGCACCTCCACGTCTCAAAAGATCTTCTGCGAATAGGGCCAACTAATTTGGACGACACGCTTTAAAATGGGGCATAATAAAAGTTAATGGCTTCGCCCCTCTTCATGATTCTGGCGTCGGCGGACTCTCATTCGGCTGGCCGTAGTTTTCTCCATGTTAATTAGCATTTTGGCACTAAATGGGAATAATTTGGAAGGCAAGCAGGTGTTACTTGATGCCAGGGACATGGAGTGATTTTGTTACGAGGTCGTTGAAGGTTAGTTTGGCTAATGAACTTTTGTAGTACTTTTAGATTATTTTATTTTGATGCTTATGTATACGACGATATACAATCTACTCACCGAGACAGGTATAATATTCTTATAGAGACAGATATAAAGGGTGTAAGGGACAGCCTAGCATATACTGAAACGTTGAATTCAGACCATCAAACTGAACAACCTTCACCATGGAATCAACCTCAGGAAACGTGAAAAAAAATTAGCTGCTTGATACAAAACAGCTGTACCTACTCGACTAAAATGTATGAAATAGAAGATTTTTTCACGTTTCCTGAGGGTGGCTCCACAGTGAAAGTTGTTCAGTTTGATGGTCTCAATCCACCGTTTCAGAATTTGCTAGACTGTCACTTACACCCTGTATATAAGACTTTTGAAGGCCCTACGCTCAGTTGGTAGTGCACCCGCTTGCTGTGCCGAGGGATGCGGGTTGGTTCGAATCCCGTAAGGGGCAAATATTTGTATGATGAATATTAATATTTGTACCCGAGTCATGAATGTTTGAATCTATGCAACCTGTTCGATATGTAACGCATTTAATTTTACATTCTGTATATGTTTTCTATATCGTTGTCTAGTCATCATAATACAAGTCCAGGCTAGATTCTGGTACTTTAAATGTGACTAGATAATTTGTGTGACAATGGTCAAGATATATACATATAGGGTCCTTCTTAATATGCTGACAGTTTTTAAGGGGATGACCAGACCATCAAACTGAAAAATTTCTCTATTGGACCAACATCTAATCGCGAAATAAATTAGCTGTCCCATACAAAACTGCAAACCTACTCGAGCCAAATTTATGGGACAGCAGATTTTTTTTGGCACGGGCACACTCACCTATACAAGTACTTACTACAAAAATTCTTAAAAGTATCCAAGAGCACGTTAGCGCTTTCATTCATTGCTGAAATGATAACAAATCATTTTTGCCTGAAAACTTAAAATGTGAATAACTTTAAATTTAAGTATCAAAATAATGAAATTATGGTTTCTGTATATCTGGCCGTGTGGCGTCTGGCTTTGATGGCTTGGATTATGGTCTTAATTTCAATTATTTTTGACGTCAAGTTTTTTATCTTCGCTAGGTAAATACTCACCTATTTTTATTACGTGATTGTGGGTTGACTTGAGCTGATAAAAGATGCCGACCTATCCCACTGGGTAACACTTCACTTGATGCGCTATTTAGGTACGACACACCTCTTTCATTCACATTCATACATGTCTTCTTGCACTTCCCTCGATTGAGGACTTGAGGGTGCTGCAGTAGTACCAGGTTTATAAGTCTTACCGATGTACCTGCGCAGTTGTCAAATTCTAACAGCGCGCGACATTATATTGATCAATCAGGATGCGCCACCTTCAATACCTTGTCGCCATTAGCTAATTATTTTCGCGCCCTTTTCGCTGCCATCCGACTTTGCACCCTTTGATTACTAAATGACTTCGGATTTTGACGGGGACTCGGATCTGCTCTGAGCAAACGAAGATTGCCGAGCGGAATTATTTTCCTGGTCGTACTGTACGCACTTGTCTATTTTCAGCTAAAAAATAAGTTATAGTCTGCAGAATCTCACTACAGCAGGACAAAGGCCTCCTCTCTCGAATAAAGGTAAGAGGGAGTGGGCCAATACTCCACTACGCAAGCCCAATGTGGATTGGTGGAGGCATGTTAGCGGTCAACTTGCTTTCAGAGAATTTCCAAGTCGCGTTAATAGGCCTCTGACCTGCCTTAATAAATAGTTACGCCGCCATATTTTGCAACTGTCCGAGACCAACTACTTAACGTGCCTTCCGCTAAACGGTCACCCATCCAAAGATTGACCGGACCTGACGGTGCTTAGCTTCGGTGATCGTTTCTAATACCGAAGTTCCACTACGCCAACGAGGGCCTCTATTTTAAATAATGGTAATTGATTTTATTGTGACCACGTTGACCTAAACATGCAAATAGTTGAGTTTAACAACGTGATCATAAATAACAGTTAATGTTCTAAACGAAACATTTAATTTCCGCATCTCACGGGCCATGACACCAACTCGTTTCAATTTGTACTGTTTTATGAAATGTGTTTTTTACCCCCAACTTAAAAAGAGGGATATTATGCGTTTGAAGCACAGACAGACAGACATCTAGCTTTTTGATTGTCTGTACAGGGTGCTTCTTAATATGCTGACGGGTTTTAATGGGGATAATTTCTCTGTGGGACCAACAACGTCGAAATTGCAAACAGGCTGTTCTTTACAAAACTACAAATCTAGGTAAAAACTCTACACCTTAGTCAAAATATGTGGCTTAGCCGTTTTGTGAACAGTGCATACATTTTTCACCTTACGCTCAGTTGAATGTACCGAAATGGCCAAGCCACATTATTTTGACTAAGTTGTAGAGTTTGTGAAGTTAGGGATTGTAGAGTTAGGGCGTGTAGAGTTAGAAGCTTGGCTCTACATGAGATCTGATAACTTTTTCACAGTGCGAGCCATATGGTCTCGTCTTGGCAAAATTTTACACGATTTTTTTTTTTGGTGGGATTGATTTTACTGAAATGTAGCTGAGCCCGTCACTACTTATAATAGACAGTGGGTACAATACATGCCTTAAATTGAACCATGCAGGTTTCCTCACGATGTTTTCCTTCACCGAAAAGCCATTGGTGTTAAAAATCGTACATAAATTCCGAAAAACTCATTGGTACGAGTCGGCGTGGACAGGGATCGAATCCGTCATCCCCCCGAACCATGTCAAGACGGACCGTCCATTTATGGTGTTTATTTTTAAGTGTACTGGCAGGAGTACAGACAGGTCAACTGGATGAGGAGCACCTAAGATAGTCTAGTGGCGCGCTTTGGGAGAGGCCTGGAGTGTGATTTTTGAAAGTCACGCGTTCAAATCAGCAGTAGAAAATGTCAAAGTTACTATGGATATTGTGACATTTTCATGTGTTTTCGTAGTGTGACTTTCTAAAATCGCACTCCTGATGATAGCTATCACTACTAACAAAAACCGTTCTAAGAACAAACCACCAAACGAGCAGCGAAATATAGCGGAGTTCCCAAAATATTAAACTAACAAGAGTAGCGTACCGTAATTATTTATCCTTTACATTTTTAAACACGGCCAGTCTTGTAGAGAATTAGCAAATTAACAAAGCTATCGTCATGTAATTTAAAACTAATTAAGAAAGGAAAATGCTTGCTCTAAATGCTTACTTTCAGAGAAAATGGACTTTGCAAATATTCGCCCGAGAATAAAATGAGTCTGAGCGTTTAACTTTTGTATTCAATTAAATAGAAAGCTCTAGAAATAAACGAGAGGATAGTACGAAGGAATCGTAGCCATAAATTGTTTGGATTTTGGTGCTGGTTTTGCTGGCGAATAAAAATTTTTATTATTGCACATTTTTATGATTACTCTAAGGAAGGTGAAAATAGAGCTTGGGATGTTACGGATAATTAAATTTTAGTATCACTTGCAAAATTGTTCTTTCTTAGTTTATTGTTAAAGTAGAAAATTGACTGTATTTATAAATATAGAGAAAATATTTATCTAAATCGTTGGGAAATAGTGTATTAGATATCTTGCAGTTTGGCAGCGCAAAACTTCTTCTGCAAATCAGATTCTTGATAAACTACACAAACGAAAAAAAGGGTGAGAACTGACCCAATTTTCTTGAAATAGCTAATTATTACTTGAGAATGACATGAATAAGTTTTTGAAAATTTATTAAATTAGAGACTCGATTTTTTTAGTAAGGTACTTAAATTAAATTTAATTATGTCAAAAAAAATTAATTTAATTCCAACTTTTTTAAATTACTATAAAAATTTTAATTAAATGTTTAAAATAAATGAGACCGATGGAAACTCAATCTTGAGGTCCGGGTTTGAATCCGCGCGGACGACATGCCATGTACCAATGAGTTTTTCTTACTTATGTACGTAAATGCTGCAAACTCTCTAAAACGGTGAAGGAAAACATCATGAGGAACCTGTATACGCTGAAGAAGAAATTACAATATGTGAAGTTTACCAATCCGCATAAACCCTCCCTGAAGGTAAGCCTGTGCCCTGCAGTGGGACGTATACAGGGACCTTCTTAATATCTGATCCTTTTTATGGGGATGATCAGACCATCAAAACTGAACAACTTTCTCTATGGGACCAATATCGAAATCGCGAAAAAAAATCAACTGTTCCGTACAAAACTGCAAACCTACTCGAACCTATTTTCTTTCGGGATTTGATGTTGGTCCCATAGTGAAAGTTGTTCAGTTTGATGGTCTAATCACCCCCTTAAAAGTTTTAAATGTTTATTTTTACTTTTCTAACACTTTGTATAAGCTGGTGATGATGATGAAATGTTTAACCCTATTTATTAAAAACTAGCAGCCCGTCCCGGCTTCGCACGGGGTAGACAAATAAATTTTAAGAATCATTTTTCTACACCTTCGGTTACATTGTTCAAATTTTACCAAGGATCCCTAATTTTTTTCAAAATGAAATGTAGCCTATGTCAAATTGGAAGAATGTAGCATTCTATTGGTGAAAGAATTTTTTAAATCGGCCCAGTACTTTTTGAGCCTATTCATTACAAACATACAAACATACAAAAATAGGTACAAATCTTTCCTCTTTATAATATTAGTGTAGATAAAACAAGGGAAAATAAACAATCAACCTAAAAGGTAGATCATGCCAAAACATTATAAATTAAAAAAAAATATTCACAATCAAAAATGAGTGTCATAAACAATAACTTATAAAAGTCTGTTTTCCAGCTTCAACAACATCGGTTCATTATTCTGAATCCGGTGTAAATTAAATCTGAAGCTATACAAGCACATTTTAATCTACCCTTTTATCACAGTCGAATGAGGCTCCAAATATATCGACATCAGTAATTACTTTCAAAGTGATGTACCGCCAAATTCGATCAGGATTTTTGGGTCAGCATTCAATAATCTGAAATTATAATGGTTCAATTTGCACATTGTGGAAATTTTAACAGTCTTTTTTAAATACTTCGTTCCATATAAGATAACGACGGTTGAGATAGGTGGCGACGGGCTCACCCCCCATCACACTGGACAGAGTTTCGGTACTACTGGTGAAACGTGGATGTTCTGAGGTTTCCGAATGTCTCTAACTACCCCCTCGGGGAATATAGTCGTGAGCATATGCTATGCTATGATATGCATTTAAGATAAGAGAGATATTATTTCTAGTCCTATTTAGCTTCCGGGCCTATTCCAAATTCAAATTCAAAATGTTTTATTCAAAATAATATCACATGGATAGCTTTCTGTCGTAATTTTTGACTCTACCACCGCACCGCTTCGGAAGGTGTTCCATTGCAGAGAAGATACGGACACTTAACACTTAGTCTCTTCCTATACTCATTGTCATTAGTCGTGAGCATATGATATGCTATTAGTCATTAGCAAATACAACATATTTTTCAGAAAGATATGCTATTATCCTATCCTACTAATCCTATCTTGCTTCCTACTAATGTCGCTGGACCAAAGGGTGTTTGTAACTCAATTCTATCCTGTCCTTTGAAAGTTTAGAACCATATTTGGATACTTATTTTAGACGCCGCGAGCGTGATTTCTTGAAAATACTTATATAAGCGCTTGTTAGTGGAGTTAGTAGCGACGGGCTGACTCCCCGTCACACTGGACAGAGTTTCGGTACTACTTGTGAAACGTGGATGTTCTGTGGTTTCAGAATATCTCTGACTACACCCTCGGGGAATATAGTCGTGAGCATATGCTATGCTAGAGTTAGTTAAAAGTCGTTGTTAGTGATAAGACTTCCTTTTGTATCTTTATTTTCACATTATGTATGTTTTTGGCATGGAAATAAATAGTATTGATTTTATTTTATGTGAGAGGTGGTAGACCCCAGTTGCCCAGAGCGAATTGGACGGTATTTTATACCACAACACTTCATACAAAAGGACTAGCTCTGACAAGAAAGGCTAGCAAAATGTATGCAGAGTGTAGCGTTGCCAAGCCGGATAAAGCCGAACATTGTTGGGCTTTTTGGATGTGTGTCCGGGTAAATTAGACGGTGTCCGGCTTTTGTTAGACTTTTACATTTGATCAGACTACTCAGTTTTGAAAGAAACGGAGGTTTTAAAGCAGGTTTCTGGTGTTGCAATTACTTTAAAGTTTATTTAGTTAATTAGGGAAGACGTTTTTTTTCAATTGCATATTGCAATATTTGTAATATATTAAGAAGACTGATTCGATCAATTTTATTGTTATTTCATTTGAATTTAATATTTTATCGCACCTAAATGATACCCCGTCACACTGGACAGAGTTTCGGTACTACTGGTGAAACGTGGATGTTCTGAGGTTTCAGAATATCTCTGACTACCCCCTCGGGGAATATAGTCGTGAGCATATACTTATGCTTTAAATGATAAAAAAGCCTGGTTTGCCATAACCATTTTTTGTCATATTACAACCAAGACAAAAAACCGGCCAAGTGCGAGTCGGGACTCGGCATTTAGTGTTCCGTACCACCAGTTGTTTTACATGGGACGTTGATGTTAACCACTATAAATTGTCACTTTCTTAGTATGTGCTCACATAGTTACTGAAGATCGTTTTACAGTGGTGGAGTTAGTGCCAGCCTGATACTTTTCCCGCCATCTACACATTATTTCTAATGCTCATGATTTTTTTCAGATTTTACATGACTCTAGTGTTTGAAATATCGGTCAGGACAGCAGTTTTTCTGTGTTTATTGAAAAGCTTCATAGAGAAACTAAAAAAATATTTTTAGACTCGACTTTATAAGCTTTTATTTGATACCCCACACGATATTGTAGAAACATTTTTTTTGTTTTTATCTCGTTCTGCCCCCCAAAACTGCCTCTCAATATAAACATTAAGCTTTTTTGACTTTATTTTTGTCATTGGACCGTTAATTGCTATAACTGTACCAAGTTTCAGCTTCCTGTGTCTTACGGTCTCCGAGAAAAATGCCTGTGACAGACGGACGGACGGACGGACAGACACCGAGGTGATTACATAAGTGTTCCATTTTGCCAATTTTGGTCCGGAACACTAAAAATCCTCAATAATTAAGGGTGTGGCTTTTTTACCCAAATGTCCGACTAAACTGGCTCAACTGTCCGTTTATTCGGTTTTAAGACCTGGCAAGTGACAACCCTAGCTGAGTGAGTGCGACTACACTATACACGACTGCCTACTGTCCGCACAGAAGAGGGAAGCCGCCTCCGGACTGTCGTCCAAGAGTGGCATTTTTGGAAGTCACACGTTCAATTTCATTATCGTATGGGTCTGCCTTGGGGTAATGTGTCTCAACCTTTAGACCTAGGTACGAGAGTTGGAGTGCGATTTTTGAGACTCACGCGTTCAAATTTGCAGTAGAAAGATGCATAATCTCCATAGTAATATTGACATTTTCTACTGCTGTTTTGAACGTGTGACTTCCAAAAATGCCACTCTTGGACGATAGTCCGGAGGCGGCTTCCCTCTTCTGTGCGGACGACAGTAGGCAGTCGTGTATTGCTCTCTACTCGCACTCACTTAGCTAGGGTTGTCACTTGCCAGGTCTTAAAACCGAATAACCGGACAGTTGAGCCAGTTTAGTCGGACATTTGGGTAAAAAGCCACACCCTTAATTATTGAGGATTTTTTGTCTTAGTTTTAATACGACAAAAAATGTTTATGCATAACCAGGCTTTTTATTATTTAGGAACGATAAAATCTTAAATTTAAATGAAATAACAATAAAATTGATTGAATCAGTCTTCTTGATATTAGGGTAGGGAGATTCCATACTGTACGTATGTAGTCACTAGGTACTCTTTTCTATACTACAGTACAGTGGTCATGCCCAAACGGATTTATATAACAATTTGGATCAAATAAAATGTCATAATTGGATTCAGTTTCAAAGAATCGTATCTCTCGAGTAATACAGATCCCAGCTATCAATCAACTTGGCACTTGATGGAACACTTACATTTATCTTTAGGGAGAGGGACATAGACGCCGTTGCTGTTAACTTTCTCTTAATTTTGATGGATACATTTTGTTTTTGATGGAAATAGAGGTATTGGTATCGATTAGGTAACAAATACAAATGCTTAACTAAATACTTAACTTCATTCTGCTAAAATTTTCGAAATATGATTAAATGTTTAAAAAGAAAACAACTTATTTTTTTATTTGGTTCGCGTTATTGATAGTACCACTAAAGGCAAATCACCTCTCGCCTTAACTTAAACCGATACAAATTCACGGCGTATTTACCTTTTCCATTTTTTATTAATTCCATATGTGCAAGTCTCATAACATAATGCTCAAGCAACAGAAAACAGTAACATAATCGTAACAATCATTCCCACTTAACATCCAACTATCTCCAACAAAAAAGTAAACAATCCAACAACAAAACATCACATTGTTGAACTCTGTACACTGGGGCAACATCATTCACTTAAGCACATTACCGCTGCACAACTTTAGGCCCACAGAGATGTGAGTGAAAACAATTGTGGAGTCAGGGGAGCGAACTTGCGGCCCGCGTAGTCAACAAAAATATACCAAATTGGCACAGTTCGTTACTTTTTTTCTGTAATTGGATAGATTCATTATGCTCCAGTGGACTGCTTTTACTAGCTTCTGTGTTACGTTTACATTGGTTATATTGTATACAAGGTGTTACAAAAATACAAATAAACATTTAAGGGGGTGGTTTAGACCATCAAACTGAACAACTTTCACGATGGGACCAACATCGAAATCGCGAAAAAAAAATCGGATGTTCCATACTAAACTACAAATCTACTCGAGCTAAAAGTATGGGACAGCTGATTTTTTTTTTCGCGATTTCTATGTTGGTCCCATAGTGAAAGTTGTTCAGTTTGATGGTCTAAACAACCCCCTGAAAAGTTTTAAATGTTTATTTTTACTTTTGTAGCACCCTGTATAGGTATTATGTAGATCAAGAAACAAGCAGGGAGAGTATGTAAAACTTGTTCTAATCGTCGTTTTTATCGAATATGATAATTTAGACTGCCGCGTCGCGTCGGGTCGGTGGCGGATAAGTATGGACGCTCAATCATGAGATGACGGTCAGGGTTCGAATCCGTATGTACGACACGTTATATTTATGTTATTTATGTACCAATGAGTTTTTCTAATTCATGTACGTAAAATTCCAACAAACCTTGAAAAAAATGCACAAACATCGATGACTGCATTATGAAACGATTTATTTATACAACGTGTTAATGAATTAACGCAAAACTAGAAAGTAGTTTGTTTAGAATCGAGAGCTGAATCGAATTATCATGGTTTCAATATAGTTTTTTTTTTTTCGAAATCTTAAATAATTTGTTTGTAAAATTTAAAATTTAATGAACTCGACCTCAACCCACCACATAGGCACACTCACACTACTTACTGCCAACACAAGATTCTTAAAATGTATCCATGAGGACGTAAGCGCTTTCATTCATTGCTGAAATGATAACAAATCATTTTTGCCTCAAAACATAAAATGCGAATAACTTGAAATTTTAACTATTAAAATAATGAAATTATTATTTCAATCTAATTATTTTGTTGTAAATCAGTTGGGGTGTATGAGGTTTTGCGCTTATTCATTAACACGTTGTATTATTACTTAAGAGAGGATCTGATTTTTTTGTCGTTATTTCGATATTAGTCCCATAGTAAAAGTTGTTCAGTTTGATGGCCTGATGGAACCCTTAAATTTTTTTCAGCTAAGTAAGACCTTGTACAAGATTGAGTCGAGTTCGAGGAAGTGACTGAAAACTCGAGTATTAGACGAGTGTAGGTACATACGTATGCAAATCTAATAAGTATTTCGAATTTTCAGCGCTCATCGTTACCATTTCAAATTGTACATTATTATTCAAAATCAATCTGGCGTTCATAAATCAAAGGGGGAGATAATAATGTATGGAATACAGCATCTGGGTGTACAAATTCCTCTGTTTGATTTCCTGGTGTAATTCAATTTTATTTAAAAAAATTGGCTAAGGAATAGCACCACGCAGCTAATAAAATAATAAATCATAATGGTTGTTTCGTGGTCAACAATTTTTTTTAGGTGTTACTTATTCCGAAACATCCCTTCCACTGCATTGTCAAATAAATAAGCTAAAGCATATTTATTATTGTATGTATGTATGTATGTATATGCTCACGACTATATTCCCCGAGATTCGGTACTACTGGTGAAACGTGGATGTTCTGAGGTTTCAGAACATCTCTGACTACCCCCTAGGGGATATTTATTATTTTGTATTAAATTACTTCAACAATCCACGTTAGCAACATAGCATAGCATATGCTCACGACTATTTTCCCCGAGGGGGTAGTCAGATATATTCTGAAACCTCAGAACTTCCACGTTTCACCAGTAGTACCGAAACTCAGGAACATGGAATAACAATTAACTTAAATAAGATATGAATGGTCGTCAATCAACGTAATACAATTTTCTTAAGAGGATATTATTCGGAGCGCGCTGCATACAAACGTACTATGGTGATATTTTCAATACTAACCAATTAAACTCAATGACATTTTTCAGAATCAATCTAAAAACAAATTTCTATGCATGTATAGAGTCCGTTTTTCTTTAAAATGTATAGTTTTAATGTTACAGTGCCTCAAAGATTTCCATACAAATCTTAAATTAATCTTAGCATTGCATATTTTAACGAAAATCGGACTCCATACAAGCATAGATATTTGTTTCAAGATTGTTTCGGCAAAATTTCATTGACTTTAATTGGTTAGTATTGAAAATATCACCATAGTACGTTTGTATGGAGCGCGCTCCGAATTATATCCCCTTAACTCGTCTGGTGTAATGCTAATGGTTACCACGCCGGACTGCTAAACAAAGGGTCTTGGATTCGAATCCCGGTTCGATCATGGATGTTATGTTTGTGCCGTTTTTGTATGGTTTCCACAATAAAAAGCATATTACCCAGTAGCTTACCTTTGGAATAAATCTGTCTCTTCTTCTATCGAGTCGATGGCATGTCATTCTGAATCTTTCCAGCCCAGAATTTCGCCACACAGATAGCATTTTCGGCAGCGTTCATAAGCTCCGTTCGCGTGCAGGTGTCCGGGCAGGAAGGGCACGATACGAGATGGGCCATAGTCTGAGGAGTAACACCACATTCACACCTAAGGTCCGTCCCGTCCGTGTAAATGTGTTGATAAATCTGTGAGCGTTATAATAATACCAAAACCTTCTCTAGCAAAACACGTCGTCAGAAATTAATTAATATTTTCATGAAAAATAAAAGTACACATGTAATATAATTAAATTTAACTGAGACTGTCGTTTCACCACTTACCTACATTTATAATTAATTTTGAAAATTTTAATAACTGAACGGATAATAATGAAAATCCTTGTAATATTAATATTTTAGAGAGTGTAATGAAATGTTTATGTTAATTTTGAAGTATTATATATAATAAAGTAATAAGGAATGGAAGGATAAAACTCTTCATATTCTAACGAACACGTGTAAAAACAGTAAATAATAGATTATTGTGTTTTTGTGAGCTTTTTAAATCACATTATGACTTACTTATCAAAAATAATAATGTATTTTCAGTAAAATTAAAATAACAAATAATTCGCAGGCTTCGTCAAACCAAAATCATATCCATCCATATCCGATACAATCTTCGTCAATGGCAACACCCGGCCAGCGCAACCCCGGCTCAAAGGTCCCTAAGATGCTGTCCGCTTTGTCCCTCTGGATGACCACCCATTATAGACTTTCTGTTGTTGAAATATCATAGAAAATCAATAATCACAACTAGTCCTCGAGAGCATCGAAGCGACTTGAGGCGAAAATTATGTTAAGAGAAGTTTATCCCGAATGCGTAAATGCACGCTGCATACAAACGAAGTCTGGTGATATTTTTAATACTAACCAACTGAAGTCAATGAAATTTTTCAGAAACAATCCAGAAACTAATCTCTATGCTTGTATGAAGTCAGATTTTTGTTAAAATATACAGTTTTAATGCTAGGGTTAATTTAAGATTTGTATGGAAATCTTTTAGGCACTGTAACTTTAAAACTATACATTTTAACAAAAATCTGACTTCATACAAGCATAGAGATTAGTTTCTAGATTGTTTCAGAAAAAAATCATTGACTTTAATTAGTTCGTATTGAAAATATCACCAGACTTCGTTTGTACGGAGCATGCTCCGAATTATATTACCTTAATTGATTTTCGTTGTTATTCCGACGCAAGCATTCAATACTGGTTTGGCAGTGGAAAATGCTCTGCGCTGAGCTTCGCCAGGTCTGCGCCGTCGCAGGTTCTACAAGGTGAAATTGATATGATTAGCATCCCTTTAAACTAAGAGCCTATCCATCAAACTGAACAACTTTACAACGGGAGTAAACCGATCGGAGCAAAAAAAAATCTAAACTGCAATGCCTACTCGACTCAAATGTATGCAACGGCAGATTTTTTTTCGCTCCGATCGGCTTGCGCCCATAATAAAAGTTGTTCAGTTTGATGGGTATTCTTAGTTTAAAAGGATGCTAATGATATCAATTTCACTCTGTATAATGCGTGCGTGCACGTTTTGCTCATAGATTGTCCACTGGCCGTGCCGTTTTTGTCCACTGCGTGTTGTGTGAATTCGTCGGTGAAAAGTCACGCACATACGCGCTTCGTACCAAATGCAACTATCGCAGTGCGATTGTATGAAGCTTTGTCTCTGTACGATATTTACTCGTGTGCTTTGAATGAGGACACACCTCAAGCGAAAAAACAAGTAAATAGAAGATTCTCATGGTTAATGCTGGCATCGCGTGACCGAGAACGAATCGTAACTGATACCTAATGGATCGCGAATCATCACATTTACCGGAAAACAGCTTTTACCTATCATCTTCAGAGAAATGGTTGAAATAGTAGTAATTTGCTGCTATAATGGATTTCTGATTATATTATTTTTCTTTTATTAATATAATACGCTCGTTGGCGTAACGGAATTTCATTTCGGGTCCGGTGAGTTTTTGGATGGGTGACCATTGTACTGCTATTTCAACTCGAGCGTATCCATGCACATTAAGTACTTGGTCCCAGGTAACTACGGAACTCCGTCAGATGGCAGTGAACCAGAGGCCTATCAAGGCGGCTTTTACTCAGAAACTAAGCCATCCGCAATATACGCGTGGTTGCGGTATGGCCCACTCTCTCCCACTATAATTCGTGAGAGGCCTTTTCCCTACAGTAGGATGATACAGGCTATAACTGCCTCCGTGGTCTAATGGTTAAGAACATTGGACTCTTGTCACGGAGGTCGTGGATTAGATTCCCACGGGGGACACCTAGTGATATGTCAATTAGTGCTTTCCCCAGTTGGTTAAGTCATTACAGGCTGAATCACCGATTGACCCGATTGTCCGAAAAGAAATATGATTCCGTGATTCGGAAGCACGTTAAGCCGGTGGTCCCTGTTACCGTCTCTGGTGGTAGTAGTCGTTGCATAAAACCACGTCAGAGGCCGTAAGGCGGTCTGAAAAAACTCTGACACCAGGGCTTGCTGCCCACACTTTAAGAAGGGATAACATACTAATAATTATTATATCGTATTACTATCTTTGTAGTTTTAAAAATGCTCAAATAAATGCATAGTTAACATGCTATAATTACCAAAAGGGGTAGGTTGGTGGTTGTACCAAGACTGAAAATAAAATCATGAATTTTTGTATGTATTGAATTTTTTTTATTTTTTTTTATTTATAATTAATGGACTTTTTGCTTGTGCGTTAGCACTGCATTTCCACCAATGTCAAGTAGTTTGTGGGAGTATCTATCCCAATCTCAGGGATTGTTTTTGATAAAGAACAAGAAGAGATTAAGGAATGCGGAGCCTCGTGGCAGGCAAAGACGCGACGCGCGGACAACACGCGAGACAAGTTCTCGGGTCAGAACCTGCAACGTGACTCCATGTATTGAATTATTGCTGTTGTTAATTGACGTCAAGACGATGGCCAGTATTGTAACTACTATGTTTACACATAACTATCATTTTATTTCTTTACACAGGTGCATTAGTTTGTATAATTTTTTGCTTCTGTGAATTATTGGTGATATGTTTATAAGGTATATTTTAAAAATGTTGTTCACGAAAATGCTTGAAAAAATAGAGCGCTATCAAAATATTTTAAAATAATGATGGCAATGATGTGCTTGGGTTAGGTATAAATTTATCATACATACCCTATATTTGCTCGTACCAATGAGTTTTTAGGAATGTATGTACGATTTGTAACACCACTGGCTTTTCGGTGAAGGAAAACATCGTGAGGAAACCTGCATACTTCAATTTCGAGACATGTATTGTACCCACTGTCCATAATAAGTGGCGACGGGCTCACCCCCCGGCACACTGGACAAAGTTTTGGTACTACTGGTGAAACGTGTACGTTCTGAGGTTACAGAATATCTCTGACTACTCCCTCGGCGAATATAGTCGTGAGCATATGCTATGCTATGCCACCCTATATTTGACTGTTTATCGTACAAATATTGGCCCCTTACGGGATTATAACCTGCGTCCCTCACAGCAGGCAGGTTCACTACCGACTGAGCTATCCAGCCGTCAAATTCAAATTGTAACCAAACCAATATTGAGAAATTCACTTTTTACATTCAAAGCAGTCAAAAAGTGATAAAACAGCAAACTCGAATAGTAAGAAGCTGTAGAAACAGGTAAAGCCTCTCACCAAAAAACACAGAAAAATTTAAATGCCGCATCCCCTACAGGTATGCGCACCATATGAAAATTCAACCCCCAATTGGCTCCGCCTATTAACCCGCTTTTATCCTCTTTGAGGTCGAATTTCGGGAACCATTTTGCGCCTATACCTACGCCACGCTGTAAAAGGACTTACCTAGAAAGCTTTTAACAGCCTTTCTATGAAACAAAATGCATCGAATTTTATAAAACGAGCGTCCTCGTTAGACGCAAGAAAACATCGCAAAACGAACCGGTAGTCAGGAAGTATAATAATGATCAACTCTGATTTCTCATCGCAAAAATTATGATGTGATTTGAATTGAATTTTAGGAAGGGGTACTGCAAGCCGCAGCTTGTAATACCTACAGCGGCCATTGCTGGTCTGCAGGGTGTTAGAGTAAACAGTTGCATTACTTTAAGGAGTGATTGTAACTATGAAACTGAAGAACTTTCTCTAAGAAACATAATAGGAAATAATAAAAAAGAAAACAAATGCAACCGTCTTCCCTAACACCCTGTATACGGGGTGTTGAAAACTTAAATGCGTGTCATACTTAAGGATCCCAAATACCGCAGTGCCTCAAAACGAAAGTCTTTGATCGGTGTATGTTGCCAGTGATGACACATGGAACAGAGACGTGGTCGCTCACTCAATGCCTTATTAAATGGCTGAAAGTCATCCAAAGGGCAATGGAGAGGATTATGCTCGGAGTTTCCCTGCGAGATCGAATCAGAAATCCGCAGAAGAACCAGAGTAACTGACATAGCCAAAAGAATTGCTAAACTTAAGTGGTAGTGGGCGGGGCACATTGCACGCAGAACCGATGGCAGATGAGGCCGAAGAGTTCTCGGGTGGCGACCGGGTACCGTAAAGTGCAGCTGTGCAGCGTGGGTAGACCCCCGACAAGTTGGACCAACGACCTGGTGATGGCGGCGGGAACCCGTTGGATGAGGGAAGAGCTAGACCGGTCGTTGTGGCGATCCTTGGGGGACGCCTAGTGATATGTCAATTAGTGCTTTCCCCAGTTGGTTAAGACATTGCAGGCTGAATCACCGATTGACCCGATTGTTCGAAAAGAAATATGATTCGTGCTTCGGAAGCACGTTAAGCCGGTGGTCCCTGTTACCGTCTCTGGTGGTAATAGTCGTTGCATAAAACCACGTCAGAGGCCGTAAGGCGGTCTGAAAAAACTCTGACACCAGGGCTTGCTGCCCACACGTACCTTAAAATACAGCGTGGTTAGGCCCCCGACAAGTTGGACCAACGACCTGGTGATGGCGGCGGGAACCCGTTGGATGAGGGAAGAGCAAGACCGGTCGTTGTGGCGATCCTTGGGGGACGCCTATGTCCATCGGCTGAGATGGTGATGATAATACTTGAGGGGGTGCTTCACTCCATCAAACTGATAAAATTTCACTTTGGAACCAACACTGAAATAGAGAGAAAAACATCTGCTGTTCCATCTATTCCAAGCCAGAATTACACGGCACTCTAAATAAACAACATAAATCAGAAATGTAACTTGTCACATGAGCGACTTTAAGCGAAGGTAAGCGAAAAGCGATGCTCGGCGTCATAGGCGTTTCGGAAATGAATATTCATTACCTACTTAATTTGCATACGGCGTCATTTTTGCATACGATAGTAATAAACTAAAGTGACAATTTAATTTAGTTAGATAGGTAATTTTTGATTCGGTTTTAAATAGATGTGATCTTTTTTCTCAGCTCGTGAAATGTTAGTGAAAAAATTTAATTAAATATTGTTTTATTACAAAGACGCTGAAATTTTTATAAAACTAAATCTTTTTATCCCTAAAAATACACGGAACACTTTACAACAACAAAAAATTACAATTTGTTAATTCAAATTGAAAGAGAGCTAAGGCGCGATAGCGTTATATATCACTCTGCTATACTATGGATGCAGAACTGTAGAGTTTTTACATAATCTGTCATACTCGGTACACATCGCGACACGCTATACAATGTGAAATTTATATCATTAGCATCCTTTTAAACTAAGAGTCTACCCATCGTTTAAATAAATGTTTGCTAGAGTTCTTAGCTTTGTTCCATGAAAATCGTTTCAGCAGTTTTCAAGTAACTTAAAAATTACGAAATCATTGTATATCTTGATGTGTCGCCGTGTGTACAACTGCCCCCCTAGACAAAGTGACATTCTATTGGCGTTGATGCTAGTAGAAAATGACAGAATGTATGGATTTGACATTAGCGATCGTCAAAATGTTTCGATCGCTAATGTCAAATCCATGCATTCTGTCATTTTCTACTAGCGTCAACGTCAATAGAATGTCACTTTGTCTAGGGGGGCTGTACAGTAAACTTCTACTTTTACTAGTGTCTCCAATACATTTATAAATATCATGGCAACGACTACAATCAGTTAACTTTGTTAGGTCACATATTCAAAAACTAACATAGTCAAATCGCGTGTGGGCCCAAGTTTCATAGTTCAAAATAGAAAATAAGGAGAGAAACTACAAACATGGTCGGTATACTATAACAGAGAACACGAAAGCTTACCTGGCCATTTCCAAGTTAGCTATCGAACGTTACGGCTCATTATAGGCCTTGTTATGTGGACCGGTTTATGCAAAACTTTTTGAGGAACAAGAATGTTTTATTTAATTTAGTTGGATGAGGTCGACCGTAAGAGAGTCGTTTCTATTAACTATATGGCTGCATGTATGTATTACAAGCATATGACAGAAACCATGTTTATATTGTGTCTACATTGTTATTCTATTGTTATCACTTTGAGCTGTGTTGTACCTCCTATATAAAATAGATCGCGATGTATATGTACAGTCAAAACTCATAACCGGTCAAAACCACTTTTAACTGCAAAACTCAATCGGTTGGGTAAGCGAGAAGTGAAGCGACCTACGCCCGCGGCATGATGGAGCGATAAAGCGCTATCGCCCCCTAGCTCCCTTTCTTTTTGCGCGCGAACGAACGAGTTAGCAGGTGCGATAAAACGTTTATCGAGGCACCATGCCGTGGGCGCAGGTAAGGCGCTGGTGGCGGTAGCGGATAGTCAAAAGTAACACAATTATAAACCTTATAGTACAGTTATAGTTTGATAGTTTTTATGATCTGACTTAAAATCTGGTATATAATTTATGCGGACGAAGTCGCGGGTAAACTCTAGTTATTGATAAAATCAATGAATCTCTGCCATTTATCACGTTTTTCTTACATATTAGAAAGGCTAGCTAGCTAGGCTACCAATTCCTATTTTATATATTTTTTTATGAAAAATGCGATGTGTCTTAAACAGAAACAATATCACATGGAATTAATCGTACAACACCATCCAAAGGCAAGTGTGCGCTGAAGCATTGACCCTTGATTCGGTCTCGATAAGACCCGAAAATACTTTGTCGACCGCATACCGACGAAATTGGGTCGTATAAATAAATAATTTTACGATGTTACCCCCACAACTAACACTTAACCACTGCCCTTAAAATGTATAGAAGTAGAAGTCGCGATAAAGCGAAAAATGCCCTGGAGATTGGAAACTTTGTTACAGTTTTCTTACTCGTACCTTACAATTTTCTAGTTTTACTTCAAATGCAAGTTGTAACTAAGGCTTTTCAGGATTCCGTACCCAAAGGGTGAAAACTGGACCCTATTACTAAGCCTACGTTGTCCGTCCGTCCGTCCGTCCTACCTATTTAGGGCTGTAACTTTTGAACCGTAATAGCTAGACAGTTGAAATTTGCTGTCCTATACATTCGGGCCGAGCTAGGTTGACAGTTTTGTATTGGTTCCATAGAGAAAGTTGTTCAGTTTGATGTGTTTGATACTCCCCTTTCAACAGTTTCAGCTAATTTTGTTAGACTTTATACAGTGTGTAAGGGACAGCCCTCCGCAAACTGAAACGGTGAACTCAGACCATCAAACTGAACAACTTTCACTATGGAGCCTACCACCGGAAACGCGAAAAAAATCAGCTGTCCCATATATTTGAGTCGGGTAGGTACAGCAGTTTTGTATGGGACAGCTGATTTTTTTTCGCGTTTCCGGAGGGACGGAGGTAATTTATTTATCAGAAAGTTTTAGTATCAGACATATCTTGGACGTTACTAAAGCTGTTCTAAGAACAGGTCACACGGTCTAGACGATTTGGGGAATTCGTCCGTTTGGTAAATTTGATATTTAAGGAATTGTACAATATGGTATTAGTAATTTTAGGACACTAGACATTTTAAGACTAGACGATTTGGGGAACTAGTCCGTTTGGTAAATTTGACGTTTTGGTGCACTAGTCGCTGCCGTCCGAAGCCTTTCAAATCTCTGTTTCTGTAATTCAAAGTAGCCTTAAAAATTTCGTTGCTATTTGGAATGGAGTATAAATATCAACTTTTTGAATGCTTCGAATCCACTATAGATTTGATAAAACGAGTTTTCAGTGTTTTGTGCGGTGACTGCCAACCAACATGAAAAACATAACAACCAAATTATACAGCATAAATAACTAAAGTCGATGAACATGTCACATCCTTATAGGTACTAAAGTGAAAAATCATCATCAACGATAATCTTACGTAGTAGGTACATAGTGAATACCACAGAACATTATAAGAGGGGTTAGAAATGCAAAGTAATGCTTTTGCTTCGGAGACGGCTGTCGCCACTTGTCTTCCCGCTCACGCTGCTACAATTACTCATGCCCTCTCGCTCGCACCACGCCGCGCGCCTTATGGTGTTATGCAATGTTTGCATAACCTGTGGCGACACGTTCCACGCCTACTTTACACTTCTAACCCCTCTTATAATGTTCTGTGGTGAATACGAACGAGAATTCACTGTATATAATGCAATAGCAAAAACATCTTTCCACAATTTGCGTCACTGATTACGTAGGAGTATAACTTGTTTAATACTTCATACGGTATCCGCTGTTCAAATGCCAGTCTCTTCCCAGCACTAAGCCAAACCTGTGATAAACGAAACAAAGCGAGATAACATTATTTAATCACAGATATCCGTGAACAGTACCAAGATTACTCGATACTACGCATTGTGTTTAAAATTTGGTTTAAATACGTGTGTTTTAATTTTAACAAAGTGCATTCGTTCGAGTTTCACTTAAGGTTTCGTTCAAGGACAAACTAAATTTATCATTGTTGTGAACATTTTTAAAGTGAGGTTATATTTTACGATGGAGTGTACGCCAAAGGATAGCGTTTTGAAGTTCCATCAAGACACTTTGAGGGTTGTTAGAAAGATAAACGGTTTTGATAAAGAAAAGATAAAAGAAGCAGTTGAAGTTTTGGATGAGTGGGTACAAAAGCAGGATCATTTTGTTAAAAAAGATTTTTGTGAGTTTTTGTTTTGCTTTTTATAAGTTAGTAGTAGGTATGTATTATGAAATGAAAATAAAACATGGAAACTATTTTTATAACAAAATCTAGGTTCTTGTAATTGAATAGGTAATATTTGTTATACAGGGGTGTTTTTGAAATTCGGAAGAATAAATATATGAGGCGTGAGTATATGTATGTATGTATGGAAGAATAAATAAACTAAACTAAAATTATAGTTTATGTATGTTTCTTATACAACATGTTAATTAATAAGCGCAAAACCTCATACACCCCAACTGATTTATAACAAAATAATTAGATTGAAATGATAATTTCATTTTTTTAATAATTAAAATTTAAAGTTATTCACATTTTAAGTTTTCAGGCAAAAATGATTTGTTATCATTTCAGCAATGAATGAAAGCGCTAGAGTGCTCGTGAATACATTTTAAGAATCTTGTTTTGGTAGTAAGTAGGGTGAGTGTGCCCGTGTGGTGGGTTGTGATCGAGTTTAGTAAATTTTAAATTTTACAAACTAATTATTTAATATTTTGAAAAAAAAATCCTATGTTGAAAACATGATAATTCGATTCGGCTCTCGATTCTAAACAAACTACTTTCTAGTTTTGCGTTAATTCATTAACACGTTGTATGTTTATTTATAATTTTATATATTATATATATTTACATACAGGGTTAAACTTAATATGCTGACAGTTTTTAAGAGGATGATCAGACCATCAAACTGAACAAATTTCTATATGGGACCAATATCGAAATCGCGAAAAAAAAATCTGCTGTCCCATAGAATTGGGGCGAGTAAGATTTCAGTTTAGTATGGAACAACAGATTTTCTTTTTCGTGATTTCGACATTGGTCCCATAGAGAAAGTTGTTCAGTTTGATGGTCTGATCATCCCCTTAAAAAGTGTCAGCATATTAAGATGATTTTTTTTCGCGATAGATGTTAAATTGATAATTTGTAGAATGGCCAGTTTCATTTATTAAATATTTCTATTATAACTAGGTAGGTATTTCCAATCTCAATATTGTACTGTACCTCGCAAACAAACCAAAAAAAAATGTAAATAACTGTATGTATGTTTTTGGGTTACCATTACCAACATTGAATTATTATTACTAGCTAATGCTTAAATACCTAACCCAAAATTTTATGGTGAACACTTAAATAATTTCACTCAAAACACTTTAAAATAAATAAAATATATATTCTACAGCCAAGGAATGAACATTATTAAATTTCGTTTGGTTAATTTGATTTTATTCCGAAAGATTTACTCTACTACAACTGATTCCTATTTATGGAGAACAGATGCGCTTTCTCTGCATCCAAGAGTTGGTTCTAATCATAGAGTTCGAGTCGAGTTCGCTTCGCTAGCTCCATAGTTTTTTTCTTGGGTGCACATACTTTGTATCGAAATATTACCGAAAAAACGTATGCTATCCACTTGCTAAGTTTGTTTTAATGGTCAGTGCCGTCTTAACCATATTGCCCACCTTGCCAACAAAAAAACGCTTATATTCGTTGGTTTAATTCTTGTAATAAAAGATCTAAATTTGCTTGCACATCGCAAGTTGCAACTACAACAACAAAGTTACAACACTGCAACTGCACTAGCATTAGAAAAGACGCGACATAACGTTGTCGCGCATCATGCTAGTTCCTCTCACATTTATGTATCATTTCGCGATCACAAGATAAAAAAAATGGCCATTTGTGATCATAGATCACTGTCGAGCGAAATCATAAATTCTTAGTTCCTCTGATATTTCTCAGTTTCGTGTAACACTTTTGCCTTGCCAAGCAGTGTGGACCCTGTGGCTTGGAATGGACCACCCTAATTCTTCCCGTGGGTGTCGTACGAGGCGACTAAGAGATTAAAGGTTTCTAATGCAGTGTTTATGTGGAAGCAAGGCTAGCCACCTCAAATTGCTAAATGTGAGCATTGCTATTATTACATTCTTAAACAGAAAGTTGGGAGTTCTAGCGATGGTATATCGCGGGGATCCGTACTGACCACTTTGGATTGAGTTTGGAATACATATCGGAAAAGCAAAGATTCGAAGCTATTGTGTTTTTTATATACCTGGAGAATCTTGCGTTATACTGATTTTTCTTGATAATAAATATATTGTGTTCAAACCATTTCATCATTTCGTTGAGCCTCTCGCAGCCAAGCAAAGCCAAATTTCGCTTTTACTGTACCTAGTTGTAGCAATGTTTCCGGCCACCCGAAAGGGATTAGGGTTGTGAATTTATGTATGTACCTACGTATGTGTAATGCTTTTCGATTACCCGATTGAGCCAAAATTGTTGATCATAGACCAAAGTCGAGAAAATGTTATTAACTGCATATCTATGTAACCTTGGCTCTTTAAAGTACTTAGCAAGTTATCAATATTAAATACCTGACGTATGAGTGTTAACCGTGGGTTAATTAGACATTAACTATTCAAAACATACCACTAAGTTACGTAAATGTTCAGGTAAATAAGTAAAATTTAATAAATGCAAGGCATGCTACTGATACAGGGTTATACATGGTCCTTTTTAATAATATAGTGTCCTTCCTAATATGCTGACACTTTTTAAGGGGATGATCAGACCGTCAAACTGAACAACTTTCTATATGGCACCAACATCGAAATCGCGAAAAAAGTCATCTATTCCATACAAAACTGCAAACCTACTCGAGCCAAATGTATGGGACAGCTGATTTTTTTTTCGCGATTTCGATGTTGGTCGCATAGAGAAAGTTGTTCAGTTGGATGGTCTGATCATCCCCCTAAAAAATGTCAGCATATTAAGAAGGACCCTATATATAACACAAACAAGCGATTTTTGAGCGTGTAGGCGTTAAGAGAAGTTTATTCCGAATGCGTAAATGCACGCTGCGTAAAAACGAAGTGTGGTGATATTTTCAATACAAACAATTAAATTCAATTAAATTTTGCAAAAACAATCTAGAAACAAATATATTTGCTTGTATCGTGTCCGATTTTCGTTAAAATATACAGTTACAATGCTACGATAAATTTAAGATTTGTATGGAATATTTTGAGGCACTGTTACTTTAAAACTGTACATTTTAAGGAAAATCTGACACGATACAAGCATAGAGATTTGTTTCTAGATTGTTTCTGCAAAATTTCATTGAGTTTAATCGGTTAGTATAGAAGTTTATTCCTAATCTTATCCGTTTGTTAATTCTTATCTGGTCCAAACGATTTCTCTAGCCATTCAACGTGTTAATGCTGCTAGTGTGATGAGTTCCTTTGAGCCAGGTGGGTTCCGTGGTGCGGAGAGCATTTAAACCTGTTTTTGTTGCATTACTGACGAAGCGTGAGGTGGATTTTGGTTAGGTAAGTTGACGAAGCATGTTGCGGATCTCTATCTGTTTATTTAAGGTTTTGACGAAGCATGTTGCTGATTACCGGCTGTTGTATTATTATTGACAAAGCTTGTGCTGACTACTTATTTTGTGTAGACATTGACGAATTATTTTGAATTGTAAATTGTAATAAATAATTTTATTGTTTAGTATTGAAAATATCAACAGACTTCGTTTGTATGCAGCGCGCATTTACGCATCGGCTAGTATTGGAAATATCACCAGACTTCGTTTGTATGGAGCGCGCCAACAGTAATATACCCTTAACGGAACGATATTGTCGCGATATCGCCACGGCACTGCTCAAGTATAACTTCTGTTTAGCTGATGCACTGAGACAACAAACTAGAAATCGAACTAGATTACTGAAGAATCTTTATCTTATTTACTGGTTAAATTGTAAAGAGTCAATGACGTTGAAACAAAGTATTATGACCTACTTACTCTGTGTTTACATTATTATCGGAACTCTTGCTGGACTGACAAGCCGCTTATTATTTTTTTCAATGTTATATTGAATCCATCCATCTACATAATTAAGTATAATGTCATTAAATTAAGTAATTTAATAATGTTCATGATCGACATAACGAGGATATTCCTACGATAACACTGACATCAATGAATATTTTTGTTAATACCTACCCAATTAAATTTCAAATAACGAGAAGATACTCGTAGCTTCTAAAAACCAGCATAATATGGCCCGGCCGAGCGTTTACCTATGGGGAGCGTCTTAAGCAGAATGTCGTAATTAAATGCAGAATTTCAACTTTAATCTGATGCTTATTATCAGTCAGATGACTATACTAATTCTCCCAGAACATTTCTCAAAATATCTTGTACTATAGCAAATACTCACGACTATATTCCCCGAGGGGGTAGTCTGAGATATACTGAAACCTCAGAACATCCACGTATCACTAGTACCGAAACTCTGTTTACTATGACGGGAGTGAGCCCGTCGCCACTTATAATGGACAGTGGGTACAATGCATGCCTCGAAATTGAAGCATACAGATTTCCTCACAAATATCTTGTATTTTTAATAATTTGATTTTATAACCGTTTTTAGCCAAACACTATCTGGAGATGACTCTGATATCGTGCAAAGGAATAATGGAACGGGCAAAGGCGAGGCTGGACAAAACGTGTACAGTCAAGACTTTGCTGCCAGAGTATTTTGGAGATTTCGACTGTAGGAGAGATTTCAAAGAATTCGATGGGATTATGTAAGTGTTCTTATTTAAACATTCAAACTGACAGTAGCACGTACGTTCATTGAAGTTAATCCTCCATTAAATCTCTTGGTGTTACTTTTTGTCTTGTTGACGTAGTAAAAGCTAGCAAGAGATTTAATGGAGAATTAACTTTAATGAACGCGTACGTGCAACTGACCGAAATTTAGGTATTTTGTTTAAGGGAATATAATTCGGAGCGTGCTCCATACAAACGAAGTCTGGTGATATTTTCAATACTAACCAATTAAAGTCAATGAAACTTTTCAGAAAAAATCTGGAAACTAATCTCTATGTTTGTATGAAGCCAGATTTTCGTTAACGCATTCGAAGTAAACTTCTCTTAATATTGTAGCACTACCGAAACTCTGTTCATGGTGACGGGTAGGGAGTCCGTCGCCACTTATAATGCACAAGTTGGTAAAATACAATTACGTTTAATTATTATTAATTAATACTTTACAATTATTGTTTTGATATGTTAAATATACTTGACATTGACTGAGTTTTAATAATTGATGATGAGATAAATGTCTATAAGGACGTTATTATCAATCCTTATGACAACAATAACAAACCATGAATTATAGCCAAATGATAAACAGCATTGTTGCAGATAACACTTGTTATATTTTTGCATTAATATTTTTACAAATATCTTCAACGCCAAGTTTACAATGTTATTATGATCTTAATGTATACATGGTCCTTCTTAAAAATATGCTGACACTTTTTTAAGGGGATGATTAGACCGTCAAACTGAACAACTTTTTCTCTGGGACTAATATCGAATTCGCGGAAATCAGCTGTCCCATACATATGGCTCGAGTAGGTTTGCAGTTTTGTATGGAAGAGTTGATTATTTGTTTGCGATTTCGATGTTGGTGCCATTTAGAAAGTTGTTCAGTTTGACGGTCTGATCATCCCCTTAAACATTTTCAGCATGTTAAGAAGGACCCCTATAGATATTCAGGGTCCTTCTTAATAAGTTGACACTTTTCTAAAGGGATGATCAGACCGTCAAACTGAACAACTTTCTCTATAGCACCAGCATAGAAATCGAGAAAAAAAATCAGCTCTTCCATACAAAACTGCAAACCTTCTTTAGCCAAATGTATGGGACAGCTGATTTTTTTTTCGCGATTTCTATGTTGGTCCCATAGAGAAAGTTATTCAGTTTGTCGGCCGATCATCCTTTTAAAAATTGGGCACTACAGAAGAAGATGTATTTTCAATATTGTTTGTTTTATAGGCCACGGTGGGGCATACCTAAAAAATACAAATACGAAATTGTGATTAAGACTTTGTGAATTAATTGAATACAATTCTTTACAGTTCGTACGCAGTGGTTCCACAGCTAACGAAGGACCACAACAGAATATTAGTGTTAAGAAATTGCGGCAATAAATTTGAACCCACTCTTGTTCTCCAGTTCGTTCGGATTTTAATAGTTGTAAGTATTATACATTTTTATTATATCTTATTTCTGATACAAAACATGGATATTAAATAATAAGCTAAGTAGGTATTATAAATTAATTATGATTTTCTCTAAAAAAATTTCACACATCGTTATATAGAACTATATACTATTACCTATTCTGTGAAATCCAAAGAAACTCATACTAATTCAAATGAGAGACTAAGGATTGCGGTGCGTTCCTGCACAAAATATGTGTGATGATGTCACAAATAATTAAAACTAATAATTCTGAGCCATAAATATAAATAAAGTGGTACAAAACCAAAACGAATAACTTTTAGTGAGCTTTGTAGAGTTATTTATATTCACTATAAAATTAAATATCTCCGAAACGTTACACCGTAGGATATTTTTTTTCCATAACAATGTAAGTTTATAATAGCCCTAAAACCCACAACATTTGGTAACTGGCCGCTCGAAAAAAAAAAGTCGCCACCCTCCATCCAAAAATTACCCATAGGCCTTTATATTGATAAACTCAACGAATCGAACCGTGGTGGTCCAGTGGCGAGTAACCTTGCCTGCCGTGCAGGAGGCGATGGTTCGATCCCCGTCCAGACCGACTCGTACCAATGAGTTTTTCGGAATTTATTTACGATTTGTAACACCACTGGCTTTTCGGTGAAGGAAAACATCGTGAAGAAACCTGCATGCTTCAATTTCGAGGCATGTATTGTACCCACAGTCCAATATAAGTGGCGACGGGCTCACCCCCCGTCACACTGGACAGAGTTTCGGTACTACAGGTGAAATGTGGAAGCTCTGAGGTTTCAGAATATCTCTGTCTACCCCTTCGGGGAATATAGTCATATAGTCATATGAGCATATGCTTATGCTTATGCATGCTTAACGAATCGAAGCGTAGCAAGCCCTGGTGTCAGAGTTGCACTTGTCTGATTTGACTGGTTGGCAAATACCCTATTGCAGTAATATCGAGGCTCAATTTTCAAATCGTGGCGTCAAATATTAATTTATTTTGGTTTACAGATTTTCGAATACTTAAAAGCGCATGATTATTCAAATGGAGTCACCATCATCGTAGATATGTCTGATGTCAGTCTAATAGAAGTGGCCAAGAGAGTTCATCTTAGTGAATTGCGCAAAATATCCGCCATTCTAATAGTAAGTATACTATGCAGATAGTATGAGAGTACATTTAGCCTCATCTGACAGGACAGAATCGAATTTTTTTCTACCGCTCAGGAACGTCATTGGTTAGATCGAGAAAGGTCACAGGATTGTCGATGCTGCCGTGTGCTATCACATTCCCGCTATCATTTTCGTCCTCGCAAAAATAAAATCTGCTGTTCCATACATTTGGCTCGAGTAGGTTTGCAGTTTTGTATGGAACAGCTATTTTATTTCGCTTTTTCGATGTTGGTGCCATAGAAAAAGTTGTTCAGTTTGACGGTCTGACTATCCCCTTAAAAAGTGTCGGCATATTAAAAAGGACCCTGAATACTTTTCCAAATACTTCTCCATGCCAATTCAATGGTTGCAACAACGAGCGAGTAATCGAGGTGGGGCATACAGACAGACAGACAGAATGGACGAAAGTATAAGGGATGTTTGACTACGGAACCCTAAAAAAGGTGAAAATTTATTTAAATAATGAAAATAATCTTCTTCTTCCTGCCCTTATCCCATTATTTGGGGTCGGCGCAATATGTCGTCTTCCTCCATTCTCTTTTAGCCGTTATTTCAGCGCACACACCTTTTTTACACATGTCGTCTTTCACACAATCCATCCATCTTTTCTTTGGTCGTCCTCTCTTCATGCAACCATCCACATTCATATTTAACATTCGTGTTGTAATATGCCACTCGTCTCTTCTCATCAAATAATGAAAATAATGTCTTCCATAAATGTTTCAGGAAGCTTACGGAGTGAGAGTGAAAGGTCTACACATAATATCAGCGTCCAGAATAATAAACGGTTTAGTTTGGCTCATCAAACAAGTGCTGAGCGCAAAATTAATAGATCGAGTGCATGTACACAAAACTTTCGATACGCTACACAAGTTTGTACCTAAAGATGTGTTACCGAGCGAATATGGAGGGAAAGAGAGATCGTTAGTTTGTCTTCATGGTAAGTGATTTTATGCGAATTCGAAAAGTATGTCAAATTTCTGTTTGGTTCATAAAAAATCTCCGGTTTTCTCTTTCAAACTCTATGCTCGCGATGTTGTTCGAGTATCTAGTTCTGTAAAAAAATATAGATTTCGAGATGGACCTTCATTGTGTGTCGGCCTTGCGCACGGAGTGTTCCGTACCATCATACAATATTGCAGTTGATTCTCTGCACCGGCATGCAGAGAAACGGCAAACATCAAATGTCAAATTCTGACATTGTCAATACGGGTGTAAAACGTAGATGGAAAGTTTTTAATGTAATGTGTAAAATGAAATGCGTTTCATATCGAACAGAGTGCTTCAGACCAGCAAACTGAACAACTAATCATCTAACATCGAAATCGCGAAAAAATTGTGACCATATCCTGAGATAACGTTTTTTCCTATTATATAGGTTGAAAGTTCATCTCCGCCATCAGTTTATTTTAACTAACTATGGACTGGAATAAATGCATGACTAATTTAGTTACATCTAAAATAAACGAGATTAGAAACTCTATGCAAAATAAATATCGATCGAAAAGCTATTGAGTTATGGTTCAATTCCGGACAAACTGAACCGTGGCTGTTTTAATTGCATTTTTTGTATTTTCTACTCTAAAACAAAGTTACGTACCTAATACTAATATATATTTTTATAATTTTGCAGAGGAATTGGTCGACGTGTTTAGTACAGCGGAAAATCGTTCATATTTCAAAGAAATGAGTGGAGCATGCACCAATGAAATACTGAGGAAGAAAGAAGAAAATAATTCCGATAAAATTACTGTGGATTAAACAATCCAAAAATTTAATAAAGTGGAATTTAATATTTACTTCATTTCCGGTATATGGATAAGTATATTATTAATAATGAAAATGTGATGTACCTATAGGATAAGGCAATGCATGCTAGTACGATTGTTACATGATAAGAAAGAATGAAATAAAAACATATTTGTTTAAATATACATGGATAATAATTATACAACAAACAATAGTTATTACATATTACTTTATTTTTTGGTTGTAAGGGCTTGGTCAATGAACAATAGCTACCGCGACCTGAACAGATCTTTTGTAGCTGTCCCACCCTTTTGACCCAAAGACTTGGACGACTCGTCCAAGCCTGAAGGTCATTTCCTAGGCCCACGGACTTCATGAACCGTGTTATGCTTTTGGAGGAGAGATCCCTAATGTCAGTAGGAGTTACCACGTATCCACCTAGATGACTCCTGCTGTGTAGTAATTACATAGGTACTTATGGATGAAAAAGTCCTCTACACCAAAGGCAGAGTACCTTTGAAGGCTAGCAGCATAATTCCTCTGGATGGCTAGGCTCCTTCCTTGAGTTCAACTTATAAAGTAGATGCACATAATACAGATTTTTGCCAATATTTAGGCTTTCCTTTGAACACAGGTTTCATATGTATTATATAGAAAAATAAGAAATATACTTCATAGCAAATAAAGCCCAGATGTTGAAGATCATTCCTATATTTTTCATTAATATTATGTCTTTGAAATAACGAGAAGATAAAGTCAAAGTCAAAGTCAATATAATTTTTTCAATATAGGAGCTTACAGCACACTTATCAAACGTCAAATCTTTTTTAAAGCTACCACCGCGTCGGAACGTGTTGTCGCTGTAGAGAAGATGCGGCCAGAAACTCTACAACATAACACGACTTAATAACTATTACAATATAAATTCTTAAGCTAAAGTTATGTATACAATAATACATAGTCTATTTAATAAAATAATTGATACTATACACTAAAGTAAATAAACTATAAGCTAGTGACCTCTATATAGTGATAGCTTCTAAAAACCAGAAAAATATGGCCCGGCCCTACTATTACCTATGAGGAGTGTCTTAACTAGTTTCCTTGAAATACTCAATCGGACAGACAAACACACCGAAACAAATGGCACCCGAGAATTTTTATAGGAACATCTTTAATGTCCAGACAGCTTTCCAGTTTTATAATAAGTATTGAAAATAAAAATCCCTTTTTACCAAAGCAACGAAATAGCGTGAGACCATTTGAAGGAGATCAAAGAATAGAGTGTTACGATCTGATATCGATGTTAATAAGTCAATAAAACGTCGTAGGACTGGAAGCAATCTCTTTTTACGAGTCCCGGGACAATAATTGTTACAATCCGCCCTTTGATACTGTAAGTATACGAATATAACACGTATAGTTGGGACGTTAAGTGCGATATTGTTATGTACTTATTTACAGTTAAAGGTTGTCGGTTTAAACATATAGAGATAGAACTCTAGAAAGATTGCATTTTTTAACTTGGTATCTGGTTGACCCTTATGTATGTAACTTACGTAGGTATTCGCGATGATTTAGTCCTTTTTTGACGGATTCCGTGTTTTGTCCAGATTTCTTTATTACCGGTAATCTATATCAATCAAATCAATTTAATTGTACCCATCAGGTTTACGACCGTACTGCCAAACCTAGATTCGAATCCCGAATCGGTCTTGGATGTTATTGACGGTTTTTTAAAGGGATGATCAAATCATCAAACTAAACAACTTTCTCTACGAGACCAACATCGAAATCGCGAAAAGAAAATCAGCTATCCCATACACTTGGCTCGAGTAGGTTTGCAGTTTAGTATGGGACAACTGATTCTTTTTTTCGCGATTTCGATGTTAGTCCCATAGAGAAAGTTACTCAGTTTGATGGTCTGATCATCCTCTTAAAAAAGTGTCAGCATATTAAGTTGGACCCTATATAATACATGAGCGTAGACCTACGGTGTTGCTTGCGAGGTATTCGTTCCAAACAACAAACCCAAAAACATAATTCAATATAGTAAATCATTCAAATACAAAATAATTGTTAACTCCCATAAGCTTAAGCATATGCTCACGACTATATTCCTCGAGGGGGTAGTCAGAGATATTCTGACACCTCAGAACATCCACGTTTCACCAGTAGTACCGAAACTTTGTCCAGTGTGACGGGGGGTTGTTAACTGTTCTATTAATAAGTAATTAATTAATAACACTAAACAGGTCGTTAATTCTGAACGATAACGCTACACACCAACATTACATAATCAGTTAGTTATAATAATTATAGCCATTAGAATACCACTGTAGAGCAAATACCTCCTCTCAAGATTAAGGAAATTGGACCATATCGTACCTACGTATCTACTTATTCCAGGCCTGTCTCACTCCACAGCTCAGGTATGCTAGACGGCGATCCCCACCGAGGGGTGAATGACAATAGGTTAGGTTTACCGTTTTGCCGCCATTTTGTGAGTAGTTAATGCGAGACTTGAAAACACGACGTCTCGCTTCCAGCACGTGAAAGAATGAAAGAGGGAGACTATGTAAAGGAAACTTTCCTGTCTAATGACTTGGTTCATTTTTTTTGCACATGCGCCGTTGTGACGGTTGGTAGGTTATTCGCGAATTGTACGATAGGACGGGTGCGAATAACTTTGCACCTTATTGCCGTGCGGAGATAGTCGCTATTTATTTAAATCTGTTTTCGAAGTGATTATTCTGTACGTGTATTTATTCTGTGCTTATTCTTAATCGTGTTTACTAACGTCTACTATGGATTATGACGTGACACAAAATAAATGAATTGAATTGAATTGAATTAACTGCACGCCCAGTGCGTATTGGTAGATGCAAGTTAGTGGTAAACATAAACATGCTGTCTCGGAATTTTTAAGCCGCATAGGCCTCCGATCTGGTTTCAAGAATAGACCAGGTACCGTCGGAGGCTAACAGGCCACGTGGGTTGTTCTTGAGCGAATACCACTAAAACGATCACCCATCCATGGAATGACCGGACCTGGTTTGTTTCACATCGGTTAACCGTTTCCAATACCGAAGCTGCACTACAAAAGAGACAAGTAGACAGGACCTTTTCGTATTTCTACTTTTACTCGATGTAAATGTAGATAATGTAATCGTACCAAGTAAACCTCATAACTCACCTGATAGGTATATATATCTTAGGTTCCTAACCTACCTGTTTCAGAAAGCCAATCCGAAATCTCTGGAGGATAATTCTCAGCTTAAGATTTAGAGCTTTATCTTACAATTCTTTAACCGATTTTTCTAATGGTTTTAATACTGTTGGGATAAGACCTTAAGGTATATTTTAACGGGGAACAGGGGCATTTCTTCGTAGGCACATCCTGGATACACATACAAACGAGCTCGTACTGACATGAAGAGATACCCAAGCACGTGCCTTACTGAATGACTGAGAGAGACATCTACCATTGCTTACTATCGTTCATTTCCCTTACCAACGGAGGGGGTTAGGTCTAAATAAAGGAGGTCGCAGTGAGTGTCCGTACTGTACGCATTAGTACTCATATTATACTGTGGCGTTTTCGTGTCTGATTCGAATCGCTATAGTAGCGCAACGTTTTTTTTTAATTCTAATTTTTTTTTTTTTTTATTCGGTCTTTTAACTCTGAGGTTATGCCAGCCCAGCGCAACATTGAGAACATTTTTAATTAGAATCTTTTTCGAAATTTTTTTCTTCCCATGGGTGATGGAAGATGAGTAATCCTTGACATTAGCCTATACAGGGTGTAAAAAAAACAACACCTGAAAACTCAATGTGAAGGTACCCATAAAAAATCGCCTGTTCCATAAATTTTGCGCGGTAGGTATTTAAATTTTTGTATGAAATAGCAGACTGTGTATGCAGGTTCTCCCTGCCCCCTGACGCCCCGCACGATTGGCCTGTCGCGACCGCTGACCTTCACCACTATCACTTTTTATTACACTATAACTAGACCAACAAGAAAGTGATGAGTGAATGAACGAAATCTCTCACTACTACAGCGGTGAGGTGTAGGTAGCGCTCTATCGCGCCACCAACACTCGGTTTTTTGTTGTTGGGTACAAATATTCACATCTATCGGATCCATGGAGACCTAGACAACGTATCTTTCGATTAGCGTTAACAATAGTAGAAAAAATAAAAAAATTATGATACCTACTGTAGATAGAAAAGGCCTAGACAACATGCAGTTTATGACAGTTTCTGTCGACAGTGAGCGTTATGTTTTGAACGCTTGCTGTCGATCGACCAGACCTTGTAGATAACGCTAGAAAATTAAGATAAACAAAAAACCCGACTGCATAAAAAACCTATAAACTGAAAAGAGAAAAACAAGCTCTATAATCACTAATCAGCTACATCAACTTTGTTTGAGCAAATACATTTTGATTCTTATTAGGTAGGTTTCGCAAACGGGGACAACAAATATTTTTGATTGGTTATTGATTGGTTTGTCCCCGCCTGCAATACCTACCTAATAAGAATCAAATTATATTTGCTCAAACAAAGTTGATATAGCTGATTATTGATTATAGAGCTTGTTTTTCTCTTTTCAGTTTATAGGTTTTTTATGCAGTCGGGTTTTTTGTTTATCTTAATAATTTAGTTTATTTCATACTTTTTAGTCTTGTGTCGAAACGAAAACATAAAAGTACTAAAATATTTAGATATTTGGAATCGTCTGATTACTATCTTTCATTTGATACCCATACTGTAATTTTTAACAAAAAAAATTGTTTATTCCCCCTCTCTTTTTTAATTCGTAGACGCCATCTTAAAATAATATACCCTATGTCACCCTCACGATTTTTGCAAATCCAATGACACCTCACACATTAAAATCCATCAAGCCGTTTAGGCTGTAGGCCGTGCCAAAGAAATAGACATACAAACATACATACATACATACATATATACATACATACATACATACATACATACATACATACATATATACATACATACGCTCGAAAAACATAACCCTCCTTCTGGCGCAGTCGGGTAAAAATGACTGGCGGCTGGAATTTGACAGCAATTTCAAATTTTCAATCGAGCATTTAAAAAAAAAGTGAATTATTGAGTGAACTGAACGCTAACCATTGAGCAGATTTCGTTTTTTTTCTCTAATGTCTATCATTCTGTCGTTTTCTGAAGTCGTCTTAAGAAGCGAGAGCATTTTGTCTAGGCCCCTGTGACCTGTCTGGGCGTTAGTCCAAACAGTTCATTGATTCTGAAATTGAAGAAGGCATAATACACTTAGGGCATCGAGTGCTATCACAATTTTCAATGTGTAACATGATAATAAACTATTTTAATTTGTTTCTGAATTCCCTAAGGTAACGAACTAACGCGATCTGCGGTGGCGGTTGCGGACTAATAACACATTTCTGCCATGAATTAATGTATGAATGATACAGACCTGTTAACCGAAATTGTCTTTACTAATTAATTCGTTATTTCAGTCGTGTAAGGACGCCACCGAGAAATGTCACGCCTATGGGACATAAACTCATCACGAAATAGGTGGTACCTCACGTCCTTTCATTGTGAATTCTAAAAAAAAAACTAACGTTTCGGACCATCCTAGATCCTAGGTATAAAAATGGTGTTAGGGTAAACAGTTGCATCACTTTAAGGGGTGATTTTACCCATGGTACAGAACAACTAACCCAATGTAAAAGAGGGAAATTCGGTAAAAAAAACGTTTCATACAAACATCGGATCAGCTGATAGAATTTAGTATGGAAAGTACAATATTTGTTTTTGCTAATTTCCGATTCCCTATAGGTTTATTAGGCAAAGTTATCCAGTATCACTACAATCACACTTTAAAGTAATGCAACTGTTTACCCTAAAACCCTGGATAAAGTGACCGCAATCCGCTATTATGACCGCAATCCGCTACTATTTGACCGTAACAACCTTGAATTTCAACAGCTTTATCGAGGTCCTAATTCAAGTCCAACAAACACTTGAAGTAATGTTGTTCAGAATAATATTTAACAATATAAACTTATTAGTTATTCGAGTTTATAATGTGGAGGAGTATCTAATAACACGCACTACAGGCTAAAGGCTAAACTAATCAAAACTTTTAGACTAAATTTCAATTTATATGTATACAGGTATTTTTAGTTATCCAATTAAGAAATTTTCCACTCTTATTGTATCGGAAAATGTGTACCTAATTGTACTATAAATATTGATAATTATGCTTGTACCACAGAGTACTAAAACTCATTTCCACTGACAATTATTTTCGGACCTGCAGTTGGACCCTATACAACTTAATGAATAAACGCAAAACTAGAAAGTAGTTTGTTTAGAATCGAGACCAGAATCGAATTGTCATGGTTTCAACATAGGTAAATTTTTTCAAAATATTAAATAATTTGTTTGCAAAATTTCAAATTTACTGAACTCGATGTCAACCCACCACACGGGCACACTCACCCTACTTACTACCAAAACAAGATTCTTAAAATGTATCATGTTATTATCTCTTTCATTCATTGCTGAAATGACAACAAATAATGTTTGCCTCAAAACTTAAAATGCGAATAACTTTAAAGTTTAACTATCAAAATAATTAAATTATTGTTTCTATCTAATTATTTTGTAATAAATCTGTTGGGGTGTATGAGGTTTGGCGCTTATTCATTAACACGTTGTGTATTATAATTTACTATTTATCTTTAGCTTTTAACCATTTAAGCTGCACGGAAAATGCAGTAAGGTCAATACTTACAATACGCATAAATGCAGTTTGAGGTACGAGAGTTTTTTTTTACACTACTCAAAAGTACAGTAATTGTTGAGCCTCATCTGGCAGCACGGAATCGCATGTTTTCACGTTCTATCCTTTTCTGTCGCTCAAAAACGTCATTTTTTAGAGCGAGAAAGCCAGCGGGAATGCAATAGCACGTGGCAGCACCGGCAGTGCTGCGACCTTTCTCGCTCTAGCAAATAACGTTCCTGAGCGACAGAAAAGGATATAATAAGCACGGAAGTCAAGCATCTATTTATGTAAAAATTCAGTAGAATTTTTTTACTTTATTATCATTAGACATGGCATTGGACTCGTCATATTCCCAGATACTAATTTAAATGTAGTAGGCTGTGTTACTGCGTTCCAAGTACACATTGATAGACTGCAGTACTGTTTAATAAACAGCAAAGAATTTTGAATATTTTGTACATAACTAAATAGCATTAACTAACTTCAGGGGTGCAAGAATGCAGTAATACCTTACTTACTGCATTTCGCATACTGTACCCTAATTTTTAGGTAGTAGTATTCGAAATTTCACTTTGATTCAATAAACTTTATTAAATTATTACTAAATACACTATAAGCTATGAAGCGTAAGCAATATATCAAAAGTTTGTTATTATTAGAACAGTTATTAAAAACCTGTCCAAAAAACACATTTAAAATTTCTGGCACCATATGCGGCAGAATTTGTATTTACATTTTCATAAAAGTACATTCAACTTTGATACGACCATTGCTAACTGGAGCCCGATTGCGCTAAGTTAAAACATCGAAGTTAGATTCTTATCCAATTTCAGTTCTGATCATATTGCAATTCAGTTAAAGTCCATGTAACTGACAGCCCTTAACGTCTGAGCGATCTCTCAAAACGGTTCTAACGGCTGTCAAGAGCAGCCCTGCTGTAAATCAGTATAAGTGATTTTCATGCGTTACAACTCATGCTGACACAAAAAAAGAAGATCAAAGTACAAAAACCCGGTAGGTGCCTAATATACAAGGTGTTACAAAAATACAAATAAACATTTAAGGAGGTGGTTTAGACCATCAAACTAAACAACTTTCACTATGGGAGCAATATCGAAATCGGGAAAAAAAAATTTGCTCTTCCATACTAAACTACAAATCTACTCGAGCTAAATGTATGGGACAGCAGATATATTTTTTTACAATTTCGTTGTTGGTCTCATAGTGAAAGTTGTTCAGTTTGATGGTCTAAACCACCCCCTTAAAAGTTTTAAATTTTTATTTTGACTTTTGTAACACCTTGTAGAATGCTAATCTTTTCGGAAACGTCCCTTTTAAACAAGTGTCCACCATTTTAAATCAAGGTCTATTTCTTAAAATTTGTTTCCCTTTAGGTATTCTCTGACTTTTGAATTATTGCCGTTAAATTAAGACAGGTCCAATACATTGCTCAAGCAGTAGTGATAACAAACGAATCAGGCATTTGCGTTAACGTTTCAACTGCCTAGTTCGTAAATCACATAAGGGTTAAATAAATAGTTGTACCTCTATAGAAATACATTATTGTGTTATAGTAATCGCACTGCAAATAATTCTAGACAAGATTATGATAATTCTATTTGCTATCATCAACCTATGTCACAGAATAAATTTCACCTAAGTAGCATAAATCTACAGCATAAACATAAGCATATGCTCACGACTATATTCCCCGAGGGGGTAGTTAGATGTATTCTGAAACCTCAGAACATCCACGTTTCACCAGTAGTACCGAAACTCTGTCCAGTGTGACGAGGGGTGAGCCCGTCGCCACTTATAATGGACAGTGGGTTCAATACATGCCTCGAAATTGAAGCATGCAGGTTTCCTCACGATGTTTAAGTTTTTATATTATTATATTATAATACTCGTATTATTATAAGAAAGAGTATCTACATACTACATGCAGAATGGACACTCCCTGCCTCCCAAAACTCTTTTTGAATGGACGGGTGTCAATGCGTTTTATTTACGAAAAAGTCATGTACAGCACGCAACTTAAGTTGTTGTAGCCCTAGACTCCGTTTCGCATGTGCTGACATCATCTGGTCAATCTCTGTTTTTTGTACCTTGACCTGGATGACATATCTGCAAAGCACAGGCGTCATGAATAAACGTGAGAATGAGAGTAAGTCGGCCTCGCGAGTCCTGTTTAGGTTGTTGTTGTTGAAAGCAAGTTCGAGGTTAACTTGTCACGCCATCGAGTGCCACGGATTTCTCAAGATCATGATTTTCTCCCCAATGTGGCCTTAATGTCGATACTGCTTGCTTATTGTACTGGTACAGAAGATTCCTATCGATGGCAAAGTACGGAAACAAAACAACAATGTTTAAGTAACAAAAACTTTAGTCGAAAAGTTTTTGCCCTTTCTATCAAAGTTTATGAATAAGCACCATTTCGTTGATTTGTACCCAATTTTATTTTAGTCTTGTTTCACCGTTTATCTTTGTTGCAATTTGAATAATTTTGGAAATCTTATTCAAGCTTCTACGTCTGTTTTTACCTCAGAGGAAGGATCTCCATAGAGTCCGCATAAATTTACGATTGTAGTTAGTCTCTTTTGTCTTATGACGTACCTTTAATAGTAGAAGGAGATGGAACTATAGATATTTGTTTATGCGGCTGTCCACTTTTTTTTTAGCTATTGTGTGTGAAAAGTGACCGTAAACATAAGGCCATATGTCACTTGGTGCCTTTTGTCCATACTACTTGACACCACACACTCAAACCTAAACGTCAAAAAAAGTGGACACTTTACAATTGGTATGGCTCACTCTATTCGGTATAATCTCTTTGGTTTTTACCTCGAAGAATAGTAATTATTGTCTATGATACAAAATTACTCGGTTTTCTAACAAATCTCTAGATGGTTATCTCTGGATGGCTTAGATGGTTCGGTCACGTCTCTACGTGACCGAACCATCTCATCCATCCATCTCATTCTCTCTAGAATGAATGAAAGAAGACTTACAAATGAAATATGTATATCAAGCAAAGGTGAGTGGAAGTATTGGGAGAGGACGTCCAAGGAAAACATATCATGATCAAATCAATGATCTTTTCCGAAAAGGACAAGTGCGTAGCAGCCTCAATCGACGGAAGTGCATGAAAAGATGTATAAATGTGAATAAGGCTAAAGAGGTGTGTCAGAGTCGTAGCGTGTGTCGGTACGTGGTCTCTGCCTACCCCCATGGGACAATGGCGTGAGCTTTCGAGAGCCAATTTTTAGGGAGCCAATTCCGATAACGACTGCTTTATGAGAAAACCGTCGAATCCAACTAGGCTGGGTAGCGGTCGGGAAAGTTACGTAGTGTCTTCTCGTCCCAAATACCGCAGTGTCTCAAGACGAAAGTCTTTGACCAGTGTGTACTGCCAGTGATGACATACGGAATAGAGACGTGGTCGCTCACTCAAGGCCTCATAAAAAGGCTGAAAGTCACCCAAAGGGCAATGGCTCTCCATTTAATTATGCTAAGCTCGGAGTTTCCCTGCAAGATAGAAATGAAGAGATATCGTAAAATCCAGAGTAGCCGGTGTTGCCCAAAGAATTGCTAAACTTAAGTGGCAATGGGCTGGGCACATTACACGCAGAACCGATGGCCGATGGGGCCGAGGGCATGAGTAATTGTAGCAGCGTGAGCGGGAAGACAAGTGGCGACAGCCGTCTCCGAAGCAAAAGCGCTACTTTGCAATTCTAACCCCTCTTATAATGTTCTGTGACTGAAACGGTAAATTAAGACCATCAAATTGAACAACTTTTACTATGGAGCCACCCTCAGAAAACGCAATCACTTGCTCCATACAAAACAGCTGTACCTACTCGACTCAAATGTATGAAATAGCAGATTTTTTTCACGTTTCCTGAGGGTGGCTCCGTAGTGAAAGTTGTTCAGTTTGATAATCTGAATTCACCGTTTCAGTATTTGCTAGGCTGTCACTTACACTCTCTATAGTCCGGTAATTAGAATAAAAAACCTGTTCTTGTCTTTACCCTAGCCTTTGACTATTTACCAATAGCGTGCCTTCTTCTTCCTGCCCTTATCCCTTTATTTGGGGTCGGCGCAATACGTCGTCTTCCTCCATTCATCTCTTTTAGCCGTCATTTCAGCGCACACACCTTTTTTACACATGTCATCTTTCACACAATCCATCCATCTTTTCTTTGGTCGTCCTCTCTTCATGCAGCCATCCACATTCAGATTTAACATTCGTCTTGTAATATGCCACTCATCTCTTCTCATCACATGTCCATATCACGATAACCGATTACCGCGCAGCTTTTCATTCACAGGAGCCACTTTCAAACTTCCTCTAATATACTCATTCCTAATCTTGTCCATTCTAGTAACCCCACACATCCATCTCAACATTCGCATCTCTGCTGCATGCAGTCGTTTTTCATATTTACCAATAGCGTGCCGTCAGTATCTAAATAAAAACATATAAAATAACTTTGCAAATTATTTTCTAGTTTAATACTCAGTTAGAAATGTTTCTGTTTGGTTACGTACACAATACCTATTATGTTATACGAGTAAACTTCGCGGAGACCACACGCAAATCGTAATCGCAATCAAAGTTTTTGATTGCCCTTTGTTTGTGTCTAGTTTGCATGGTAAAGTTCCAATATATACGTACCTATAATAGGGATATAACTAGTTTGTACCTTTTAATATATTTATATCAAAGTATCGAATGAGCCAAATGTAATATAACAATTAGAGTCAACCAGATCTACAATTTTAAATCTACAAATTTGCCGCCCTCTAAACAATATTTTTCAAGAACTAAAATACTTGCTAAAATACTTACTTAAACTTTTACAAAATAGTTTGTTACCTATAGCTATACCTATATTCTATAGATTTTCCTAGAATTTTATTTCAGCGTCGAAGTCAAATTATAACATTGCCAGTGCCAACAAGCGCTCTTGGGACATTGTGGAAAGTTAATAATTTTAGATGAGTTTCCTTGTGCTGAAGCTTCTTTTACAAAAATCAAATGTTGTAGGCTTGGATAGGTTACATATCAAGATTGACAGTCGAAGCTAAGAAATTTGCAACCAGTGTTGGCCTCTAAACTCTATCCATATACACGCTCACAGACATCGTTTGTATAACGCCTCACGCACACCAACCTAAGAAAGTTGGCCCGTTTTGTTTTATACGGTAGAAGCGTTAGGCTCATTCTAGACATATAGTATTTCTAAGGTTGTAGGTAGGGTTGCACTACTGCTTCTTTAAAGTATTGCAGTAAGGGTCTTTGCACATTTATCGACGCAAACTACGTGGCGAAACATTATACAGGTTTCTTCTTTTCAGTAAAATTAAAACAGAACAGAACAAAAAAACAGTACACTGAAACGAAACTGAAAAGTATAAACCTCGTCTCATTAAGAGGATACCAAGTCTGTTGTGCTGCCCTCAATGTTTTTTTTTTTTTCAATTTATAATAATTATCATAAACATTTAAAAAAAAAAGAAAGTCACATTATGATTTCAGTAATTTTTAGGATTCCTTAGTCAACAAGGAACCCTTATAGTTCCGCCATATCCATCCGTCTGTCCGTCTGTCTGCGGCTTAGCTCAGATACTAGTATATTTAACGAAAATCTGACACATATACAATATGCTTGTAGCATAGAAATTAGTTTCTAGATTGTTTCTGAAAAATTTCATTGACTTTCATTGTTTGTATTGAAAATGCAGGGTCTAACTTAATATGCTGACAGTTTTTTATGAGGATGATCAGGCCATCAAACTGAACAACTTTCTCTATGGGACCAATGTCGAGATCGCGAAAATAAAAATCTGCTGTCCCATACAATTGGGTCGAGTAAGACTTCAGTTTAGTATGGAACAGCTGAATTTTTTTTCGCGATTTCAACATTGGTCCCATAGAGAAATTTGTTCAGTATGATGGTCTGATCATCCCCTTAAAAAAGTGTTAGCATATTCAGAAGGACCCTATATGTATAACCAGACTTCGTTTGTATGGAGTGCGCCAATGGTAATATACCCTTAATATTGCAAATAGGACGCTCTTGTATGCAGCGCGCTCTGACGCACTGTTCACTTAACACCAAAATCACAGGTCCGGCACTTCAAACAACGTTTTGGATTCGACATGATGGCGTTCGCATATGCGCGCTTGACATTTGCGTAGGGTTGACTTACCACGCATAGTTTGCACATCATTTAAATTTCGTTACTCTTTATTGTTCCTTCTGTGATTAAAAATAGTATTTGAGCTTAAGAATTACTGAAAATCTGAAAATTCAACGTTTTTATGCACTGAAAAGATTCAATTTTATGAAGTCAAATACTACGGGTGCGCGCGCCTGACTGCATTCCCTTGCTCGATTTCCCTCAAGTTTCCCAGAAAGTGTGAGGGGAGATGGGGAATCTGAAGTCAGAGGGGGGCAGGGAGTGGCCGTTCTGTATATAGAACTATATACTATTACCTATTCTGTGCCAAAATAGCAGCGGCTGGCAGTTTGACAGTAGCACAGCTTGTGAATAAAGTAAAGTTTCTGACTGTCCCGAGAGGGAAAAGTCAACATAAAACCTCCATTTATTAAACAGCTGCTAACAATGTAACTGATACGAGTACATTATAATTTATAACAGTGATACCGTGGAACGTTTTGTCGCATCATTATTGGACAGAATTTACGGGCAGCAACAAAATTTTATACCCATCAAGCCAGCAGCAGCACGGTTTTTGTGCAGAAAAGTGGACCTGTCCAATAGACGATCAGTCTAATTCGAAGGATAACAAAGAATAAAACTGATATTCAATGTTATACAAACCAAAAAGAAGCAGGTATATTACTAATTTTACGCGCCATTTTCTATGAAGGGAATAATAAAACTTGTGTAAAATATCATTGCTAACATTATCATTTAATGGTTGCGCCTGCGACTTCGTACGCACCGACCACTGACTTTAAGTACTCATAACTTTTGATTGAATTAACTTGAATTTATTAGTAGTCTTTTAAGTGATACTTGCACAAACAAACAGCAAAAACGATAGAATGATTGTGTTTTATTAAATTTCATTGACGTATGTATTTTTTTCGTATTTGTTTTTTGACGTGTTTCAGAAATTTAGAGCTTGAGTTTCAGCGAAATATAACATTCTAAGTGAAAACTTTCGTTTTTAGCTAGGTACTTAAAACAATTCAGATAAAAATGGTCTCAATGCATTCCAATGCCGTATCCTAAACACCCCCTATGCATATTTTTGTAAATATCTTGGTTGTACATCCAGCCCTTTTTTTACAGTTTTATTATACTTATGTATAGATATACCAAAATAAAATTGATATCATTAGCATCCTTATAAACTAAGAGTCTACCCATCAAACTGAACAACTTTTACCAGGGGAGCAAACCCGCCGGGAGTAAACTGCAATTCCTACTCGACTCAAAAGTATGCAACAGCTGATTTTTTTCGCTCCGATCGTTTAGCTCCCATAGTAAAAGTTGTTCAGTTTGATTGGTAGACTCCTAGTTTAAAGGATTCTAATGATATCAATTTCACCCTGTATAATATGTGTTGAAGATAATAGTTGTAGTTGATAATGATTATGATTTATTGAAGTAAAAGTTTGTGTCTATGTGTTCTTAAATGTCGAGGGTGTACCTCTGCTGTATAATCAATAGAGGTTTATGATGATGGTAAAAATAATATAAAACTATCAAATTTTTTCTTCCAACAGTACAAGCTGCACTAGCCCGCATTTATCGACGCTAAGCGTTCGTAATTAATCGAACTTGCTATATAATTTGTCTTCGTCACTCCGCAAATAGCTAATTCCTACACATTAGGGACACAATGGACCCGGGGCCTTTTATTGATTACCCCCTATTGTCCGCTTTGGGCCCTTAAATGATACAGTTTGGCACTATTTAAAGTGATAGGTATCGTTAGTGGAAAGCCTAAATAGGTATTAGTAGTTTAGGTTTATTGATGCTTATTTTTTGGATAACTTGAGAATGGAATAGAATCTTTGACTATTTGGGTATGCAGGGTCCTTCTTAATATGTTGACACTTTTTTAAGGGGATGATTAGACCGTTAAACTGAACAACTTTCTCTATGGCACCAACATCGAAATCGCGAAAAAAAAATCAGCTCTTCCATACAAAACTGCGGGGGGCGAGGTAACATGAAATCCGCATTTTCGTTTTGCGTCTCCAACATTGTTTTCAGACCAAGTATTCTCAATTTTACTACTACTGTCTGTCTCAATTTTGTATGAAGAAAACTTCTGAAACTATGAAACTTTCCCCAACAAAGCCAATTCTCGCACCAATGAATACTCACTGATCATTTAAGTTAAACGGTTTCTAACTAACAACCGGATTAGTTTTACGCCGTGTTATGGTGGATTAAGCACTTTGTTTTGAGGATTAGCGTGTTTGTAAACACATAACTTACACGGAGATAGACAATCCAGTCCCTTTTACTACAATTTGGAGTAAAATGACAACTATTAATTTCTGAAGACCTTCAAAAAAATCGTTGCTAAAATTCATTACTGTTTGCCGCTTCAATAATTATTGTAGAGTAGATATGACTGAAATCTGTTTTCTTAAACGATACTTTATTTCAAATAAAGACGAAAAGATTTTCCGATTCTTATACAACGTGTTAATGAATTAACGCAAAACTAGAAAGTAGTTTGTTTAGAATCGAGAGCAGAATCGAATTATCATGGTTTCAACATGGGTATTTTTTTACAAATTATTAAATAATTTGTTTGTAAAATTTAAAATTTACTGAACTCGATCTCAACCCACGGCTCGGGCACTCTCACCCTACTTACTACCAAAACAAGATTCTTAAAATGTATCCATGAGCACGTTGGCGCTTTCATTCATTGCTGAAATGATAACAAATCATGTTTGCCTCAAAACTTAAAATGCGAATAACTTTAAATTTTAAGTATCAAAATAGTGAAATTATTGTTTCAATCTTATTATTTTGATATAAATCGGTTGGGGTGTATGAGGTTTTGCGCTTATTCATTAACACGTTGTATAGCTTTCTGGCCAATTCCGATTTGCAATTATAATTTATTTATCAGAAAGATATACTACCCGACATTTATTGGACGTTACTAAAACTGTTGTAAGAATAAGTGTTTCAAATGTCTGTTTCTGTAATTCAAAATAGCCTTAAATGTCGCTATTTGAAATGGAGTATAGAATTTATAACAACGTACTTTATACAATCAAGTCAAGTCCTGTATAAAGATGAGGATCTTCAAACCATCACAAACTCATCGAAACATTAAAAACAACATCGAAATCGCGACAAAAAATGCTGTTGCTGCTGTTGTGTAAATTGTGAACTCCAGGATTATACGTGTTAATGAATAAGCGCAAACCCTCATACACCCCAACTGATTTATAACAAAAAAATTAGGTTGAAACAATAATTTCATTATTTTGATACTTAAAATTTAAAGTTATTCGTATTTTAAGTTTTCAAGCAAAAATGATTTGTTATCATTTCAGCAATGAATGAAACATACATTTTAAGAATCTTGTTTTGGTAGTAAGTAGGATGAGAGTGCCCGAGCGGAGGGTTGAGATCGAGTTCAGTAAATTTGGAATTTTTCAAACAAGTTATTTTATATTTTGAAAAAAAAAATCTATATTCAAACCATGATAAGCCGATTCTGCTCTCGATTCTAAACAAACTACTTTCTAGTTTAGCGTTAATTCATTAACACGTTGTATATTTGTTGCCACTTAGTGGCTACGTGGACATTTGAGTCCGGTATTCAAGTTTTTACTGTAGCGTAAAGTATATGTCGAATGAAAATTTTATACAAAAAGAAACGATATTTAGCATTGTCCTTACAAATGTGAGCACTAATATTCAAAAGCAATTTCATAAATGAATGTCTTTGTACATTCACGTTTTCATTCAAACCGCAAATATTTAGACTGCAGTAAAATAAATATGTAAATAAAAAAACTTCATTATACGACCGTCAGAAAAGCAAGCTTTTGATGACAGAAATATACAGTGACAAAACAAACTAACATACAGAAAGGTTCTTCATAAAACCGAATGTAATAAAAACTCAAAATATTAAAGCTACTACCAACGCAGTTCGCAGCGAATTCATATTTATTTCAATGATGTTTTTAAAGCCGTTCCCAACCATTTTCTCTTAACATCAAACTCAAGCTGCAAATGACGTACTTACCTAATGTAAAATAACGAATGAATTTTGCAAAACTAAGTTGACTGTTAGAGTCGAGACGAGTTGGTCTGCGAACGGTTGTGTAAATCATGCGCATTTTTGCTGGCCACGAGGCTCCGTCAATTTGTATTAACTCAAAATAAGTCTTTTTTCATAAAAAATACCTTGATATCACGATATCTATCATGCTGGCTTCTTCAACTATCAAAACCTGATACACTAAAGTTATAAACCACGAATTTTTAATTACTAACATAACTTATGTATACTTTTTCTACCAATGTTTCTTAGGGAAAATTGTATCGTTTCATTGTTTGAATACACCCTTAAAATTATGTAAGTAATTAAAAATTTGTAGTACCACCCTTATACAACGTGTTAATGAATTAACGCAAAACTAGAAAGTAGTTTCGAATCGAGAGAATCGAACTATCATGGTTTCAAAATAGGTAATTTTTTTCAAAATAATTAATAATTTTGCTTTTAAAATTTCAAATTTACTGAACTCGATCTCAACCCACCGCAATGGTACACTCACCCTATTTACTACCAAAACAAGATTCTTAAAATGTATCCATGAGTACGTTAGCGCTTTCATTCATTGCTGAAATGATAACAAATCATTTTTGCCTGAAAACTTCAAATGCGAATAAGTTTAAATTTTAAGTATCAAAATAATTAAATTATTGTTTCAATCGAATTATTTTATTGTAATTCAGTTGGGGTGTATGAGGTTTTGCGCTTATTCATTAACACGTTGTATAATTCGGAGCGCGCTCCATACAAACGAAGACTGGTGATATTTTCAATACTAACCAATTAAAGTCAATGAAATTTCTCAGAAAAAAATCTAGAAACGAATCTCTATGCAGATTTTCAATTAAATGTATAGTTTTAAAGTTACAGTGCCTCAAAGTTTTCTATACGAATCTTAAATTAATCCTAGCATTGAAACTGTATATTTTAACGAAAATCTTACTTCATACAAACAGAGATTAGTTTCTAGATTGTTTCTGAAAAATGTCATTGAGTTTAGTTTATTGGTCAGCATTGAAAATATCACCAGACTTCGTTTGTATGCAGCGCGCATTTACGCGTTCGGAACAAACTTCTATTAAAGTGATGTTAGTAATTAAAAATTAGTGGTGTATATTAATTGGTCATAAGTAGTGCATTTTAGTCAAACTCGATGACATGCCATCGTTTCAACGGAAGAAATACAAGGTTATCTTTATTATGCATGCATGCATGCATCTTATTCGGTCCTACCACAAAAAATGGTTAGAGAAAGTTAGAGCACAGAGTACTATAAGTTAGAGGCTTTTATTGCATTGTGCGATATAATTAAATCGTAAAGAAACTTGAAGAGTCATCAAAAATAAAACACTGAACTTTAAAACAAATATTTAAAAAAATATGATTCTAGGTCGTCAGTAAATTTTGCTCCTGCAAATTTTTTACTGACGACCTAGAATCATAAGCGTTTAGTACCTGCATGCAGTCATTCGCTTGGTGATTCTATTTTCGTTTTAATTCTTTTACATGGTTTGTTGCAGCCAAGCGTGTTGTACAAATATGCGACGCTTTACAGTTTCAACACATATAAACCAGAGTAATTTTACCGTTAATGATGTGCCGTGTAAATAGGGTAGCTACACGTTTGCATTTATCGGGAATTTTAAAGTCATTTATTTGGCATGTTAAATTGTTTTTTCCCTTTATCCATTGACATACAAAATAATGGACGCCGGGTCTGGTACAAAATTCTCGAAAAAGTGTCCGAGACTAACCTACACAAACCTAAGTACGTCTATAGTAATATAAACCAACGTAACCAACCAAAGTAATAAAAAAATAGAAAATTCTGACAATCTTTTTCATTTTGTTTGCGTAGTTTTTACCTCATCGTGGCACGGACTGTCGATAATTACAATACAAACTGAAAGCAGATAATTACATACATACACTAGAAAAACATAATCCTCCTTCTGGGGCAGTCGGTTAAAAAGGAAAAACTTGAGAAAGTACCAAATGACGGAGGTTTAAATACTAATTTAATTTAGCAAATAGATAAACGAGTTGCAAGAAACTTCGCACTAACTTTTGCACAAAATTTTCCCAAAATCGCATATTTCTTTGAGAGCTTAGTGTTAAATAGAGAAATGTTTAAAAATTATATTTAAAAACACAGTTTTGTCAGCACTCTATTTGCATAACTGGTAACCCTAACCTACAAGTAGACCTTTTTTTCCAAATATTATATTTCACGGAATCCCAAGTTTTTATGGGAAGTGAAATACAGGAGGGTTAAAAGGGAGTTTTCATTGCATTTTACCGCAAAACATTCACATTGTTCAGTGGAGCAATTCCAAGTTGATAATCCAGGGTTTGGTTTAATGAGGCGAAATTGAGCCAAATGTCATCCCACAGGGTTAAGTGCTTATGAAATAAAACACAGCTTTTTTTACCTGAGATTTTTTTAAATGTCGTGTGTGGCTTCCTTAATGTTTGTGTGAAAGGGTACTTATTGTATCCGATGACGATGAGTTCTGTTTAAATATGGTGTGGTTTATGCCAGTTTTTTTTCTTTTATCTGTTGGTAAGAGATTTTAATGCGAATAGGGTCTTTTTTTAAATGTCGCCATGTTTAGGAAGTTAATAAAATGGGAGTGTCTGATCATTACAGTTTATTTTTAAAACAAAGATTTTGATTAAAAATAAAATAATAACACCTTTGACAAACGTGTTATTGAGAAAAAAATATATATTTTATCCATTTTGACATAAAACTAGTCAGTCAAGCTAGTTGTTTATATTTTTTACATTTTGTAAACTTTCTGTCACGGGGTTGAAAGAAATATTTTTAGAAAGGAAGCTCGCCCTTTATTGTCTTTTTCCGTGTATAATATTATGGTGTAAATAAATCTATTTAACCCTGTGGGAACGGCTTGAGTACCTATGTAATTACTTATTTTGTATTATTTCCATTTGAAGATATTATTTTCAAATAAATTACTTCACAAGAGTACTTTATGAGTTTTACGGAATTTATGTACGATTTGTAACACCACTGGCTTTTCGGTGAAGGAAAACATCGTGAAGAAACCTGCATGCTTCAATATCGAAGCATGTATTGTACCCACTGTCCATTACTCGTGGTGACGGGCTAACTCACCCTGGACAGAGTTTCGGTACTACTAGTGAAACGTGGATTTTCTGAGGTTTCAGAATATGTCTGACTACCCCCTCAGGGAATATAGTCGTGAGCATATGCGATGCTACTTCACAAGAACAAGCTAATTACAAATGTTTAATTAAATTTTATTTTTAATTAGAAAAACTTTAACTATAATTAGAGGTTACATTAATTTATCTCCCCTATAAGTCGCCTCCACTGGGAAGAACTAAGTTCTTCAAGTTAAATTTCAGGCAGCTAAGTGAGTAATGTATCCCACGGGTGTTACAACATCAAAGCTACATTAAGTTACTGTGTAGGTAATCGTAACTTAGGTCCGGTTTTGAACCAAAAGTATGGAGACACTACTTTGTTTTTTTAGTTTTTACAAAACGGCTTACACGCATCGCATTCTTAGTTTAAATTGTTTATTTTTTATACTTTTGTTCTTTACACAATACAGTTTGTAACAAAACACACAAGTAATATTTTTAAAATGGGTGGTTTTGTTTAGTTAGACCATCAAACTGAACAACTTTTTACTATGGAGACAATATCGAAATATTTTTAAGTGTCGAGTCGGTACAATTTTTTTTTAAGATATTCCTAGTAGATGTTTAAAATCTTATTTTACCATGAAAGTTTTTCAATTTGGTGGTCTAACAGTTATCATAGACCCTAACTAAACCATCCCATTAAATATTATTCTGGTATTTTGTTACACCTTGTATAAAAATTAGTTTTACACTGTCAATTGTCACGATGTTGTTGAAAAAAATTGTTTGTTGTTTACCCTTTTTAACCCCAAAATGTCCCACTATTATAAAACTACGCTTTTTTGACTTTATTTATGATAAAGGATCATTAATTGCTATATCTGTGCCAAATTTCAGCTTTCTATGTCCTACGGTCTCTGCGAGAAAAATTTCTGTGACAGACGGACGGACGGACACCGCACCGAGATGATTCCATAAGTGTTCCGTTTTGGTACGAAACCCTAAAAAAACGATTTTGCATAGGTTATCTTCAGTTAAATAATAGTAGGTATGTCTGATTCTTTCTCTTTGAAGTTAAACTTGTTAAAAACGGTACTAGAAGCATGAAGCGGAAAGATACGACGTAAAATGCTAGTTTGCTAGTTCAGTGTCGCTTGCCCGAAATTTATTAGCGCAAAAAATCTGACATGGTGTCTACAGACGCGAACACTTTACACGGTTTTATCTACATTTTGATATAAAATATAACAGAGTAGGCGGTAAAGGTGGTCGGCGGTAGGTTCCGAATTCTAAATTGACAACATAACATTTTTAATCCACCGGTTTTTAACAAAAAATATAAAAATAGGTAAAAAAATAAGAAAGATACGTATTTTTCCGATTTAATTTTTGAACGATATTTCTATTTTTAAATTACTTTTGAATTTTCTGAAAAACAAAGGATTTATGGCTAAGTACCTTGGCCGTAATAACATTAAAAATAAAAACTGTCAAATACAATAGAAAAGCAATTTTTTTTTTAGAAGGGCCAAGCAGGCAAATGATTAAAATCTCATTTAACCTCTATTATATTTTTCAGTATTTTTCAAATAACTCGAGAAATAATGGATAGAAAAATCTGATAATTTTGATGTAAGCTTTGAATCAGATAATCTCCAAATGGTTTTCTTATTTTGGTACCTTTCTTAAAATGAAATGTTGTCAATTGTCCATGTTCTTATACACGGTTTCCTGTTTTTCAGACAGTAAAATTTGTCATTTTTCACTATGGGACGAAAATTCAAATCGTGAAAGAAATAATTATTGTTCAATAGAGAATGTCAATGGTTACTCAACCCAAATGTATTGAACAGAAAATTAGTTTTTTCTTGATTTCAATATTGGTGCCATACCCATAGTGAAAAATGACCACTTTGATGGTCTAAATAACAGACCAAAGTTAATGCATATAGGATTCAACTTAATATACTGACACTTTTTTAAGGGGATGAACAGACCGTCAAACTGAACAACTTTCTCTATGGGACCAACATCGAAATCGCTAAAAAAAATCCGCTGTCCCATACATTTGGCTCAAGTAGGTTAGCAGTTTTGTATGGAAGAGCTGATTTTTTTTTCGTGATTTCGATGTTGGTGCCATAGAGAAAGTTGTTCAGTTTGACGGTCTGATCATTTCCTTAAAAGAGTGTCAGCATGTATATAGCCTCGGGACCACGGAATATTCTCCACATTCGGCATTCATATCTTTCCAAATTCTTATTTATCATCACTATTCCGAATTTGCTGCACCAAAACTTTAACATATTATAATTTATTTATTCATCTTACACTAGCTGTACCCGGCATGCGTTGCAATTGCAATGTGTCTTTTTTTGTCATGAACCTTTGCAGGCATACACACAACAACCCACCAAAGTTTCATCGCAATCGAAGAAATGGTATAGGATGGTATAGGAACGAAATAAGGGAGAAACAGAAAAATAAAGATTTTTAAATATACAACGTGTTAATGAATTAACGCAAAACTAGAAAGTAGTTTGTTTAGAATCGAAAGCAGAATCGAAGTGTCATGTTTTCAACATAGGTAATTTTTTTCAAAATATTTAATAATTTGTATGTAAAATTAAAAATTTACTGAACACGATCTCAACCCACCGTTCGGGCACTCTCACCCTACTTACTACCAATACAAGATTCTTAAAATGTATCCATGAGCACGTTAGTGCTTTCATTAATTGCTGAAATGATAACAAATCATTTTTGTCTCAAAACTTAAAATGCGATTAACTTTAAATTGTATCTATCAAAATAATGAAATTATTGTTTCAGTCTAATTATTTTGATATAAATCAGTTGGGGTGTATGAGGTTTTGCGCTTATTCATGAACACGTTGTAGATGTTGAACTTGAAATTCTGAGTTCCAGAATTATATTTGTTCCTATTTTACGCAGTGGCTATACTGACAAAAGACACAAAAAAAGTATGTAAAAACATTACATTTATATTTCTTTCTTTCTTCGGTTTCACACCCTTTATACCGATTAAAAAAAAATGCATTTTTTGTCCTTTACCTTTACCTGTACCAGGAGAGCAATCGCGCTAAATAAATCTCAACTGAACCGTGATTGGACCGCGTGCGAACCACAACTTTTAGCACATTCGGTATCGCGGTATTCATTTGACCGCCGATAGAGCCTTTTTGCTGTCAGTCACATAGTAAACAAGTCAAGTTTAGCGCGAAGCGGAATTCAGTACAGTTGAATAGTAATTGGATTACAATGTTATTAGAACTGAAATTGGATTATGATTGAACTTCGATGTTTTAAATTAGCGCGATCGCCCTCCAGAACAGCATTAATGGTGTTAGTAAATATTTCTAACAAACATTCAATTATTTTGGCGAATTCCCGACGATAGCAAACCCTATAAACTCATTCTACAACGTGTTTAAGTATGTACGTAGTGAACTATGAGTTCCACTACTCCATTTACCAACGAGGTAGTTTACATAGAAAGTTATATCGCTCTAACAAGTTAGTGAGGTAAGGGGTCGAGCGATATGAGTATGCCCTCTATACTGGGCATAGTCATTTTAGGGTACCGAACCTCAAAAAGGAAACACGTAACTCTTACTAGCCCAGTCATACTACGGTTTGAGCTGGGACTAATTAAGAATTGATATTTTTTTCGGTGTATAATTTAATAGCCAATTTGGGCCTAGAAATAATATGCCAATATTTTAAAAATCACGTGAGCAACAGCCCCAAATTTTAAATTTTGCATTTATCTCGTTCTAAAAAACCTGACGGAATTTTTTTTTTACATTTTTAAGGCTTTACCACTATACACCCTTCAAACACAGAGTAATTTTTTTTGTCTACCTTGAAACCTTTAAAAAATATATTTGTATTTACTAATAAATAACGAATTTTTAATTTTCGTTAACAATTTAATTGGTCAAAAGTCATTTACATTGTTAAATCTAATAAAATGTAGTGCATTACTATTAAATTATTAAGTTAAAAGCCTTCTGGGAGGTACAATCTGGATTTCTATGTATATAAATATTTTTTCAGATAGTTTTTTCGTCACTAAATGGTACTGGTTACGGTTTAAAAGTCCCATTCAAAATTACTCCCCACCCCTCCTAACAAAACTCCGTAAAATGACTGCGCTATGATAAAATCACTCTCGTGTCCGTCCGTCGTCTGTCTCAGCCACTTTTCTCAGCAACTATAAATTCGGCATAAAGGTTCAATATGCTCGCTACTACTTTGCACTTTCCGAACAAAGCTTGTTTTTGTACCTACACAAATCGAAAACATAGTCCAAGCAGAAAAGATAACTAACTGTTGTCATCACTTCTTACGGTAACATTAGGTTCGGAACCCTCTATGTGCGAGTCCACACCTTGCTCTTGGCTAGTTATTGAATCACTGGTAAATAAGGCAAACATAAATGTGCTACATACGTTAGAGGGTGCTTCAGACCATACTGAACAACTTTCAATATGAGACCAAAACATTGAAATCGCGAAAAAATATCTGCTGTTCCATATGTAACGCATATAAATTCACATACACTCCTGCGTTTACCCACTGTCCATTAGGGACGACAAGGGTTCACTCCCTGTCACACTGGACAGAGTTTCGGTACTACTAGTGAAACGTGGATATTCTGTGGAGTCACAACTCGGGGAATATAGTCGTGAGCATTATGCTATGCTATGCTAGTTTACAATAATTTCTTTACAATGTTATTTAAAATTGAAACTCAAATGTATGGGACAGCTGATTTTTTTCACCTTTCCGGAGATAATCTCCATAGCGAAAGTTGTTTAGTTTAATGGTCTGAGTTTACTGCTTCATCAGTTTGCAGAGGGCTGTTCCTTACACCCTGTATAGGCTGGTGATGATACTTCATCAATCAATCAAAGAAATCAGCTCACATCAACCCACAGCTGGGCATTCCTCCTTTTTATTGTGCAATTCCTCCACGCTAATCATCCGTGCTAATCTGATTCACTACAAACCCGTCACCCTCGCAGAATGTCAATAGACGAACGAACTGCATGTCTTCCTACTGACCTCCGTCTCTCTCTTGGCCACTACTCAGACACTGCCTTGTAGACAGATAGCGCTAAGTTTTCAGGTTCCAAAAATATTAATGTTGTTTGTGTTTCGCATAAAGTTTCCGAATTTCCTAACCTTATACATTAGTTTGTGTCATCCTAGATACTTGCATAGGTAGACATTTAGGTATTGTTCTTTTCGATCAGTATAGGATGAAAAGAAAATTAGAGATGAAAATTTTACTTTCATGATAATAACGAAATAGTAACTGATGTTCATAAGCATTTTGTGTCATGTCCACGAGAATCCTAATATTTAACCAGTACCTAACACGTCACTCAACTAGCTCTAAAAGAATATTAGAATAGATTAATTAATGGAGTCACGTTGCAGGGTTTGCCCCGAACACTTGTCTTTCGCGTAGTGTTCGCGCGATTTGCGTCTCAGCCTGCCACGAGGCTCCGCAATCCTTCTCAGTTGTGTTCTTACTCAAAAACAATCCTCGAGATTGGATAGATACTCCCTCAAAGCATTTGACACTGGCGGAAATGCGGTGCTAACGCACAAGCAAGAAGTCCTTTAATTATGAATTAAAAAAAAGGTTAATTGATAGTACTGATATCTGTTGTTTGTAATACAAGTGGCAGATGTGACATAAAACGCAATAATAAGCTTCATAGGTACGACCTAAGAGGAAGGATCTCTCTTTAAGACTAGAGTGAGCCAAACCAATTGTAAAGTGTCCACTTTTCTTGACGTTTAGGTTTGAGTGTGTGGTGTCAAGTAGTATGGACAAAAGGCACCAAGTGACATATGGCCTTATGTTTATGGTCACTTTTCACACACACTAGCTCAAAAAAAAGTGGACAGCCGCATAAACAAATATCTATAGTTCCATCTCCTTCTACTATTAAAGCTACGTCATAAGACAAAAGAGACCAACTACAATCGTAAATTTATGCGGACTCTATGGAGATCCTTCCTCTTAGGGTACGACTATATCCACAGGCAAGAAATAAACAACTTTAGAATTTTCGAAACTTATGGCATCAAAATAGTCCAGCGCTAGCAAAGTCAAAGTCATAGTCAAAATAATTTATTCAATATAGGAGCTTGAAGCACACTTATTAAACGTCAATTCTTTTTTAAACTACCACCGCATCGGAACGTGTTGTCGCTGTAGAGAAGATGCGGCCAGAAACTCTGCAACATAACACGACTTAATGACTATTACAATATAAATTCTTAAGCTAGGGTTATGGATACAGTAATACATAGTCATTTAATTAAATAAATGATACTATACAGTAAACTATAAGTTAGTGACACTCAGACCCAAGCGTTTTGCTAGCGGTCTATTGGTCCACCGATGCTTGAATACCTTTACCTATTAATATTATTTGTCCACGCAGACGAAGTAGTGGGCAAAGGAGGAAAATAGCTAACAAGTTAGACCTATAGAACCGACGAAATGTAAACCGAGATGATAAACAAACTAATTACATAGTTACATCAAGTTCAGAACTATCCCAGGGCTCAAACTAGTAGCATTTAGCAATTTCTGTGTGCAACGTGTAATTTAGTTTAGCATGCGGTTTCAGAATATGATACGCCTATTGTAATACTGATGTAAAGTTATTCGAGAAGCTAATATTAGTGAGCTCTCAGTTTTCCTTTGACATCTTCAGCCTATAAGATACTATACTAACAAATCCACGCGAAACCTTAGCACCGATTCTCCAAAATCGATAACAATATTTGATAATTAAAATTAAAAGCACGTCCATTACTAAAGCTACGTGCGTTAATGTTTTATTTTAAGATTTCTAACTTCAAGGTATCAAAAGATAGAGGGGGGGACTTTGAGTGCGAATAGTAAGGGGATGACCAGACCATCAAACTGAATAACTTTCTCTTCCAATTTATGAAATATTTTTTTTTTATTTTTTTTATAATTAATGGACTTTAACCGTTAGCACCGCATTTCCGCCAATGTCAAGTAGTTTGTGGGAGTATCTATCCCAATCTCAGGGATTGTTTTTAATAAAGAACAAGAATAGATTAAGGAATGCGGAGCCTCGTGGCAGGCAAAGACACGATGCGCGAACAACACGCGAGACAAGTTCTCGGGTCAGAACCTGCAACGAGACTCCATTTATGAAATATAGAAACTGGAAACTCACATATTAAACGTCATTTCGTCATTTTTGAAGCTCGGCGTCGGAACGTGTTGTTGCTGTAGAGAAGATGAGGCCAGAACCTCTATTATTTCGAGATAGAAGCAGTAAGTGTTTCGACGTTCGATAAAGGAACGCAAATTTTTTTCTAATTGCCAATGCAAACATTACACAAATACCTTATTAAGAAATAACCATGAAATTTAACGTCTCGTAAGGTATTGCATAGTACAGTCGTGCACAAAATGTAAGAAACGGAACTGCAATAGAATGAGAGAATGCAGCCCGCGTTCCGGGCAGCTTGCCACACGAACACAAAGTTTTTGAGTCGAACCTACTTACTAACGAATTTTGTAGTTATTTTAACGATAGTGTTTAATATTTTTGTTGCTTGTTTTGGCTACGTGTGGAGTTTTTGTTGGTTTTAGAGTTTTAGGGCGGTTTCGTGATTAAAATTTACTTTGTTATTGTTCTGCTCTACAGCCCTCGAAAATCGATTGAAAATTGTACCCGATGGAGTGGTTAAGTTGGACAGATCGGATAGCAATTGAAGAGGTATACCAGAGAAATATTATGGAAACAATAGATTACAGGAGAGGAAACAGTATTGGACACTTGATCCAACACAACAATTTGTTTAAAACTATATTACAAGAGAAAATAAAGGGCAAAACAGGCAGGGGAAGATCTAGACAGACCTTTGACTGATTATTATAAGGACTAGCCTTGCGGCAGCATTTCCCTTCTGCCACGGTATAAGCACAATGATCTTGTACATTTACATTCAATTTTACACCTTATCACTAAACGAGACAGCCTATAATTGTGAAATAATAACTTCGAACTTAGAACGTTTGGGGTTCACACGAGACTACTTTTCATGATTTTTGACATTCAAAATTAGAATCTAAAGTAATGGGGAATAAAATCCAAAGTTGCGGATTTCATGTTACCTCGCCCCCCGCAAAAAGTGGCAGAAATGTTTGTTAGTAGAATTACATGCGTAACCCGTCCACATACAAATAGTCAAAGAGACAGACTTATCTAACACAGGTGTAAGAAAAGGTTGATGCCGTTTCGTCTATACACGTCGTGTATACTATAACCTTTTATATGGGATCGTATCAGGAATTCATGGCAATTGCGAAAAAGAGACAGGTTTCAAGAGTAATGCTCTATCGAAACGTCATATCATAAATGGTGCCGAAATAGAGCCCCTTGAGTGACGTACTGAACCCTTAATACCTGGGCAATCAGCAAGTCTCTCACGTGGTGGAACTCATGAAATCTAAGGAGATAACTTCCATGGTCCTAAGAAGAAAATTTGATTCAGGTTTTCTTTTCTACCTTGCCTTTATAGCTTCATCTAAAATGCTCGTACTAACATACGCCTCAATGTTTCTTCTTTAGCGTATGCAGGTTTCCTCACGATATGATGTTTTCCTTCACCGTTTGCGAGCAGTTGGTATTACTTATACAACGTGTTAATGAATAAGCGCAAAACCTCATACACCCCAACTGATTTATAATAAAATAATTAGATTGAAACAATAATTTCATTATTTTGATAGTTAACATTTAACATGAAAATGCGAATAGCATTTTAAGATTTAAGGCAAAAATTATTTGTTGTCATTTCAGCATTGAATGAAAGCGCTAACGTGCTCATGGATACATTTTAAGAATCTTGTTTTGGTAGTTAGTAGGGTGAAAGTGCCCGAGCGGTGGGGTGAGATCAAGTTCAGTAAATTTTAAATTTTACAGACAAATTTATTAATATTTTGAAAAAAAAAAACATGCTGAAACCATGATAATTCGATTCTGCTCTCGATTCTAAACAAACTACTTTCTAATTTTGCGTTAATTCATTAACACATTGTATAAGATAGAAAAACATATTGGTACATGGCACGTCGTCCGAGCGGATTCGAACCTGGGCACTGAGTGTCCATAACTCTCCGCAACGATCCACCACTGGCGCTCTCAAAACTAAGGTTTAAATTCATTGTTCATCTGCCTTCTACTTATAATTGAACTACGTATAATACATTATTAATCTCACAAAATCAATAACAGTTAATTTACTTACTTATATACTAAGCAAGCATTCTCAATCCAAATCAGTTTGATCTCGATGTTTGTTGCTGACACATCCCTTTGAAATTCGAGATAACCCTTATAATACTAGTAATCCAATTATTATGTATTTCCCTATTCAAGTTTCTAATAGCTAGATTAGCATCATGTTAATGTTGCTATGGTAATGAGAAGGTGCGTCTCTAAAGGAAAACGTAAAAATTTTTAATAACTATCTTACTTAAGGGGATATAATTCGGAGTGCGCTCCATACAAACGTACTATGGTGATATTTTCAATACTAACCAATTAAAGTCAATGAAATTTTGCAGAAACAATCTAGAAACAGATTTCTATGCTTTTATGGAGTCAGATTTTCGTTAAAATTTACAGCTTCAATACTAGGATCAATTTAAAATTTGTATGGAAATCTTCGAGGCTCTGTAACTTTAAAACTATACATTTTAACGAAAATCTAACTCCATACAAGCATAGAGATTTGTTTCTAGATTGTTTTTGCAAAATTTAATGACTTTAATTGGTTAGTATTGAAAATATCAACAAAGTACGTTTGTGTGGAGCGCGCTCCGAATTATATCCTCTTAAACTTACATAGTAGCTGACATAACCCAAAAAATTGCTCAACTAAAGCTCGCAGAACCGATGGCCGATGGGGCCGAGTGATTCTCGAGTGGCGACCGCGTAACGAAAAGCTCAGCCTGGGTAGGTCCCCCACAATGTGGACCGACGACCTGGTGAAGGCGGCGGGAACCTGTTGGATGAGGGCAGCGCAGGACCGGACGTTATGGCGATACTTGGGGGAGGCCTATGCCCAGCAATGGATGTCCATCGGCTGAGATGATGATGATGATTTTACTTAAATTGGCTTGCATGTTGTCACCAAGTGGTCACACATTATCTAGTCTCGTCCTATTCTAAACTACACTTACATCATGTAGATACTAGAATATAATGATTTTCGAATCACAGAATAGGCGGTTCGGTGAAGGTAGGCATTTGTGAGGAAATGATTTAATTTCGAGGCAAGTATCATGTCCCTACAATGTCTATTAAATAAAAGTGAAAACATGCTAGTAGAAACGTGGTTATGAATATTCAATATTTCTATTATTTCTGACTTCCCCTCAGATATTATAGATAATCTAAGTGTTGACTTTCGTCGTGAGGGTGCTCAGAAAGTCGTGGAAGATTTTCATGGACTAAAATATTACTGAGTTATTATTGAATTGATATTTATTGAAGACATTAGCTGTTTTCAGCTCTACTAGTGCTAAAACTAGGATCTGGACATTTTTCACGACTCTCTGAATCGGTTTAAATCCAAGATGTAGAGGTATTTGACCACCAACGAATAATGTGATGGGAACAGTCATAACATTTTATTCCCTTCTCTTTTATTGTACTTATTATTTTTATTTTCCTGTTTGTTTGTTTTGTCTGTTCGATTGTTAAAATTTTCTAAATATTGTATTTATTTATTTATAGATTATTTTTGTACATTGGCAATGCTATATCATCAGTGCATCTGTTATATGTGTATACATGGTGAAATTGATATCATTAGCATCCTTTTAAACTAAGAGTCTACCCATCAAACTGAACAACTTTTACTATGGGAGCAAACCGATTGAAGCAAAAAAAAACAGCTGTTGCCTACATTTGAGTCGAGTAGGCATTGCAGTTTACACCCATAGTAAAAGTTGTTCAGTTTGATGGGTAGACTCTTAGTTTAAAAGGATGCTAATGATATCAATTTCACCCCGTACAATAGAAATAGATTTTTTGAGTTCCTATAATATTGCATAATATTGTAGAAATCGCTTCGTAGCTATAAGACCGCCTTATTTTGTGCCTTTTGTTTTTTTTTCTCTGTATTAAACTGTTTATATTTTGGTGTAAAATAAAGTATATTTGATTGATTATTTGATTTATTGTAAATATTTAAATATGTATACTGTTGGTGTGCCATATTAAATAAAATAAAAACAAAAACTGTGCTGTATAAATTCATAACAAAACTTTTATCACATTGGTTGTTAAGAGAAGAAATGTTAATTGCTACTGCATAAGCATAAGCATATACTCACGACTATATTCCCCGAAGGGGTAGTCAGAGATATTCTGAAACCTCAGAACATCCACGTTTCACCAGTAGTTCCGAAACTCTGTCCAGTGTGACGGGGGGTGAGCCCGTCGCCACTTATAATGCACAGTGGGTACAATACATGCCTCGAAATTGAAGCATGTAGGTTTCCTCACGAGGTCTTGACGGGGATCGACCACCACGGCTTTTGTTCAAAAAACTGGTGTATAATTAAGTATTGGGTAATTTGGGTTTAAAGAATGAGGTGGAAGTAAAATAAAACAGAATCTTAAATTAATTTCATTATCATTTATTTTTACAGAAAAGCGACAGTGGTCCGCAACAACAGAATTTTGACACTATAGTTAGTTATTAGGACGATTTACAAATTTCTTTTATTTATGATCTATTCAAAATATAATAAATTGTTTAATTGAGATAATTTGTTCACCTTTATTTGAAAAACAATCTGGATGGGACAGAACGATAAACTTTCCTGAAAATGACAGAATATTGCCTTTGTTCTTGTAAATTTTGCCCCAGGGAACTTTAACTGTTCGCCAAATATTGCATAGCTTGTCAAAGTTTAACGCATTGTTTTCAAGTTATCTATCTATCAAGTGCGATCATAAAATGTTTGACAACAACTCCTCCATCCTTGTACCAGGTACACACGGCGACACATCAAGCTACGCAAACAAACATAAGCTGGCCTCGCGACGTTATACATTACTCTACCTACGCGCGGCCAGCTTATTTTGGTATTGCGTAACTTGATGTGTCACCGTGTGTACATGGGTGGAATACATTTCGATATATATTATTCATATCTGCTACTATGCGTATTAATTAAATACTGGTTATTTGCAAAAAGAAATTCCGGTCCTCTGCGTATCTGCCAGTTTGCTGTTGGAAATATGGGCGTTTGCGTGTACGGTAATTTGCGTTTGTGGTACTTTGCGTATTATTTAAATACTGGTCATTTGCGAAAAGAAATTCCGGTCCTCTGCCTGCCAGTTTGCTGTTGGAAATATGGGCGTTTGCGTGTACGGTAATTTGCGTTTGTGGTACTTTGCATATTATTTAAATACTGGTCATTTGCGAAAAGAAATTCCGGTCCTCTGAGTATCTGCCAGTTCTCTGTTGGAAATATGGGCGTTTGCGTGTACGGTAATTTGCGTTTGTGGTACTTTGCGTATTATTTAAATACTAGTTTTTTGCGAAAAGAAATTCTGGTCGTCTGCGTATCTGGTAGTTTGCTGTTGGGAATATGGGCGATTGCGTGTACGGTAATTTACGTTTCTGGCACTATGCGTCGGAAGGAATTTATTGAGTTAGTTTTATCTCTTACCGTAATAAAACAATTGACATCTATAACATTATACGACATTTTCGGAAAAGTGGGTAGTTCTGTTCTGTTCCACCCAGTATAATCTAGTTTACAACCGTGTTTAATTTTGGAATATTAAAATAGTCCAAGTACCTAAGCTTGCAAAGTTATTATACAGGGTCCTTCTTAATATGCTGACACTTTTTTAATGGGATGATCAGACGGTCAAACTGAACAACTTTCTCTATGGCACCAACATAGAAATCACGAAAAAAAGTCAACTCTTCCATACAAAACTGCAAACCTACTTGAGCCAAATGTATGGGGCAGCAGATTTTTTTTTCGTGATTTCGATGTTTGTACCATAGAGAAATTTGTTCAGTTTGACGGTCTGATCATCCCCTTAAAAAAGTACGTACTCTTTCATATACTGTGGTTAAACCGTGTCAGTATACAAGTGTCACGATTAATGTATACATTTTTCTATTGAAATAAATATTTTTTCAAACATTTTTCAAGCGGCAGCCCACTGATTTCTCTTGTTTTAATTGACAGCTATATTTTATACTTATTTTTAACTATATTTCTAAAGTAATATTTACAAGCAAAAACTTTTGGAACTCAGTCTATAATTCATTAATACTCTCTTTAGTACAACATTCGCCAAACATATTTTTCGCTCTGAAACTACCCCTCAAAAATATATGTGTACCTACTTAATAGGGTGACATTATGACGTGTAATAGGTACAATTCGTTTGATTAGCATGAGACGGCAAAATAGAAGTGTTGTTCAACGAACAACTTTCTCACCACAGTCAAATATACAGGTTGTTAGGGTAAACAGTGCTAGTGCTACTTAAGGAGCGATTGTACCTATGATACCTACTGAACAACTTTATCTTATTCGCGAATTTCCCTTAGTTCCTACAGATAGTTATTCAGTATTATGAGTACAATCACCCATTAAAGTAATGCAACTGTTTACCCATCACCCATTATTCTGCTCAATTGATTGAAAATTGAAAAGATTGAAGAAAGTTGCTCGTTTCCCCTCATAGTAGATATCTTCTACGATAATATGGCCCGCGGTCATTCTGATAATGATGAGCCAATTAGAGACACCGTCAGTCGAGAAACAATTATATGTATTTATTTGTGTATAACGTCCGTCTCTGCATGCCTTTTGACACTTGTAAACTCTTTGGAAAAACTTGTAAACACTTTGGCATAGCATAGGACAGTCGTTATTAGATATATCGTAGCATATCCTTGTTCAAATATTTCTGAGCAGTGTTAATTTCCTACAGTGAATGTTACAAATTAAAGAACAGCTAATTTTGAATAATTTAATTACAATTTTATTTTAAATTAAAATGTAAAACAACGGAGTATGGTCTTTTTTCCTAAACTGCTTAGATTTTTATGATAACCCTGACTGCGAAGGTACATTTAATTTTGATGGTCTAGTCGTTCAGATATTTTTGATTTGTTATGTAGAAAAAATTATTGAAAATTAGCACTGCATAGAAATATTTGACCACCTTGTTTGCTATGATATAACTGATGGCGACTGGACATGATATCGTAGTATATATCTACACCTTTATTTATCAAACACTTTATTGTACTCGGATATACATTTTGAAGAGAACAGCATTTAGACAAGATGCCTGTTACCCTAATGTAAGTATTTATTTGGTACTGGGGTAGGTTTACCATTAAAACTTTTTATTTAATGTCCAGGAAAATTGATTTACATTTATCTCCTTTATTTCTATGGGAATAAGGTTCAGGAGTGCAATTCTCTAAGCGTCACATCGCTGTCAAAAAACATCGATGAGCTCACAAACTTTAGATCGTCAATGTTTTTATTACACATAACTTTAGCGAATACCGGATTGCCCGCTCGCCGATGTTTCAACGATGAAATTAAGGTTGTGACGATATTTGCGCTTAGAGAACTGCATTTCAGGGATGATAATCAACTTTCAATTTCAATGCCGGCTGTCCCATCAGCACTATCAAGCAATACAAAGTCAGAGATGGACAGAAGCTATCCAAAAATGTGGAACATTCAACTTTCAGAGCGCTCTCCTCTCATGTTTAACGACTGTACATTTTTTTGTATCTAAAATTTATTTCACTACTTAAATATTATTTTATACTAGTTATAACATTATTCTTAGTGACTATGAGATATGTTGTTCAATAACATAAAACATAAAGCAAGCCTGTTTTAACTACATTTAGAAAAAAAACAGAAATTGTAACAATTTAACTTTAAGAGGTATCCCCGACCGAACGACCTTGACCTTTTCAGAGCCGCCTCACCTCTACTAAACTACATCAATTTAGTAGGTATACCTATTTTTGACTAGTTTTTCCTTCATTATGTCACTGTCGTGCCTTCTAATCCATGGAAATCATAAGAATTCGCACCAAATTTTGAATTTATTGAATTAACTTATTAAATATAGGTCTTGAAAAATGTACTACGAGTACATAGCATTTTAGATCTTAATATTGTCTACAAAATGGTGTGTATCGCAAGTAAAAGTGACTTCAACTTATAAAGTAGATGCACTTAATACAGATTTTCCCAATATTTAGGCTTTCCTTTGAACGCAGGTTCCATATGTATTTTATAGAAATGTACTTCATAGCAAATAAAGCCGAGATGTTGAAGATCATTGCTATATTTTTCATTAATTTGTATCTCTTTTAAATAAAGAGAAGATAGCTTCTAGAACCAGCAAAATATGGCCCGGCCGTGTGTTTACCTGTGGGGAGCGTCTTAAGTAGTTACCCAATATTTTTACAGTACCTAATATTTTAGATGCGGCAGGCCTTGTCGGTCTCGAAGTCTCGAATGGAACAGCCACGAAGGTCGGTGTTTTGTCCAAAAAGTTGCTGTTTGAATGGAATGAAATGAAATAGAATAAGGTCCATGGTGATGATGAAGAATATTTTAGAAGATAACCCATAGACAGACGGAACAGAAACAGAAAGAAACTTTCTCTAAGTAAACTATATTTTGACTTTTTAATACATTTGTAATGCTTAAGCGTTCTGTTTTATAAAAAAACCGGCTTGACTAGAAAATGAAAATCCGCATAATATTTTCCTACATGATCATTGACTAATATTGTATGGGGCTGATTTAAAAATAAACATAAGTATGTTTTCCTAAACAAACTATGTTCTTATACTTACCTACTCATATACTCAACAGCGGTAGCGAATTACTATAATTACATAATGTTTTATTTAATTGAAATTCACCTAGTTCTAGTGGAAGTAGAAATAATCCACAAGAAAAATATAATTCATACTTTACTATAGTTTTAATAACTACCATATACATTATCTTCTTTGCAATCATTTGTGTTTAAATTATTAAATTTAAAAAAAAATCAGCTTCGAGTTTCAATTAAGAACGAAAATTTTAAAAGAGGTACCTATTCAACACTATATTTTAATTATTACAAAAACTTTAAGGGTGTATTCAGACAGAAATGAAACTAAACAACTTTCCCAAAGAAACAGCACAAAACGAGACAAATTTTTGGACTTTCCATGCAAAAGTGCGAATCAGGCAATCAATTTTCCAAGGGTGCTTAAACATTTCTCGTTTATTAGACCCATTTTTTCGATATTGTTCCCATAGAGAAAGTTGTTCAGTTTGATGCTCTGATCATCCCCTTAAAATAGTTTCAGCTAATTATGTTAAACCTTATATAGGGTGTAACAAAACACCCTAGTAATACTTAGGGTTCAGTATGGGACATCTGATATTTTTGTTTTACATACTCAGGGGTGCTTCAAACCATCAAACTGAACAACTTTCACTATGGAGCCAACGTAGAGAAACAATAAAAAAAAAGCTGTCCCACACATTTGAGTCAAGACTGCAGTTTTTTTTTCGCCCTGTTGGCTCCATAGTGAAAGTTGTTCAGTTTGACGGTCTGAAGTACGTATTACAAGGGTGTTTTGTTACACCTTGTAAAAGTAAGTAATAAAGTATTTCAAAAAACAAATACCGTATTTTGATCAGTTATTCATTTGCTATCACGTTTCTTCAAATATTACGTAAGCACATACATAGTAAGCTGCTGTAGGATTCATCCTTTCTCAGGGCCTTGAAACCCGTTTTGTTTTTTATTACGCAACTGCCCTAATGTAAAACAATTTTCGGTTATATTCTCTACACCAAAAGGCAGTCATTCCAAAACATATTAAAAGCGAAGCATATTCAATTAGTTACAATTCAGTCTCCCGTACTATTAACATCAAAGCAAAACTCCCACACTATCTCCAGCAATTATTTATAAGACATGTCTAATTAATATTTTTATACAGAAAGTCTCAAAGAGAAAACCAAGGTATCTTGATTAAAATGATAAATGAGAACAAAATACCGAAGCAGAATTGGTCCCTAGATACTGCAGAGTTGTAGTAGTCTTGTAACCTGAAATCTAAAAAAAATAGTCTAATTAGCTTTTAAATACATTTTTTTTGTTAAGGGATCCTCCAGGGTTTCCCTTTGTTCGTTTGTTTAGTTTTTATTTAATTTCATAAAGAGATTTGTTGCAACATTTTTCCAGTTAATTAGTTATTCGATAACAAATACTTGTTGGAAAGATACGAGCTGTTTCTTCTGGCTATACAAGGCACTTTATTTGTTTAAAATCAAGCGAAGAATATTGAATGAATGGATATTATTTTTATCGCCTGAGGAGTCTCTTGTGATGGGGATTAGCGATATCTAAATATTAAATTACTGGAAAATTTTGTCTATTTATTCTTTTTAATATACACCGTGTTCCTGAGGTTCGGCATTAACTTTGGCCTGTTATTCAGACCATTAATTTGATCATATTTCACTATGGGACAAACATTGAAATGACGAAAAAAAAAATATAGGGTTTTTAATTAGGTACTAACATAAACAACTTTCCCTAAAGAACATGAGTTGAAATACGAGACTTTTTTTAGACCTTCCATACAAAAGAGAGGAATAGCCGATCGATTTTCTATGAGAGGTCCATTTTTTTTTTCGTTTTCCGAATTTCGACTCATGTTTCTTAGGGAAAGATGTTTAGTTTCATTGCCTGAAAACACCCTTGAAGTATTTTTTTAATATTCTTTATATTTTTATATTGGGGCTTTTAACCCTGAGGTTATTTTGTGAGTACCTAATTAAAAATCGTAAATTTTTTTTTTCGCGATTTCAATGTTTGTTCCTTAGTGAAATACGATCAAATTAATGGTCTCAATAGCAGGCCATAGTCAATGCATAACCTCAGGAACACCTTGTATAATTAAAAAAAACATGTCTGTAAAATTTTTTATTTAAAAACATGGCTGTAAATAGATTATTACGTACCTTGAGTACCAAATGGTGTACTTTCAGATGACCTTTCGGCTACGATGTTCAATCTTTGGACTGCTACAGTGGAAAAAAAATAATATTAAAACATATAATCACAAATGGATAGTTTATTATATAGACAGGTATTATAGTTTTTAAATTACTTACCATTTTTATTTTCCGGTGCTGGAGGTGGCATGGCTAGGAAATAAAAAGAATTTTATAAAAAAAAGTATGCCAATTTTTTTTTTAATTTTTTTTCACTATATAACGTGTCAATGAATAAAACAAAGTAGTTTGTTTGGAATTGAGAGCAGAATCGAAGGTCATTGGTATCTTTAAAACTATACATTTAAACGAAAATCGGACAACATACAAGCATAGAGATTTGTTTCTAGATTTTTGCTGCAAAATTTCATTGACCTTAATTGGTTAGTATTGAAAATATAATCAGACTTCGTTTGTATGCAGCGCGCATTAGCACGTTCGGAATAAACTTTTCTTAAAAGATCGTCCAATCCGTATGTCCCAGTCTTCCACAGTATAAAAACGACATCATCGTCCACTGCTGAACATAGGCCTTTTGGTACGCCACAAAACTCTATCCTCGGCATTCCTCAACCCATCGCTCCCCACAGCCGTTTTTAGATGCGTTGTTCCAACGGGCCACAAGGCGTCCCAAACTACAGTCACATGAGTAAATACTCCACAGAGAGAAAGCTTCGACACAATCGCGCTAGTGGACAATCGATGGGAGACATTGGGCCAACGCGTCACGTTCAGGGTTCGAAATTATCAAGATAATTATTATCTTTGATATTTATCATGATAATTAACCAAGCTGATTCTTAGTTCCGAGTTAAATTTCGAACTAAAAGTTCTAAACCTGCTGTGTTCGCTTTAATGCACTCGTATCGAGACCAACTAGAACCCTAGTCCTACATTATACCTAGTCATCGTCATTTTTTTTTATGGCAATGAATTTATTATGACAAATAATTGAGAAAAACAACAGGAAACAGCGAGAAAAATTATGTCGTGTTTGTGAGCTTCTTTTTTCGCGAGTACCGATCGGACACACATGTCGTGAAATTGTTAGTGCAAGCCTTTTGATTTTCTAAGTATCAACGTATATTTATCAAGATAACTATCATTTTAATTATCCTTTCGAACCCTGGTCACGTTATCATTTTGTGCGCTCCTAAGTTTTTTCTTTATAGGGCCAGGAGCGCACAAGATTTTCACGTGACGTGTTCTACCAACGACTCCCATAGAATGTCCACTAGCGCGATTTTGTCGAAGCTTTCTCTGTATAGTGTATTTACTCATGTACTACGTTATCTAAAATTCAACTTACGATATAATTTGATGTTCCCCTCCGTGTCTCCCAATGAATTCTTGGAAACACACTTGTAGGCGCCGTAGTCTGAGCTGGTGACCCTTCTGATTGGAAGTCGAAGCACTGAGCGGTATGACCCGTCTATCTTCAACGGCTCCAGACCACCACCTGGTTTTGGGATAAGACTTGAGATTAGCTCTATTCTCTCTACTATTATATATACATACACGATCAAACTCCCATTTGAGGTAGACAGAAACTTCGCTACAACTAGCAACTATACAGGGTGTAAACTTAAATGCGTTTTAAACCAACCAACTGGCTATTTTATGACTATGGGACCAATTTTGAAAGCATGAAAACGAAATTTGGTTATTCCATAGAAATCGTCAATGGCCACTCGACCCAAATGGATGGAACAGCAGATTTTTTTGTTGATTTCAATGTTCACCCCACATTTTGCAAGTTGTTCAGTTTGATGGTCTGAAGCCCACTGAGTATGTAACAACAAAAATATCAGATGTCCCATACTGAACTGTAATTTCTACTCGGTTAAAACGTATGGGGCAGAAGATTTTTTTTATAGTTCTGACAGGTTTGCTCCCATAGTAAAAGTTGTTCAGTTTGATGGGTAGAGTATGTGGTTAAAAGTTAATGATACTTTTCCTTACATATGCAACGTGTTAATGAATAAGCGCAAAACCTCATACACCCCAACTGACTTATAACAAAATAATTAGATTGAAACAATAATTTCATTACTTTAATAGTTAAAATTTAAAGTTATTCGCATTTCAAGTATTCAGGCAAAAATGATTTGTTATCATTTCAACACATTTTAAGAATCTTGATTTGGTAGTAAGTAGGATGAGTGTGCCCGTGCGGTGGGTTGAGATCGAGTTCAGAAAATTTAAAATTTTAAAGTAAATTATTTAATATTTTGAAAAAAATTACATTTGTTGAAAATATGATAATATAATTAGATTCTGCTATCGATTCTAAACAAACTACTTTCTAGTTTTGCGTTAATTCATTAACACGTTGTATACGTATAGATAAGTGAAAAAACAACATAAAGTTGTGCTCTCTAGAAAAATGATTTTTGTTTTAAATTTTATCGTCTCATATTTAAGGGCTTTGGAGCCTTGATTAAATTAAAATAGGAAGATAGGTGACGTTCTTGCAGTAATGCAAGTACGTAAGTACTCGAAATATGGACCTGCTTTTCATGTCTCTTACGAATGAAAAGTAACGCCGTTTGATTAGTTTTTACGTTTTGAATGGTTTGTACAACGAGTAAAAGCACACGATGGCATTGTGGTACCTTTATGCCATCTGAAATATAAAAAAGTATCTCAATCACGCAATGCCACTCATGTTGCGACTAAAAAAATTTGGCGACGGGGGCTCCATTTATGCGTTCCATGCGCTTTTGTACGCCAGTCACCTATCTTCCTGTTTTAATTTAATCAAAGCTTTGGAGTAATCGCCATTTATTTTTGTATTTTTCCTTACTCACACCGTTTAGGCGATAAAATCTTCTAATTTAAATTGTGCCAATATAGGTTTTTTCCGTTCTTAGACGCTTTTTATACACGCTTTTGACAACGCGGTACTTATTCGTGGGGAAAAAGGTCTTATTGTATTGTATTAGTAGAAATACAATGTGAAATTTCTAGCAAAATATCTGTCATGTGCCTGATCGTTCAATATCTTCGACGAATTATATACGGACCCCGCCTCGCCTTAGCATTTCCCCTCTGCCAACGTGCAAGATCAAAAGATCTTACGCATTTACATACAATTACAAACGCGACAGCCTATAATTGCGGAACAATAATGTCGAACTTATGACGTTTGGGGTTCACACGACACTGTTTTTCATGATTTTTAACATTCAAAATAAAATTCAAAGTTGCGTATCTCATGCTACCACCCCCCGTAAAAAGTGGCAGAAAAGTTTGTTACTTGAAATTACACGCGTAACTTGTCCTCATATAAGTTAGTAGTCTAAGTTCAATATCAATAACACGACCTATCTCTAAAGCTGTAGGTTTTTAAATTTCAATTACAAACTAATCTTCCTCCATTGTTAGACAATACCCGCAGGCTTGACAAGGAATACAATGCACTGATGGAATCACTAAACAGTATGCATAAAGCATAAATTGAAGCATCTCACTACATCAACAATGGCTGCCAATCTCTTCTTTTGTTTACTGGCAATATTTGCTTTACTAGATTTTTGAAATACCTATATCAAAAATATTAATATGATTTTCATTTGGGAAGCAAGTTTCATAACTATGCGAGAATTCCTGTACCTAGCTTTTCTAGGAAACCGGCTGTCACAGAGAGACAGAAACGACAGGTATTATGCTGGGTGTAAAATTAAATACGTTACATTCCTATCTTTATAGGGTGCTTCAGACCATCAAACTATACAACTTTCTCTGTTGGCCCAAAAGTGAAAATGCGACAAAAAAATTTGCTGTCCCATACATTTGAGTCGAGTAGGTTTGCAGTTTTGTATAGAGCAGCAGATCATTTTTCGCATTTCCGACATTGGTCCCATGGAGGAAGTGGTTCAGTTTCATGGTCTGGTCATCCCCTTAAAAAGGTCTGTATAATAAGAAGGACCCAATAGTATGAGTTTTTCGGAATTTATGTACGAATTGTAACACCACCGGCTTTTCGGTGAAGGAAAACATCGTGAGGCATGCTTCAATTTCGAGGCATGTATTGTACCCACTGTCCAATTACAAGTGGCGACGGGCTCACTACCCGTCAAACTGGACAAAGATTCGGTACTAGTTAAACGTGGATGTTTTGTGGTTTCAGAATATCTCAGACTACCTCCTCGGAGAATATAGTCGTCAGTATATGCTATGCTAGAAATATTTGACCACCATGTATGCTATGATATATTTGATGGCGACTGTACGACCTACTATTAAAACTGAATACAAAAGTATCGGTTTATTCAAGCAGTCACAACATTAGTGCAAATCTTGATTTGTTGGACAAATATACGCTCGCAGTAAATACAGGAGCCGCGGGCAACAAAAATAAATTAAAAAATTGCGCGAAACAGAACAGCGGCGACTCTCTTATCTCTTTATTTGTCTTTTCCTTGCTCTCCCGTCCCCAATGGCATATTTACTTCTGTATGTATAGAGTGTTTTAGCTTAAGTAGAAAAGGTTGCACAAAGGTAATTTTTAACTGTTTTGTTGGACTTTTCGTTGCGATAGTATACTTTGAATAGTTCTTGACTATAATGATGCTAACTTCTTATGACGATAGGATAGCCGCCTATAATCACTTGAAACATTATTCCTATATCAATAATCATGAAGCGATTATTAAGGATGGTCATCGCTGTCCAAGTGATCCTTAATATAATATCGTCAGCACATTAAGAAGGCTCCTGTACATAAACTATATATGGTCCAACTTAATATTGTGACACTTTTTAATGGGGATGATCAGACCGTCCAACTGGACAACTTACTCTACAAGGTGTTACAAAAATACAAATAAACATTTAAGGGGGTGGTTTAGACCATCAAACTGAACAACTTTCACTATGGGACCAATATCGAAATCGCGAAAAAAAGAAACAGATGTTCCATACTAAACTAAAAATATACTCGAGGTAAATGTATGGGACAGCTGTTTTTTTTCGCGATTTAGATGTTGGTACCATAGTGAAAGTTGTTCAGTTTGATGGTCAAAGCAACCCCCTTAAAAGTTTTAAATGTTTATTTTTACTTTTGTAACACCTTGTATAGCACCAACATCGAAATCAAGAAAAAAAAATCTGCTGTTCCATACAAAACTGCAAACCTACTTGAGCCAAATGTATTGGACAAATGATTTTTTGATAGCGTTTTCGATATATTGGTGCCATAGAGAAGAGAGTTCAGTTTGATGGTCTGATCATACCCTTAAAAAAGTGTCAGCATATAAAGAAGGACCCTGTATTTATATAAACACACACACATTTAAATAGATACAGATACACCATAAATATTATACAACGTGTTAATGAATTAACGCAAAACTAGAAAGTGGTTTGTTTAGAATCGAGAGCAGAATCTAATTATCATGTTTTCAACATCGGTTTTTTTTTCAAAATATGAAATAATTTGTTTGTAAAATTTAAAATTTTCTGAACTCGATCTCCACCCACCGCACGGGCACACTCCCCCAACTTACTACCAAAACAAGATTCTTAAAATGTATACATGAGCACGCTAGCGCTTTCATTCATTGCTGAAATGATAACAAATCATTTTTGCCTCAAAACTTAAAGTGCGAATAACTTTACATTTTAACCATCAAAATAATGAAATTATTGTTTTAATATAATTACTTGGTTATAAATCAGTTGGGCTGTATGAGGTTTTGCGCTTATTCATTAACACGTTGTATATACCTACATACTAAAAACTGCAAATAAGTTAGTACTAACCAATAGGAACAATCTCTCCGCTCTCCCTGCTCCAGTAGCTGACCGGCTTGGGGTAAGCTTCCGTCTCACACTCCAGCACTAAGTCAGAGCCTAACACTGCTCCGACCAGCTGGTTCCTTATTGTGATCACCGGTGGGACTGCAATGAAAAGATAGTTAGAACCGTTCTTACCTACACACGCTGCGATAAGTATGGTTTTTTTTTTTTGAAATGTCTAATACAGCCTTGCCCAGGGAGCATTTACTGTTTTGTACTGCGGACTATTGGAGGGACCAGAAGGGTCACCGAGCCAATTGAGTGAACTTAAGCAACCGACCTAGGGGCACCCCAGGGGGGTACGGACCTCGACATAGGACGTTGCTGGGGCTACGCGGCGAATTGGGTAGCTGGGATCGGTGAGAGATAAGTATGGCGCCATGTATCTCATAAGATATAGGCTGTCGCGCATTGACATAAGGCGCATTGTAGTTCGTCGTTCCTAAAACGTAAAATTCGAAAAAGCGCTTGAAATATAGACTGCGGTATCTGGCAGTAACTATTGAATAATCTGTGGCTATACAGGGAGTAAAAAAACCCTGTTGGAGCCTTTAGGGGGTCCTTCAGACCATCAAGCTGAAAAACTTTCACTATGGAGCCATCTTCGAAATCGCATAAAAAAAAATAGCTGTCCCACACATTTGAGTCGAGTTGGTAGGTGCTGCAGTTTTGTATGAAACATTTCGATATTGGCTCCACTTGTTCAGTTTTATGGTTTCCCCCTAAAGGCTCCAACAGGTTTTTTTTACTACTATTCAATAGTTACTGCCAAATACCGCAGTCTATATTTCAAGCGCTTTTTCAAATTTTGCGTTTTAGGAACGACGAACTACAATGCGCCTTATATCAATGCGCGACAGACTATAATCTTATGAGATATACGGCGCCATACTTATCGCAGCTGTCAAACGTGAGTGACGGAGCGCTACCATAGCACGGTCGGCAACGAAAGTAGATGAATACTTGCTTATTTTCATAGAAACTTTTAAAGCACTAAGGCCGAGTTTCGGAGACGTTTTCAAGCTGTAATGTCTGCGAAATCAGAACCGCAGTGCAGTAAATAAACTTATGATAGGTTTACAAGTAGTTAGATAACATAGCTAGAAGTAATACAGGTTGTAAGTGACAGCCTAGCAAATACTGAAACGGCGAATTTAGACTATCAAACTGAACAACTTTCGCTACGGAGCCTACCTCAGGAAACGTGAAAAAAATCATCAGTCTCATACAAAACCTACCCGACTCAAATGTATGGGACCACTGATTTTTTTTCGCGTTTCCTGTGGTAGGCTCCATAGTGAAAGTTGTTCAGTTTGATGGTCCGAGTTCACCGTTTCAGTATTTGCTAGGCTGTCACTTACACCCTGTATAATACAAATTCAGCATGTGCTGTGGATCAGCGACACCATGTACTTTAGATTCATAACTACCTTGCCCGGCGGCACGGCTTGACGGCCCGATAGCACAGTCTGTAGTGAACCTGCCTGCTGTGCCGAGGGTCGCGGGTTCGAATCCCGTAAGGGACAAATATTTATATGATGAATATGAATATTTGTACCCGAGTCATGGACGTTTGTATCTATATATGTATTCTATATCGTTGTCTAGTCATCATAACACAAGTCCAGGCTAGATTCTGGTACTTTAAATGTGGCTAGATAATTTGTGTGACAATGTCCAAGATATTTATTTATTTATTTATTTGTAAGGTTTATGAGGTAAAAATTTTTTTTGTCTATATGATTGTTTTGTATTAAAAAAATTAAAAAAAAATGTTTAAAGTCCATCAATTTTTGACCTTACTTACAGTCTCAACTCTCGCTTAAAAGACATATCTGAAACTCGGCATAAGTACCTTTTCACACGTTCCGGCTGCCGATGCCGGGTGGCCGGCGCCAGGTACCGGGTAAATTGCGAAAGTTTCATATATTACATGCACAATACACTTCGCTACCGGGGGGCAACGTTGCCAGACCTACGGATTTATCCGTAAATATACGGATTTTTGACCTGGCCTACAGATCTACGGATTTCAAATTACAAATCTACCGATTTTTAGTAACTTGGCGACACTGCCAAGGGGTACCCAGGGTAGGGAAGAAATGCCTTTTCACATGTCAATTATTGCCACAGGAAAAAACTGGCGACTTCATATAAAATAAAATAAATCGACTTAAGGTGGTTGCAGAGTTTTCAATTTCATACAAAAGTTCGATGCGTAATACGCGAAGCCGGTACAATTAAAAGTAATATTTTATTTATGGAAAAATATTTTAGTAAATCTAGATGCCGCGGATCAAATAACATTTGCAATTTATGATATAATTATGAAGATATAAAGCTTTGAACTTATGTATGAAATTGACATCTCTGCAACCACCTTAAAGCAATACAGAAACACTCACATTCCACAGTAAGCATGATCCTTTTGCTGACAGTTGGTGGTACTCCATTGGACGCTATGCACAGGTAAGCGCCCGCATGTTGTCTGCTCACCCTACTTATGTTTAACACTGGACCTTCTAGTGACGTCACTGTAGACAAAATATTCGACTAAATGCACTGACTTAGCAACTACTGGACGAATGGTCCGCGCTCAAAAGTGTCCGAACCAAAAACGTAAAAAGAGAACCAATTACACTACAGTCTTCGTTTGATCGGCCGACTACGCGCACGCGCGGGCATGTGGTGCACACCGTGCCACTATGGGGAAGTGGGATGGAAAAGAATTTCAGAATTTCACGTTCATGTAGTTTGGTCTCGGACACTTTTTTCGGTAATTTTGTACATACATAGTATTCTACGTCAATGACTAAAGGCCTAAACACCCTGACATCAACATCTAACAGAAAAGGAAAAACAATCCCTTGTTGTAGCAACAAGCCAAGCTAAACATGATCCTTAGAGCCGGATCAGACCTAATAACACGAAAAATATATTTGTGACAAGTATTTGATTTTAGTAGACTTTACAAATTTTCTAGTAAAGTCTACTGAACTAAAAGAGTTCTCATGAATATTTTTTTTAGTAGACTTTATTAGTAAGTTTGTTGTTATAAATCAAATTCTGGTAGATTTCATTAAAATACTTACAACAACCATTTACCTCTTATACTCCAGTCTCATATTTTATATGAGCAAGCAAATTTTTGTCCGCATTGACACAATAACCCACACGAATTAAGTATGCATGCTGTTGGTTCGCACTAATATGTTGTATTTGATTCATAAACTTAGTCGTATTTGGCATGTTTACTGTCAGCTATACTCCATTCAAAACAGCAACGAAAATTCTTCTAAAATAAAATAGTTGTCAGAGACTTTTTTGTCAATGTTTAATTATAGCTTGACGTAAGTTTAAGTAACTTGTTCGATACTATAATGGATGAGTGTAAAGATACACGTCCACTTAAACTACGTCCTCGACCTTATAATTTCAACTAACAAAGTAAGACTTCCTTTTAAAATGCTGCAAGCAATTTGTTTCTGTGAAAATGTTCACGAAGCTACAAAACTGCTTAAGAAATTACTTTTCGAGAACCATTCAAAGTAAAATAATGAGGATAATGTTGTTGGTACCCGATTCGATACCTACTGGATACAATATTAAGCGAATTAAACAGTAATTTCCTCACAAATTTAGAAAATATCTATAGACGACTTAAACTTCAATCTTTTAATCGTCGCTAAGGGAAGATAAAGACAAGTCTCTTAATTGTTATTTCTTTTTATCTTAGAGGTTATTCATAAGAATTATCTAAGAATTCGGTATGTCAAGTTTTTTTTTGGAGGGCTGAATCAAAACCCATTTCGAGATAATTGTCTCAATAATAATATTTTCTGTCTGAAATTTTAATAAAATAACGTCGTTTTTCGGTCCGTCCAGTGACGTCACTGGAAAACATGTGAACTCCTTGGTAAACTTAAAATCAACTTAAAATAACTGGCCATAAAGAAAAAAAATACTTTCACAATTTCAGAATTTGACATAATGATGTTACCGTTTCTGTTTCCAGCATAGAGGTAGAAAGAGGAGGCAGGAGATTTTATATTTTAGTAAAGCAGTAGTTTTTCTCCACGGAGTTTGAATTATTTTCTCTCTACCATTTTTGCATTTAGAGATTACAGATCAAATTAATTTAAAAATGAAATTTATATTGATAAACTCGAAGAATCTCAATAAAAATGAAATAGGTGTCTTTAAATTATGTCTTCTATCCGTAAAAAATATTAAAAGGAAGACCAAAAAAAACTTGACATACCGAATTGTCAATATCCCTGCAACTTGTTGACCAAAGTACTTTAAATAAATATTGTTAAGCAGTTAGCAGCAAGTACCATAATCTAAATAATTACACCCCTACTCCACACACCCGAAATTATTCTCGTTTTTCGTCCATAGAGAAAGTTATCTGAATCCACCCTTAATATTTTTCTAATAATTAAAAAAAAAATTGTTTTATAGCGTCGCGTTTATGTGAAAACCTAGCAATTGATATTTACTTTTATTTCTTTCTTTCTTTAAATTTAACCTGTTAAATTTAAAAACTGACGGAATAAAACAGTCTGCTCTTCAAGCTCCTTCTTTCTCGTGTGACGGTGATCGATAACACTTTGTTTTTTCAATACTTGGCCACCTCTATTACTCGAGAGAAAGTCTTTTTTCGATCCTGAAGGGAGCAAGATACAGGGCACAATGCTATATACTGCGACCGAATAAGGATTATCCGAGATCAAATTTTGCTTAATAAATAGCTCACATTCTGTGGTAATAGACGTGCGCTTGCACTTTCTAAATACATAATATTCGAGTTTTTCTATCAAAAAAATAGTATAAATATAGGGTCCTTCTTAATATGCTCAGACTTTTCTAGGGGATGATCAGACTGCGAAACTGAATAACTTTCTCTATAGCACCAATGGCGAAAAAATCTATCTACATAAATACATACATACATACATAAGCTCACGCCATTGTCCCATGGGGGTAGGCAGAGACCACGGACCGCCACACGCTACGGCTCTGGCACACCTCTTTAGCCTCATTCACATTCATACACTTCCGTCGATTGAGTGTGCTACGCACTTGTCCTTTTCGGAAAAGATCATTGATTTGATCATGGTATGTTTTCCTCGGATGGCCTCTCCCGACACTTCCGCTCACCTTTGCTTGGTATATTTCATTCGTAAGTCTTCTTTCATTCATTCTCTCTACGTGACCGAACCATCTAAGCATACCCCTCTCAATCCTTGTTACTATATCATCCTTCAACTTACACCAATCCCTTATCACACTGTTCTTGATTCGATCAACCAAAGTAATACCACACATACTTCGTAAGGAGCGCATTTCAACTGCATTCACTCTGCTTTCGTTCCTTTTATTCCATACCCAACATTCACTCCCATACATCAGAGTAGGCACCAACACACCATTGTGAATAGCCAGACGTGCACTTTCTATCTGCTGTGCCATACAAAACTGCAAACCTTCTCGAGCCAAATGTATCGGACAGTTGATTTTTTTTCGCGATTTCCATGTTGGTCCCAAAGAGAAAGTTGTTCAGTTTGACGGTCTGATCAATCCCCTTAAAAAAGTGTCAGCTTATTAAGAAGGACCCTGTAGGTAAAAATACACAGAATTTGTCCTTTACGAGGTTTTCACATGAGGGTGGCGTGATAGGTACCTTGAATTCCATCAGAAAGTGTGATAGGCTTCGAATGTTCCCTTCGCCACGTGACCTGAGGCTGAGGCGAGCCACTAGTCGCGCATGTTAGGCTCACAGAAGTACCTTCTCTTAACGTCTGGTCTGTACTGGTCCCTCGGTCCACGATGTCAGGAGGCACTGGTATAAGAAGATAATGTTAGTAGAGCTATGTAAAGAACCAATGCAGACATGCAATCTAAGAGGTGTTTCTTTGTCCGTGGAAAATAAACCGCAACTCTACAAGGTAACGCACATAGCGAAAAAATTTTTGTGCTTTATGTTCCAAACTATTTTTTTTCTCGGGCTTTCCGTCATTTGCATTGGCATTTATAATTGAAACCTTAAGGTGTATCCGCCCGGGAACACGACTCTACTGACTCACGACTAATTGATGTGAATGAGCGCGTAGCTCCGGTTAGAATTTAGCTGGTTTCTTTGAAAAATTCGATGATTTTTAATGAATTTTCAAAAAATAAGAAAATTAAATCATTCTATATGTTGTATTGTAAAGTATATTATAAATTTTCATTTTCTTTCGATCAACAATGTAACAGTAAAATGGTTACATCTGGAAAAAAAGGGGTGACTAGATTATTTTTTCATCAGTTTTATTAATTAAAATAGATTTCGAGAAAAACCAAGTCACTTCTCATGTCCTGTAGATTGTTCTGTTTTGTTTTTTGAATAGTCCCTTCGTTAAAGTATCAAACGGTTACAAAGTTTCCCAATTATACGGTAAAATCGGGCGGTAGAGTCTTAAGCTACAGAAAAGGATACAAAATAGCTCGATAAAAAAGTCTATAGTCCGGGCACTATACCACCCAAAAATAATAAAGATTCACACGAAGAATAATATTCAGTAGTATGTATTTATTTTAGCAAACTTTACTAGAAATAAATATAATTCTGGTAGAAATCGCTAAAATCGACTCATGATTAATTTTTATTATTAAAGTCTGCTAAAATAAATAGTTATCACATACTACTACATAATTTTCTCCGTGTACATAGAACCAATACTCAAAAAACTAACAACTCACCAACAACATCCAAATATCCAAGCTGACTTTTCATAGGGTCAGTATTAATCTGGCACATGTACCAGCCTCTGTCAGTCTCTCGCAGCTCCCTGATGTGAAGGAACCAGGTCCTGTGGTCACTGTGAGTAACTCCAACCCTTCGACTCCTGGATATCACGTGCGTGTGGATGGTTAGGATAGTCTGGGTATCCACTCGAAGCCACGCGACCTATGACAAATAGTATTGATGTAATAAGTTAATCTTTTTCTTCTTGTTATCGTGTTGGAAGCAAGCCCTAGAGTTTTATCTGACGTCTCTGACGTGGTTTTTATGTAACGAATACTACCACCAGAGATAGAAGCCGGGATCAACGGCTTAACGTGCCATCTGGAGCACGGAATCATCTTTCATTTCACACAATCAGGTGATTTGGCCTGCAATGTCCTAACCAACAGAGGGGAAATGCATAAAGTGACATATCATAGTGTTGCTGTTGCAGCTTTGCACGGACCTCCTTACCAGACCGGACTCCATAGTGTTTTGTCTTTGTTGCCTTTGTCTGTCACTGTTTATCCTGTATTGTTCTGATGAAATAACTGAGTTATCTATCTATATCACAAGGTGTTCACCGTGAGAATCGAACTCACGACCTCCGTGTCAAGAGCCCAAGGCTCTTAAACATTAGACCACGGAGGCAGTAAGTGAATGACGTAATACATTCAGTATCAGAAAAAGGACGGACAGGTTTCTTTGTGCAGGCAAGACAAAATTATTATTATTATGTAATAAAGCACTTATGATTGGGAAGAAATGTAAATAACCAGCATAAATCTATCTAAACTGTTATAAATCCACAGAGTACTATATACTACCGTAAGATAAAACTGCAACAGAAATGTATCTGTACATTGAAGTTATTAACAAGAAAAATAATACGATTGGTTTTTTACGACTCCAAACCAACCTTTTTTTTCGAATTTTTGTCTGTCTGTTTGTTTGTTCGAGCATCATGGAAAAATTACTGAATCTGTAATGAGAAAACTTTTTTTTTATAGCTAATGATTTGACTTAAAATCTGGTATATAATTTGTATGGACGAAGTCTCGGGTAAACTCTAGTACATACATAAATTCACGACCGTAATCCCTTTCAGGGTTCAGAAACATTTCTACTACCACCGAGCAATATGAATAACCCTTTAGGTATGTATTCATATTAAGGCAAGTTAAGATAAGCAAAAATATCGTATTACAAAATTGCTCTTGTAAATAAAAAATATCTTAGAATCTGCAGTAAGCATCGAACTCAAATTAACTGTTGACTTGTTATTTTATTAGTTCGCAATAATCTGGCAAAAATAATGAATTTACACCAAATAAATAATAGAGTAAACTAAAATAGCCCATTTCCAGAAGCAGGAGAATTGAAATGGACGTTAACAGAATGCGACGCCATTGATTTTGTGTTATAAACGAAACTGGATACGGGCGGAGGTATCCTAGTTAATTTATTAAAATGATGGAGCTATTCACTAAGTGTATTGTCAACATTTTGATGAATCTGCCTTTCGATTTAGGATAGAAATTGGTTCTGATTCATAATTATAATACGGGTAAAAGACATAATCCATTTTGGCCAAAAAATTTGCAATATTCTGTTAAAACTTGTTCGCCTAAGCTTTTATGTGTTACTTTGGGGAAATCCATGACTAACAGGTAGATGACACGATTGTGTCGAGACCTCCGCTTCTAAATACCTAGTAGACAAAGATGTATTACGTTATGCAATACAACCTGCCACCCAAATAATTTCTACTCTACACGTGTTTCGCTCCACCAAGGAGCATTCTCAGGAGTTAGACCAACGAACGTTCGAAACAGAGTTGTTACTCCGCCGAGCGTCCGACGCCGAGACGGACTGTTCGGTTTAGATTTAGAAGCGGAGGTCTCGACACAATCGTGTCATCTACCTGTCAAGGGTACATTACTGTTGTCGCGCTCCATACAAACGAAGTCTGGTGATATTTTCAATACTAACCGATTAAACTCAATGAAATTTTGCAGTGTTAGATTTTCCTTAAAATGTACAGTTTTAAAGTTACAGTGCCTCAAAGATTTCTATACAAATCTAAAATTAATTCTAGCATTGAAACTGTATATTTTAACGAAAATCGGAAAGGATACAAGCATAGATATTTGTTCATAGATTGTTTTTGCAAAATTTCATTGAGTTTAATTGGTTAGTATAAAAATATCACCCGTCTTCGTTTGTATGCAGCGCGCACTTACGCATTCGGTATAAACTTCTCTTAAGCTTTTATTATTATCCTTGGCTTTTTCCGGGTTCAAAAAATCGGCATTTTCTTACATTTTCGATGAAATTAGCTATGGCTAATAATTCTATTAGAATTTTTCCGTCTCAGCCTTTATAAGTTATGGCACCAAAGGAGCATTTTCCTTGGTTTATTTAAGTTTGAAAAATCCGGCTTTTCATATATTTTTGATGTAATATAACTTACAGCTACAGCTTTCATGTCATACTTTGACTATTTTAGTCGAGGAAATCTACGGATTTTTGTATGGAGAAGGTTGCATTAATTGCACTTTTGGTGATAATTTGGAATATAGTAGATACATACCTGAAAAACATAAATTCTCAATAATCCCCGATTTTTTATTGTGTATTATTGAATAATTAAGACATTTACAAAACATTAAATTTAGGTATGAACAAAAAATTGAAAACTGGTGATTTTGTACAGGATGGCTTTATTCAATACATTTTACTTATAAGAATAATAATCCCCAGTTAATATAGTAAATTTGAGTAGATATTTAATATTTTGTAAGTCTTCAAAAATTATAACCTCAAAACTAAATTATTTACTGTTTGCTTGTACACATTAAATTTGCCTTGTGATAATTAACTGTCTCTTTTGCTAGTATACTGGAAGAAATATCTTTCGAAATAAGCTTGCCCTTTGTACATTTATATCGATCTTAAGGTATTTCTCAGGTTCCTGATCCAATATAACCACGAAATCTCGAGAAAAATGTTATAAACTAACAGTAATATTATTTCAGACACAATTTACTAAAGTGTCTTTAATGCAATCTCAAACCTTATTTTTCCTAGACTATATGTGGACTAGTTACGCGTGTAATTCTACTAACAAACATTTCTGACACTTTTTGTGTTGTGTTGATGAATCCCAAACGTTCCAAGTTCGAAGTTATTATTTCGCAATTATAGGCTGTCTCGTTTAGTGATAAGGTGTAAAATTGAATGTAAATGCTCAAGATCAATAGTGCCTATACCGTGGCAGAGGGGAAATGCTACCGTAAGGCTAGTCCTTATAATAATTAGTCAAAGATGTCATAATAATACATGCTTAGATGGACGATGGCCGGCATTTTCACATTTGGTTGGACCAACAATACATGAAACGTGGATGTTTTCCTTTATACCGGTATAAGTTCCTGGGTTACTTTCAGCAGTCACAACATATAGCAAACATGCTTGTAAAACATTTCCTTGTTTTCAAAGAAGTCGAGCGAAAAGTATACAAAAATATTCCGAATGATTCTCTAACACTTTAAAATGTAAAGTACTTAAGTTCGCTTCGTTCAAGATCTAGTTTAAAGTGTTCAATGTATGTTTTCCTCACAATAAAGAGCTTTTCGAAGTTTGTGGAAGCTGTTTATAAAGAATATTAAGTGTCCTACCACAGAACTAAAAAATCTAGTTCAAAACTAATATAAAATATATAAAATACAACCAACGATATGGTCGTAGATTCGGATTTAAAAGACGTTAGCTATATTATTATTTTCAACAATCGTTTTGAGTCGGTTATAATTTTTTGTAAAATATTTATTGATTTCAGTTTTACACGCAAGGAGTACATCGAAACGAAGCACTTCCTTCAATCGCCAATGATTTGCTTGGTATCAACTTTTGAGGAGTTCCAATTGTCCATATCCGAAGGGCTACATAAATTATAAAATAAATAAACAATAATCAAATTGTGATCTCTCTCCTTTTTAAATTGGTTTAAAAAAGTTGGAAATAGTCGAATGCATCGTATAATTCGCAAATATGAAAATCAAGATTATCTAAAGGTAAAAATTCTCAAAAAATGAATCGTTGAATTGAGAATCCGCTCACGCCTTGTGACTTCTACACATTATTCTATGTTCTGTAGCAAGTCTATTGCACTTTCAATAGTCGATGGTATAATCCGCCTTTATATCTTGCCACTTTATTGGTAGCGAAGAAACGAAGTATTTATTGCGCTATGGCAAAACAAATAACCGGCTTCGTTGTGAACTTTAACGAATAGTTAACTGATCCTCGTAATGAGTATCTCCGATTAGTAAAGCCAGTGTACAAAACTTGTTTCATCCTTGCAGACCAACATTTTGTAGTAGGTTATTCGCGAATTGTACGATAGGACGGGTGCGAATAACTTTGCACCTTATTGGCGTGCAGAGAGAGTCGCTATTTATTTAAATCTGTTTCCGAAGTGATTCTTCTGTACGGGTAGTACTAGTATTTATTCTGGGTAGGGTTCCCAATGGTCACCTCTCAGTCTAGATAACTCTTTTAAATATGATTCACATACCTTATAAGTAGAGAGGTTATGTACAGTGCAGGCCAGGATCGCTTCTCTGCCAAGAGGAGCTGTGACGTTTGCTATAGGCCCAGTGAACCCAGGTTCATCTGTGAACAATGAAAACGATTTAAAAGTTTATAAAGTAAGTGTGGTGTAATAGTGATGGACAAATTGAAAAACAGTTTAATTAGAGAACGTTGTGGCCTGAAAGAGGATGTAGTGACAAAGATAGAGAAAGGTATGTTCAGATGGTTTGGTCATATGGAAAGAATGGATGAGTGCAGATTGACGAGTGCAAGCGTCAGTGGAAATGTTGGAAGAGGACGGCCGAGACGTACATATACGGACCAAATTACGTTACCACGCGCTTAAAAAGGGCCAGGTCAGATCTGATACGAAACCGACGAGCATGCATGAAAGGACTAATGAATGTGGAGGAAGCTAGATAGTTTTGTCAGGATCGTAGCAGGTGGCGTTCCGTTGTTTCTCTCTACCCCAGTGGGAGACAGGCGTGAGAATATGTATGTATGTAAAATACTTTTTCGTGCAATGCGTTAGATAAACAATCTTTAAGAATTTGTTTTATATTTCTAAGAATTTAAATGAATGGTTTATTTAAGATTTATACAGTAATAAAGTAATATGTTATACAATAGCTTATTTTTAAAGATATTTTTTTCAAGCAGACCTACAAAAAACATTGCTCATCTTTATAATATTCTCCGAGGTAGAATAGACAAAAACAGTTTATTATAGACAGACATCAAGTTTTCTCACAAATCACGTAAATATACCTATAAATAAAATACATATTTTTCGTTTACTGAAGATTCTCCCCAAATGATTGTCTAGACCTCATATTTGTGCAAAATGTTTATTCTAAGAAAAAGATGTAAAGTGATTGCAGACTACTTTAGTGGTTTTAGGAAACGCTTCCTTTGATGTTCTGCACGTCTAGTATGATTTCTCTACACGCGCGCGACGCGTCTTCACTGCATAGAAAATAACCTGTTCCCGCGCTTTTCGGAGAGCAAAAGCCGCGCATGCCGCGAGTTGTAGTATGGGAAAAAGCCGAGTCGCGCGCAAGTAGAGAAATCATGCTAGACGTGCTGGTCCTATTGATGTAATTAAAAACCTCCAATGTATTTATGACGTCATTAAACTCTCATATCACTGAATCGCACGATTTGCCGCAAGTTGCCGTGCCGGTTGCAGTGTCGTGAGATGTTGAAAGAAATATAGGTAAAGCGGATCTCACACGATGACGGATGTCGTTGCGGCTTGCATCAGTACGACTTTTAAATCGCAAGGAGTTGTATTAATTTTTGTTTTATTTATTTATTTATCATATGGCTGATTCTGTTACACTTAAAGTTACAGAAAATCAAAATTAAAACTCTAAATACAAAAATACTAAAAATCTAAAGCAGCGAGTCATCGAGTCGATGCTCGCTCGTCGTCGTCGAGATCGTTGAAGTCCTCCATGATGCCACAATATAAGTAAAAGAGCGTTCGGATACTATTTGTTTCACGGTCAGCTGGGGGTCGCCGCACGGGCATGCCGCTGATTCTCTCCATCCCACCACTCGCCCCTCGCCACTTGTGTCTCATATAGCCGCATATTTTTTTTTTCTTTTTTTATTTATTTATCAAATACATAAACAAACATCTTATGAACTAAAAACATTGATAAACCCGATATCAGGTTTGTCCCAATGCAGAAACATCAGTATTAACAACATCGATAGCAACAATAGGCAGATAGGTAGATTAGATACATAACTACAGTACATCGTACCGGCTAACCACAAGTTCTTATCGCGTACTCGTATAGAAATTAGTCTTGCTTCGAAACGGTAACATAAAAGTACTATAATATTTATATATTTGGAATCGTCTGATTACTAGCTTTCATTTGATACCCATATTGTATTTTTTTACAAAAAAAATTGTTTATTCCCCCTCTCTTTTTTAATTCGTAGACGCCATCTTGAAATAATATAGCCTATGTCACTCTCACGATTTTTACGAATCCAATGATACCTCATACGTTAAAATACATCTAGCCGTTTAGGCTGTAGGCCGTGCCAAAGAAATAGACATACAAACATACATACATACATACATACATACATACGCTCGAAAAACATAACCCTCCTTCTGGCGCAGTCGGGTAAAAACTGCATAGGCAGTTTTGTCAGTCGTTGTGCTTGTGATCAGATGACAGATATACAGGTTGCTTCACATCTACGGTAAGTCTTAGTCTATAGTTTGTAGCAGATATGTTTTAATGTGGTAGGCTATGTTTTTTGAATTAATTTGTTGTTTTAGCTTGGCTAGTTCGACGCCTACGCGACTTTGCGACGATGGTCAAACCCCGCTGCTGGTCTTTCAGGACTAAACGTGAAGATGTCAGAGTCTGTCCCGCGCCTTAGGTTGTAAATTCTTTAAATCTTATAAAAATCTGAATATTTTCCCGTTGACACGTGGGTGATATCGCACCGCTCGCTGTGGGCGTTAGAATTTTCCTCATAAACAACTGTTTTTTTAAGTAACCTTTGCATCCCACTATCAAAGGTAAGCTTTTATCCTATATTTCAAACATAAACAAGATTTATTTTCTTTTTCTCTCGACGCCTAAAACCTGTGCTAAACATTTATTGTACGTTTCAAAAACAACTAATGTAGGAACATTTTATTTATGACCTACATTGAAATATCGGTCCCCAACTAATTCCTTGACCTCCTAAACCAATTCTCTCTCTAAAATAATCTCTAGAAGCAATTAAATGTAGGTAATGCTTAAGAAACTTAATGAGCTATTGGGTAGGTGTTTTGCCAAACTAGCCTTTACTTTGTTTTGATTAAATTAGTTCTTCGGCACGCGACACACGAAAACGAGGGGAGATTCAGGTCAGATTTGTGCTGGCATTAGAAAATGAAATACTAAACCATTTTGAAATTTTTTTACCCTACTGCGCCAGAAGGAGGGTTATGTTTTTCGAGCGTATGTATGTATGTATGTATGTATGTATGTATGTATGTATGTTTTTATGTCTATTTCTTTGGTACGGCCTTGATGGATTTTAACGTATGAGGTGTCATTAGATTCGTAAAAATTGTGAGAGTGACATATGCTATATTATTTTAATATGGCGTCTGCGAAATAAAAAAGAGAGGAGGAATATACATTTTTTTGTTAATTATTACAATATGGGTATCAAATGAAAGCTAGTAATCAGACGATTCCAAATATATATATTATAGTACTTTTACGTTACCGTTTCGACACAAGACTAAAAAGTATGAAATAAACTAAATTATTAAGATAAACAAAAAACCCACTGCATAAAAAACCTATTAACTGAAAAGAGAAAAACAAGCTCTGAAATCACTAATCAGCTATAACAGCTTTATTTGAGCGAATATAATTTGAAAGTTATTAGGTAGGTAGGTATTGCAGGCGGGGACAAAACAATAACCAACAAAAAATCTTCGTTGTCCCCTTTTGCGATACCTACCTAATAACTGTCAAATTATATTCGCTCAAATAAAACTGTTATAGCTGATTAGTGATTATAGAGCTTGTTTTTCTCTTTTCAGTTATTAGGGTCCTTAGTCAACAAGGAACCCATAAAGTATCGCCATGTCCGTCCGTCTGTCTGTCCACGGCTTAGCTTAGAGACGCTTAGTACTAGAAAGCTGTTATTTGGCATGGCATCACGCCGGCAAAGTGGCAAAATATAATAAACATAATCATAATTTAAGCCGTGGTGGTCCAGTGGCGAGCAACCTTGCCTTCATAATATTTCTGACTACCCCTTCGGGGAATATATGCATGCATAATCATAATTTTATTTAGCAAAAAACATTGTTACAGGTTCGAGTTAGAACCCTGACTCCCAAAAAATGTCATGAAGTTCAGGAGTTAGTGTTTCCATCCTTAGGTACAATTTATGCTAAACAATCTTGAAAAACATTATTTTAAGGTACTTCCCCTACACGTAAAGTGGGGTTGTTTTTTTTCTCTCTTCTGTTTCATGGTATGGGATGTTGTTGGATAGGTCGTTCAAAAATATTGCCGGCGTGTGAATGTGCAAACCAATTTTCTAATCAGGGATCCGTTAGCGAAATATTAAGCTTTAAAGTGAAAATTTCGTTTTGGAGTAGCCAAACAGATACTACGATATTTTTATACAGGTTGATTCTTAATCACTTTCCAAATTGCCAGGGGTGGTTCAGACCTTCAAACTGTTTTAGTATGGGAGCGAAACTAAAATCGCAATAAAAAAATCCGCTGTTCCATACTAAACGTACGACAAGACGTAGTGAAAGACTGCATAGATGGTAGTGTGAGATTCCAACAATCCGCACAAAAAGGTACGCATCCTCTTTTATGAGAACCGGTAAGGTTTGGAACTCTTAGCCAGATAGTCAAATTCGTAGCTTAGTCAAATAAAATAAAACCGGCCAAGTGCAAGTCGGGCCACATGCAAGATAGGGTTCCGTGGTTGCCCGTCACAATATACGGACTTAGAAGGGTGCATTTTGTTTTATACTACGGTTTAACGGCCAATAAAGTCTAAACAGTACATTTTATAAGTTGGTCGACTATTACTCTTTAACTTGTAATGTGCAACTTGGATGATCAGACATCAACATCTTGACATTGAAATTGCGGAAAAAATAGTGGTAGAGCAGAGAAGATGAAGATGTTGTTCAGTTTGATAGTACTGATGATAAGCTTTAAACCATGCGAAACTATAAGGATTCCATGTTGACTACGGAACCCTAAAAAACTGCAATGCCTACTCGAATTAAATGTATGAAACAGCTCTTTTTTCTTTCTAATACGAAATAGCGTTCCGGTTTAGAATCGACCATCCACCCCATTACTTCCCCCGGGTGCCGAACGAGGTGACTAAGGGAAAATGTTTTGTTTGATTCTATTTTCTTTTCAAAGGTGTCTTTGTGAGTGAAAGGTTAGCTATCAACAAAATATTTCGAAACTCTGCAACCACTTTTCAACATCCTAATACACTAATATTATAAAGAGGAAAGATTTGTACCTATTTTTGTATGTTTGTAATGAATAGGCTCAAAAAGTACTGGGCCGATTTAAAAAATTCTTTCACCAATAGAATGCTACATTCTTCCAATTTGACATAGGCTACATTTCATTTTGAAAAAAATTAGGGATCCTTGGTAAAATTTGAACAATGTAACCGAAGGTGTAGAAAAATGAGCCTTTGTCTACCCCGTGCGAAGCCGGGACGGGCTGCTAGTATGCAATAAAAATAACACAGTGTATCATAACTTCGTTATTTTGAACCTTTTATAGTAAGTGCTATTTTCTGCCAACTATAGCTAGGCTATCCGGCCCAATAACTAATTGGATTGCAGTATAGCCTAAACATTGACTCGTATTCTCGAAAGTAATCTATTTGAAGCAACAGTGCCTTAATACACGCACGGCTTATTATTAATGCATACATACATACATAAACTCACGTCTTTTTCCAAGGGTAGGCAGAAACTATAGTTCTCCACTTTGGGCGGTTCTGACACTCTCTTCCTTCCTCTAAGTCCATACATCTTGTTATACATTCTCACTCTCCTAGGTCTGCCTCTACCTTTGACTAATTATTATAAGGACTAGCCTTGCGGTAGCATTTCCCCTCTGCCACGGTATAAGCACTATTGATCTTGAGCATTTACATTCAATTTTACACCTTATCACTAAACGAGACAGCCTATAATTGCGAAATAATAATAATAATGGGGTTCACACGAGACTACTTTTCATGATTTTTGACATTCAAAATTAGAATCTAAAGTTATTGGGAATTAAATCCAAAATCGCGGATTTCATGTTACATCGCCCCCCGCAAAAAGTGTCAGAAATGTTTGTTAGTAGAATTACACGCGTAACCAGTCCACATATAAATAGTCAAAGGCCAATACCAATGTTTCCTTCCACACGCGCCGTATTAATTAGGAGTGAGTTTCATTTCATTTCATTTATTCATATAGACAACACTATATCATACATTTCACACCTTATAAGACAATAATATAGTGATGAAAAGTGACTTCGGTAAAAGTCTTTTTTTTTTTTTATAGTTTTGTCCATAAAAACGTATTCCCCTGTTTCCTCCCTGGATAATGACACTAGAGCAAACATTTTTTACCATACAACCTATGTTACCTCTGCTATGTCTCTATCTTTTGCATTTTTACATAATAATTACTGTAAGAACTAGGGACCTTCGAAAATAACAAATTTTACCGCCCGTTTTCGGACATCCAGCAAACAAATTTCACTAATTTAAAAAAAAAACATGCAGAAATAGCCAAAGTCTTTCTCATATTATTCTTGAAAGAATGATTAAAATCGGTTATGTTTTGGAGAAGAAAACAGGGGAATACCAAATGCTGACTTCGTCCATTTTATACTATACTAGAGTTATCCCGCGACGTCGTCCGCACAAATAATATACCTGATTTTAAGTCAGATCATAAGCTATCAAACAAAAAAGGTTTCATCAAAATCAGTTCAGTAGTTTTTGCGTGATGCTGTTACAAACATACAAACAAACAAACACACAGACAAAAATTCTAAAAAAAGGTTGATTTGGAGTCCGGGATACCTAAAAACCATATCGTAATCTTTCTTATGTATATATCTTCTATGCACAGTCACACTTCTGTTACAGTTTTATAATAGTTAAGATAAGATGTACATAAAATAAATCCGAGCTGCAGTTATCTCTTTCGCACTGTAATGTATGTCGGTATGTCTGTCTGTGGCAGCGTAGCTCCGAAACGGGTGGACCGATTTCGATGCGGTATTTTTAAATGGAAAGCTAATTTTTGCGACAGTGTTCTTAGCTTTGTGTCATGAAAATCGGTTCTGTAGTTTTCATGTAACTTGAAAAATTATGATATAACATTAAATTACAAATTTAAAAAACCCCTAACGCCAAACACAAACATTTGAAAAGTAAAAAATTATTCGGTCATCTGTTATTTTTGATGTAAGCAAATGTATGTTTTACTTCTTAACTCTCTTTAAGATATTTTATGTCAATTAATGTGTCGGGGACCGCAAGTGATTGTAAATAAATCAATGGTCATCTCGATTAAATATCCTAAATAAGCAGAATGCGTTTGTTTACTCATATTTGAACAAATACACACACACATGCTAACGACTATATTCCCCGAGGGGGTAGTCAGAGATATTCTGAAACCTCAGAACATCCACGTTCCACCAGTAGTACCGAAACTCGGTCCAGTGTGACGGGGGGTGAGCCCGTCGCCGCGCAACTTATAATGGACAGTGGGTACAATACATGCCTCGAAATTGAAGCATGCAGGTTCAAATTTATACAAAGGTACACAATATTTTTTTCCCCCTTGAAACTTTGTTTACCTTTTGTTGCAAGAAGGTACCTACCAAACCAATTATAGATACCTTTAAAAACCGAATTCGTAAAATCAAATAATGTTTTTATCTTCCGTATTATTCTCGAGCCTGATTTAATTTATTTTCTGCCATGGGAAATCAAAACTAAATTTCAACGAATAGGAACGAAAATGAATTGAGATTTTTATTTCAAAGAAAGAGTGAAAGTTCCTGAAAATCTGGAATTCGTATTGTAATTGATGTCCCTATCAAATAACGGAGATCATTATACTTTTTATAATGGAACAAGGTCCCTGAGGTGTATATCAGGCTTCAGATCTTTAGAAAAGTTTTTTTTGGTAAACAAAACGTTTTTGGAACTGACCCATCGATAGGAATGACGATGTTTCAAACCAAAGATATTAAAGGGCAACAATATTTTCGATAATTGGGCCATTATTTTAAGGACCAATTTGGATAACATTTTACAAGATTTTTTTTTAGTTTTTTTGTCGATTTACGTTCATTATTGTTTATAGTAATCATTAAAGACATTTGCAACGATGGTTTCTTGCTACTCCTTATATTTATACATGTTTATTCAAAAAAATCAAATAACGGAGTAACCTTAATTTACTAATAAATATAGTACTTTACTTGAATTCCTGTTTTTCTTGCCGTGGTGGTCCAGTGGCGAGTAACCTTGCCTGCCGTGCAGGAGGCGATGGTTTGATCCCTGTCCAGGCCGACTCGTACCAATGAGTTTTTCGGAATTTATGTACGATTTGTAACACCATTGGCTTTTCGGTGAAGGAAAACATCATGAGGAAACCTACATGCTTCAATTTCCAGGCATGTATTGTACCCACTGTCCATTATAAGTGGCGAAGGGCTCACCCCTCGTCGTATTGGACAGTTTCAGTACTACTGGTGAAACGTGGATGTTCTGAGGTTTCAGAATATCTCTGAGTACCCCCTCGGGGAATATAGTCGTGAGCATATGCTATGCCTGTTTTTCTGAGACTGGTTTCTTATTCGGTAGATACCGAACAGTTTTATTTTGGAATTTTCCTATTGTGCTAACAAAATCGCCTTTGAAAAAAGACGAAAAACTCGATTATTCGGTTTACGATGAATTATGTTTCAGACAGATTCTGTTTACAACAGATTCGGTTTAAGACAGAAATACAGTAAACTTACATAATTTTATATACATTAAACGACCCATCATCCTTATCACGAAAAACAATTCGTAACAACATCCAGAAACCTTCACGAATAAATTAACTGAGGCCTAACATGATTTATTTTCTAAATGGATATAGTGGTTTATATTGTTGGAGCCAGGCTTGTTAAACTTCCGCCGATGTCACTGACAAATTACGAAGGCACCCGCGGCGGACCCCACCTCTACTAATTGACTGCACGTCAAATTTAACCGCGATAATCCAAATAGGGGGAGTGATTCTCTAAATTGTGCCTATCTAAAGGGACCGCCGCGGTAGATTTGGGTTTTCGGTGTTGGCTTTAACAGCACTGTCAATCCTAATTGTAGATCCACTTGTTTGTTTTAGTTAATTTTAGTGGAACAACGATATTCGGTACAATGTATTTCATTTAGATTTCATTAGAGTTGTGTTGAAAAAGGTACCCCTGAAAACCAAAGTAACTTTGTTTTCAGGGTTATAGGTTAAAGGAAATTATGCATACAAGGACCTTCTCAAAATGCTGACACTTTTTTAAGGGGATGCTTAGCTTATGCTCACGACTATATTCCCCGAGGGGGTAGTCAGAGATATTCTGAAACCGGGATGATCAGACCATCAAACTAAACAACTTTCTCTATGGGACCAAATAAGATTTCACGAAAAAATTATCTGCTGTCCCATGCTAGCTCAAGTACTACGAGTAGGTTTGCAGTTTTGTGTGGAACAGGTGATTTCTTTTTTTCGCGATTTCGATGTTGGTGCTATAGAGAAAGTTTTTCAGTTTGACTGTCTGATCATCGCCTTAAAAAGTGTCAGCATATAAAGAAGGACCCTATATTTTAAGTCAGTAATGTTTTTAAAATCTAAATTGTGAGTCAGTGGTTTTTATGTTCAAGCTTGTGGTTTGTTCGAGCATAGAATAGACCACAACATTTCTTTCCTTGGATTTCATGCTTGATATGAAGGTATCAGTGTTTTGTGGGCGAAAGGCGCCACCTTCTATAGGTAAGCTAATGCTGACTTTTGAAAAGATAGTTTATATTTAAAAACCAAATAATCATGAACTCGAAAGAACACCAAGAGAAAAAAATACAAAATAATTATTTTCAATGAGCACTTAGGAAGTTTGAAAGTTCAACCCCAAATAATGGGAAATGGGCAAGAGAATGATGACTTAGGTATAGCAGATTTAAGAGCAGATTTTTGTTGCTGCTAAAGTTGCTATAAATAAAGTAATGTACTCTGTGGTAATGATAACGACAAACTTATACCTTACTACTTCTACTACTGTTTCCTAGATCTTTTCAAGAATAAATTCTTCAAAAAATTTATTAGGATTTTCTAAAAAAATACTACTTATTTTAATCGATATACCATCGCTTAACTAAAAGAATTAAATTGGCACAATGAAGCTATTGATAATTTTCGCAATTGCTTCATTATAAAAGCTTTCAGGGATTCAGTACATTTTTAAATTAATAAGGGCGCTAAATACACTAACCCTCTTAAATGTGAAGCTATTAAGTATTATTGTCACAAATCTATTCGAATCAACAGTGGGTTATATAAAATTAACAGCAAATTACTTTGAAACACACAATCGGTCTTCTAGTGTTACAGAACAAATCTTGTTAAGCAAACATCCGACAGGCTGACGATTTATAGCGCACAACTTGATCCAGGGACCGAACTAGGGGTTGAGGGGTCGCCAAAATAAATTAGAATGTCTTTCTTTCATAACAGATTCCTGAAGATGATCGCTGATCGGATGGAAACAGCTATCCTCGGTCGATTCATCGATTTGCACGTGAGAGGCGTGGATCGATGAATTTTATACGTACGTACATAACATTAAGACCGTAATCCCTTTCGGGGTGTGTCAGAGGCGCTGCTACAACCTCTGACAACATTTATAAGCTTGCTGTTGTAGCAGGTATCGGTGAATTGATCAAAATAATTCCTACTTTTATTGTTATTATGCTAATATTCTGTAAGCAGTGCTGCTAACAAAATATGGACAGTTGAATCTGAAATAAAGTTTTTTTTAGGAACGGAAATTAAAAGCTCAGATCTGACCAACTTCATCAGACCATGCATAATAGTGTAAAATTTCATAGTCATCATTATTGAACTATTAACCCGTAAAACAGGTCCGTAGATGCAGACCTACTGTAACACGAACTTATCAACGACAATTTGATTGACACATTGATTTGTCAGAACTCAAAATATAGTAACAAACGCAATATAAAATGTTTACTTTCCTTTAAAATAGTATATCGCGCGCTCTCAGCAGTTTATTCAAACCAATTAGCTTTTTAATAAATTACCTACAAGTTCACGTTTGTTCCGCGTGTGCTGTCATTACCATTATACCACATTTACCATGCTTAGTCTCAAAGACGGCATTAGATCACGATAATTAACAATCTCTCGTAGAGTCTGCACTATGTAAAGCCGTAGCCGTCTGGAACCGCTCAGACGGGTGCCCGGGTGTCGTGATTTGTGACCCCGTTCCAAATGCGGGCCTGTCTCCGTCGGAATTAGGCAGGTTCAATACTGAACACTAATTCTCGGCCTCCCTTAAGCAATCAGAGTAACGAGCTTGAGAATATATTATCTACCTAAAGTCAATCTGATTCAGTTACTGAATTAATTAATATTATCGTAATTAATTAAAATAATTATGCATTGTAATAGCACTTCTCTATAAATTCTATACACAAGGTGTAAACTTATATGAGTTACACACTTCAGACCATCAAACTAAAGAGCTATTACTATGGGTCCAAGCTTGGTCTTCACAATACCGTAAGATTAGTTTGGGTCCCGGGACATACCGGTAATGAGAATGCTGACGAGCTGGCAAGGGCTGGGTCAGAACGGAAGATGGTTGGCCCAAGTGTGGGAATCCCGGCATGCAGCACAAGAATGGCTATTAGGGATTGGGATGATAAAACACACAGGCTGGAGTTGTCCGGCCTTGCAGACCTGCAACACTCTAAGAATTTGATCAGCAATGTGACCACTTGTGTCTGAAAATTCATACTGAACAACAGCAGGAGCAAGGCTCGTGCCATCGTCGTAGCCCTCACTGGGCACTACGTTAGAGGCACGATGATGCACAAAATGAAACTAACCCTAGATCCCAGCTGCTGAGCATGCGGAAAGGATGAAGAGACCATGGAACATATTCTTTGTGACTGTGATGTCTTGGCGGCAAAACGCATGTGCCTCTCCTCGGAGATGGATACCCAAAACCGGGAGACCTTAGGTTTCTTCCCCTCAATGGTATTGCCTCCTTCATTGGCCATGTATTTGAAGTGTAAAGAAAGCAAAAAAAAAATATTGGGGCTAACACAAAAGATCCACTGGGTCGAAGTGTTGCTGGCTTGCCAGCCCCCACAACAAGATAAGATGGGTCCAAAATGAAACCGCAAAAAATCTCAGCTGTTTCATAACATAATATTACATAAATATTCTTTACTTATATTTTCTTTCATACATTTATGTTAAGTAACTATTGACATTTTCTATGGAACAGGATATGTATCGTATTTAATTGAACACTCTGTATACACCGTGTTAATGAATAAGCGCAAAACCTCATACACCCCAACTGATTTTAACAAAATAATTAGATTGAAACAATAATTTCCTTATTTTGATAATTATAGTTATTCATATTTTAAGTTTTGAGGCAAAAATGATTGGTTATCATTTCAGCAATGAATGAAAGTGCTAACGTGCTCATGGATACATTTTAAGAATCTTGTTTTGGTAGTAAGTAGGGTGAGAGTGTCCGAGCGGTGGATTGAGATAGAGTTCAGTAAATTTTAAATTTTACAAACACATTACTTAATATTTTGAAAACAAAAATCCTATGTTGAAACCATGGTAATTCGATTCTGCTCTCAATTCTAAACAAACTACTTTCTAGTTTTGCGCTAATTCATTAACACGTTGTATATCTTTTGCATTGAATTTTGAATTAATTATAATTTTTCATAGAGAGGATTGAATTTCGAGGCGTATAAATTGCGACCACTGCCCATTAAAAGTGGTGACAATCTGTGCAAAGTAAAGGCAACAATGAAATCATTTTGTGTGTAGTAATATTGGTAGTTATCATAAAATTAATTAAATTCGGTTTAGAACGGATCATAATTATGATAATTATAATAAACCTCACTGGCACTGTTCATTAAGAGGATAGGCGAGTACAATTTTTTCTATACAAACGTATTTCCCTGTTTCCTCCCTGGATAATGATACTAGATCAAAAATGTTTTTACCCTACAATTTATGTTACCTCTGCTATGTCCCTATGTTTTGCTTTTTTGCATTAATTAATTACTGTATGAACTAGGGATCTTCGAAAATGACCAATTTTACCGCCCGTTTTCAGACATCCACCAAACAAATTTGACGAATATAAACAAAAAAAGCAAAACATACAGACATAGCAAAAGTCTTTCTCATATTATTCTTGAAAGAATTACTAAAATCATATTAGTTTTGGAGGAGGAAACAGGGGAATACGAAATGCTGTTTTTGTCAATTTTATGTAGATAAAATCGGTCCGAGCTGCAGTTGTCTCTTTCGCACTCTAGTCGGTGGGGTGTATAGGTGGGGCGGAATATGTATTCAGTCTGAAAAGTGATTTATTCTCCAAATTCGAATTTCAGCCTCCTCTTAAATTGTGACTTAATTTTACATTACAACTTGCTAGATTTATTTCTTTTTTGTGTTTGTTATTATTTCATGATAACAGAACTAGATTTAAAATATACAGGGTGTAAACTTAAATACGTTACACACTTAAGGGTTTACGTACCTATTACGTACGTAGACCATCAAACTGAACAACTTTTACGATGGAACCAAAATGTTAAAATATGTACCACATTTAAGTTTATACTCTTTTTACAGAGTGAAATTGATATGATTAGCATCCTTTTAAACTAAGAGTCTACCCATCAAACGGAACCAATTTTACTATGGTAGCAAACCGATCGGAGCAACAAAAATCAGCTGTTCCATACTAAACTGCAATGCCTACTCGACTCAAATGTATGCAACAGCAGATTTTTGTTGTTGCTCTGATCTGTTTGCTCCCATATTTAAAGTTGTTCAGTTTGATGGGTAGACTCTTAGTTTAAAGAGATGCTGATGTTATCAATTCCACCTTGTAGGTACAAACATCTCGTATTATTTCGTTGACTAAAGTGTCAGACCTCGTAACTCCATTAGATCAAATTTTACAGGAGGCACAAAAAACCTCACCACGAAAAATGACAGCCCAAAGATATATACGGTTTTCTATTTATCATTTTAAATTGTAACGGCTTTTTAAAGGATTTAAGAGTTGTGCCATGGATGCATTCAGAAATTAGTAATAAAATTGTATTAAAGGTAATTTGAAAAATAAAATGGAGTTACGAGGTTTGACACTTTAGCCAACGAATATTTGTAGGTACTAGTACCTAGAAATATTTGTAGGTACTAGTACCTAGAAATATTCGTATTCACCATACAAATATTTTGCCCTTTTTAGCATCGATTTTCACTTTTAGCATCAGATTGGAATGATGTGTCGAGAAGTGATAGCTTTTCACTCACATCCCTTTGTCGCCTCATCCGAAACCCACGGGAAGAAATGGGGTGTTCCATTCTAAGCTGGAACCACACTACATCTAAGCCGCCTTCTGCAGTAATTGTTGAATAACAACCAAACCAGAGTGATTTCGAAGCTGGTACAGTATATTTTTACAATGAGAGTAAAAGTGCAATAAGCAGGAACTTTATTGCTTTATGCATTTTAATTTCTCTTTATTATGCTCATTGACATTTAACGAAGTCAGGAATATAAAACCAGCTTTTATACTGAAATCAACACGAAGAGCTAAAGAATAAAAACCCAGTCAAATGCGAGTTGGACTACTCGCGCACCGAGGGTTCCGTACCACCATAATATATTTACCAATTTATTTTATTTTCTGATGGACCTTTACCGCGAGCCCGATTCACACTTCGCCAGTTTGTATTATTGTTTTGTTATTTTGCTGTAAAGCTTGCACTATAAACATGCAAAGTTAAACGCTTTTATGTCACCGTTTTCATGATAGAGCAAAAACAAAAACAATGGAAAAAACTAGTTGTAAAATTGTCAACCGGCTACTGGCTACAATTACGGTTGAAAAGATACAGCCCTTTAAATGTAGGACGGACGGACGAACGGAAAGCATATGCTTAGTAATAGGGTCCCGTTGGCATCATTTGTGTACGGAACCCAAAAAAACCGGTCAAGGGCGTATCACAGTTGTAGGATTTCATATTATATTTCAAACCCACCTTACATGTACCAGGTACTTTCATCTCAAAAAGTACGTTTAACCTTTTTTAGATTTTTAGAAATTAATAAGATCCGCATTATAAAGTATACCGAATCTCCGACATTTTGTAAAATAACTGTTTATTAATCAGCAAAAAAAATCTGCTCTCCCATACATTTGGCTTGAGTAGGTTTTCAGTTTTGTATGAAACAATAAATTTTTAAAAAGTGTCAGCATATTAAGTTGGACCCTGTGTATCCTTATCAACACAACTTTTTTTAATGGCTTTTTGTTTTGCACTGCATTTCTGCCAATGTCAAGTTTGAGTTTCGGAAGTATCGTATTCGTACGTTTTTTTTTCACTAAAAAGATTTGAGTACAAAATGGCGGTGCCACGTGATTACCTAAACCGCGCGCCGGAAACACGTCCGCCCATGAATCCTCTAGCCACGCGACGCGACTCAACACCCTTGTCATCAAACATGTGGCAGTGTGCGAGTTAACAATAAATGTACACTAATATAACAGTTCCGTGACTGACTGACTGACAGACAACTCACAACCTAAAACGCTGAAGATAGAAACATGACAATTGAAATATAGATTCTACAGAGAATGTTGATTTCACGCGGGCGAAGTCGAGGGCGACAGCTAGTCTATCATATTTTGAAACTTTTCTTCTTCAAATTGGAAATCAAACCCAACATTTAGTGTCGTTCAAATATACCAATGAGACTGTCAGAGACATAGTTGATAGGGTTATTAGGGTTCCGTACCCAAAGGGTGCCAATTGTAAACCACGTTTTTTGTAAAATTACTTAAATATATGGAACAGCTGATTCTTCTTTTTCGATTTTGATGTTTGCTCCATATTGAAAGTTATTCAATTTGATGGTCTGTCCCATCATGGGTCTTTTAATAGGTACCGCATTTAAATGTATACCCTGTATAATGCAATATCGCTAAGGATGAGATTGTAGCTGCTGTAATCTTATCAATTATAAAACTGTAACAGAAGCGTGTCTGTACATTGAAGATATTTACATGAAATAGATTACTATATGGTTTTTAGGTATCCCGGACTCCAAATCAACTTTTTTTAGAATTTTTGTCCGTCTGTTTGTTTATTTGTTTGTTTGTATGTTTGTAACAGCATCACGCAAAAACTACTGAACCGATTTTGATGAAACTTTTTTTGTTTGACAGCTTATGATCTGAGTTAAAATCTGGTATACAATTTGTATGGACGAAGTCGCGGGTAAACTCTAGTTAAAAATATAATTATACTTTATTGTTTTATGACGTGGAAACGAATTTCAAGTTTAGGGTTCACACTTTTTGAGCCGACTGTACGCAGGTACTTAAATCGATAAAGTATTTCTTCGTTAAATAAATCAAGCGTGACTTTCATGGCTTTTAACCTAATTTTTCAATTTATGTAAGAAAATAGAAACTTGACTAACGTTGATTGCATGAACCATATCAACAGCTCATTCGACGTCACGCTAGCGCTCTAGCCCAAAACAAATGGAAAACAAACCTTTATACTTCTACAGGGTAGCTTAAATGTGTTAAAAACTTAAGATGGTGCTTCAGACCATCAAACTGAACAACTTTTACATTGGGACCAACTTTCAAATCGCGAATAAGGAATCAGCTGTTTCATACATTTTGGTTAGGTCTGACGTTTTCTTGGGAGAGAACAGCGGATTTGTTTTCGCGATTGCAAATTTGGTCCCATAGTAAAAGTTTTTCAGTTTGATGGTCTGAAGCACCATCTTAAGTATTTAATGCATTTAAGTTTATACCCTGTAGAAGTATAAAGGTATGTTTTTCTATTTGTTTTGGGAAGTCTGAAGTAATCGTGAAGACTCCCTTAAGTATGTAATTATGTATTAAGTTTACACCCTGTATAATGGGTTGCATTTGATACTTATCATGTTATCACAAGGAGAAAAAATCGGTAATTAACAATCTGATATTGTTAGTCATCCATACGAAAACAGAAGTTGTGAGGAAACTTGCATTCGTTGAAGAAGAAATTCCGATGCTTATGTGAAGTCTAGCAATCATTGCATTGGGTAGGCCTGTACCCTGCAGTGGCACTTATAAAGGCTGTGATGAAGATTGTTCTTATAAATAGTTTAAGGTTGCGAAGCTTCTGTACTGGCTGAATCACCGAAGTTAAGCAACGTCAGGTCCGGGCAGTATTTGGATGGGTGACCGTTTAAGTGGTATTTCATCACGTAAGGCATAATGCCGGTGTAAATAACCATGCTGGCAATTAATTTTGAAACAATATCTCAAAATTATCAGGATGTTTTGCTTGTTTCTGTACCAGGCCCATATACCTTATTTATTATATGTATATTAATGCTTGTGTTAATTTTATACCATCAGCTGATTTAAGAGCTACGCTTTTATCGGTGGAGTATTCGCCAATCCTTTCTCTTTTCCCCTAGTGTCTTGAGTTCTTGATATGACACGACATCAAACTTTTCCTTCATACTTGGGCTAGAAAACTCTGTCTAGGTCTTTCTCTGCCTATTTTCCCCTCTAGCTCTCCTTCCAATTTAAAGAAATTGTCGTTATTTAGATGTTGGACTGCCAGTTGCACATACGTTAATTAAAGTTAATCCTCCTTCGAATCTCTTGCTGTCACTTTTTGTCTTGTTGACGTAGTAAAAGCTAGCAATATATTTAATGGAGGATTAACTTTGATAAACGTAGGTGCAAGTGACCGTTAGTCTATTAATAAAATTGGTGTTTGAAGGTTTATGCTTTATTTTTAAGAAGTTGTTGTGCCCTTACAAGGTTTATGTGTGTATTGTATTTTAAAGATCTCTTGTAAAAACACTATGAAATAAATCTACTATGATTACATGCAAAATGTTTGTATCTCTATATTCTAAGAGATTTCTAATAATTTTTGGGACTAAATAAGTTGATTGACATTTGTCTCAACAGCAGGCGCTTTGTTCCTGATTGACAGGAGGGATTGGGGGATAAGTGTTGGGAATTTGTAACAGCAGCAGTCAGTATCCACGATACTGTATGTAGAAGACGGTTATCGTTAAATCAGAGCTTAAAAGTACTTTGACAGCAAGATGACTAGTATCTTGCTGGGGCCTGGGAATCTGTTCCCTCTATACATACAAAATCATACACTAACGATCATAGTCCCTTTCTGGGTAGTCAGAAACTAATATGCTACAACATCCAGCGTGCATTTATAGGAAAGGTCACCTCCAGGATATTGAAGCTTCAGGATTTGTTTTGAGAGCCGGTGCCCTTCAGCGTGACTGTTTAAAGGCTAATGATGATGATTGAATTTGGAGAGTGGGGTGCAAGGAAAGAACCTCCCCGTGTGACGAAACCTGAGTTTGTCTGGAGCACCCTGGGCAGTCAGTCTCGATACGACCATTGGTGACTGGCTAATCTTTCCATTACAGCATGAATAATTGTCATGCGATATAGCTCATGCTGATACGAAAGAAGCAAGTTAAAATATGTCTTAATGTACTTACGAGTAGTAGCGTCTGTAGAACTCGCCAGTAACGAATCCAAAACAAACAACGCTAGCAACATTTTACCACTTTTCATGAAACTTTGAGAGAAGTAGAAGTTCATTTTGATTGTTTGTGTCTAAACATTCGTTTTACAATTGTAATTCGTTATTTATCGGCTATAAGAAGAAGAAATTTGAGGCCCCAAGTTGGGCGCCAAATCAACATATTCAGTTGTCGCACTTTTATTGTTTTTGAGACTGTAAATTTATGATCCAATGACGAAAACTACCTCAAAGGACAATTTCTCATGCAACAACAATTACTTAAATATTTACATTCGTATCCCAAAAATTGAAACTTATCGTTAAAAATACTCATATTAAACCGTAAAATACACGTCAAACTCTTACGGATTGTTTTAGTAACACGCGAAGAAGTGATTAGGGGAAGTACTATTCGAAATGAAATACTTTCCCGAATTCCCGTGAAAAGTTTGTTACGCGATGTCGGAGTAGCTTGAAGCACGCGACCGCTCGCCGTGACGGCTATATGATAACTGCCCGTTGCAGACAGCTCGCTTACTTGCCGGCCGGCGCCTCCCACTTCCACTATAGCCCTCTCTCTCATTCAAACGGACCTGCGATTCATAAATCAACCCCTGTAATAACCTTCTGATTCTGACATTTTGTTCAATAGCTAATATTATGGTGATAATCTTGTTCACGACTATTTGGACAGTAAAAGGGTGGCGGAAGGCGGTAATGTAAGGATTTTGAGATAGGAAAAGGTTTAATAAGGGTAATAAAGGAACGAATGGATGTTAATAATTATTTTTCTTGGATACCTACCTCCATCAATATTATAGGTATATACAGGGTCCTTCGTCCTTGACTTTGGTTTTTTAAGGGGAAGATCAGACCGTCAAACTGAAAAATTTTGAAATCGCGAAAAAAAATGTGCTGGTCCATACTGCAGATTTTTTTTCGATTTGTTTTGGTCCCATAGAGAAAGTGGTTCCGTTTGATAGTCCTCAATCATCCTCTTAAAAAACCGTCATCATATTGAAATCTTTTAAGGGTGGTTACACAATTTTTATAGATATTTTTATTTCTTTCTATGAATCTGGGCTTCGTGGATGGTGGAATTTTTGGAAATGTTTAAAGTTCAAATATAATGTATGGTTTGGTCATGCAATTCTTATCATGTGGACAGCAAGCCCTGGTGTCAGAGTTTTTTCGGACCACCTTCGAGCCTCTGATGTGGTTTCTTTATGTAACAACTACTACCATCAGAGATAGTAGCCGGGACCAACGTGCCATCCGATGCACGGAATCATCTTTCTTTTCAGACAATCAGGTGAGGTGATTCGGCCTTCAATATCCTAACCAACTGGGGAAAAACGCACAAAGTGACATAAATATCACTAGATGTCCCCTGTGGGAATCGAACAAACGACCTCCGTATCAAGAGCCCAATGCTCTTAACCATTAGACCACGGAGGTAATTACTATGCATTAATAGATGAATAGATCGAACTCTGAATTTATCGAATGTATAAATTTCACTTAGACTTCTAGTGAATGTGGATATTCTGATAATATTTCAATATTTGGAAAATCGATGACTCGGCGAATATATTCGCGAGCATAATGCTGTGCTATGACGTCATTACTATCATATCCACACCGGGCAGGTGTAGCGAACTATTGACTATTCCCCAAACACTCATTATTGCAAGACCTTGCTCTGCATTGGGATCCTATGGGTTAAAACGTACTTTTTTCTAGTGATGAAAATATAATAATCGTAATCGGCGATTATCGATATTAAGCGATTAATTGAAATCGTCGCTTATCTTTGCGACTATTTAACGATTACTATTAGTCAATTAAATACAATTTTACCCGAATTTAAGTGAATGTAACGCTCTTTATATCATTCGTTGCCTCGGAGATTTTTGGAAACTCAATCTTGAGGTCCGGGTTCGGATCCACACGAACGACATGCCTAATAATTACATAACTTATACCGACTGCTCTTAAACGGCCTGTGTCCTGCAGTGTGACGTATATAGGCTGATGATGATGACGAATTAGTTAGCAGGCCGTGCAGTATTAAAATGTTTTCTATGAATATAAATGCTCTGAAAGCATATTTACTAGGTAATTCAGATAGACCATGGACCAACTTTTTAGAGGAAAGATTTATTAATTTATTTATTTTTAATATTTTCGTAGACCAACCGCATAAAGGTGGAAGCATATTTATCTGCGGCGAACGAGCCGAAAAAGGCGAAAAAATCGAATTTTAGAATTCTTTGTATGAAATTCTATGACACCTCGGTCACCTCGCACACTTATCCGCAGCGAGAACACCTAAGGAAAATCATTAATAAAAAGAAAAATAATCACGTTAGTCAATTTTTATAATGTCATAATCATAGCAAATTTTAACAGTTATAACTTCTCGTCATCAACATTTTTAAATTTCAACAAATTATTACAAATACAAAAATACAAAATATTTATTGAACCAACGTGTGATACAGGTTTTCAGGACTCTTTATGATTACGATTAACAAACCTTAGATTACCTATACCTAGCACATTGTATAGATAATACAATAAAAGTTTTAAGCTGTGATCCCTCACTAGACTCAGGGCCTGGTCGGAGAGGATCAGCATTAGTATTAACATTTAGATACAAAATGAGCGGCAGTTATTTATAATATATAGTCATGTGTTTACATCTAAGTAGTTTAAGTATGGTTTGGGTAATATATGTAATACTTGGCTTTGTTATAGCCTTGCTCTCAAAAACGTTTCATACAGGTACTCTCAAAAACATCTCCGTTTCATCGTAAGACCAAGTAAATAGAGTGCTTTTAATTCTAGCTGTAGCTTCGCGAATATTTAAGTGTTTGATTTCACATTCTTTAACAATTTTATTATATATATAAGGGAAAATAAAGGATTTAAAGCGCTGTGCAAAAGTAGTTGCCATAAGTGGTGTGTTCAATTTAAAAACTCGTTTTTGTAGCATGTGATGGTAATGTGGTGAGTTTATAACAGACTTGTGAGTGTGGACGGATACTTTGAGCAAGAAAAGCTTTCTCACACCTAAAACCTGTGCTTCCTCGTAAACAGCGAGGGTAGGGTAACGAAAAGGTCTCTTCAGCATTACCTTCAGCACAGCTCTCTGTGCTCTCTCCAAACTAATAAGCACTGTTGTCGCTGCGCTTCCCCATACGAGGATGCAGTAAGAAAGGAGCGATTCACAGAGAGCTATATACACCATTTTCCGCACCTCTGCATCCGTAACGTCCCGAAGTAGCTTCATAGTGTGAATCAGTTTGCGAACCCTACCCGACATGGCCTCGATATGTTTACCGAAAGTAAGCCTCTCATCCAGGGTCACCCCAAGATATTTTATGAAGCTAATCCTCTGAATACGGTCACAAGCACAAGTCGTATCACCATTTGCTGGGGTACACTTATGAATCTGGATAGTAGCGATGGAGCGAGGGGCAGATGCTGACGTCTTGTGAAAACAAAGAAATTTCGTTTTGGCAGCATTTAGGGTCAGAAGATTTCGACTTAACCAGCCTCCCATCAACGACATACCACTCTCCGCAGCACGGTGACACTCATCCCAAGAGGAGCCATTGAAAATGATTGCCGTGTCATCCGCATAGCAAATGATGTTTGCATTGAGTAATTCAACTTTTGATTAAATTACTAAACCCATTAGCGTGGGGTAATTCCGACTAGCGTGTGGTAATGCCGAACACACAGAAAACAAATGACGATAAAAAACAAACGACAATAACAGAAAACAAATGAAAATTACAGATAATGAACCATGCCTTAAATAATACTATGAGACTTATTTTCTAATTTGGTAATTATTTACGCTATTATAAATATGTAATAGAGTGCAGTCACATATGATTTACATAAAAATTAGATGAAACCGAACGAAAAAGTTCAAAGTGTTTTCTCATGAACTGCGTGCGCGGCCTCCGGCTCATAGTTGTCGTTCAGCACTGAGCGATGAACGATCCATCGAAAGATAATATATTATCCGTTTCTAACTGAAAGTTACCCTGCGTTCGCAATTCCCCCACTCTCCCCTATTCAGAAAAGAGGTTCTATTATCGTTACTTCTTCTTCTTACTACTGAATCACCCTATAAAATACTTCTCCGAGTTTTCCATGTACGGATCGCCAGATTCCACGGCTCGTGTCTGACTCGCGCTTGGTAGATTTTCTGTTTCCGACCCAAAGGTACCTATTATATGGTCGATACATTGACCTTAACCTTCCTTCATTCTGTGAAGCCGATAAGTATCCATTTACTGATATCTACTTTAAACATTATGTAGACTGCATTTTCTACATAATTGTTTTTAAATGGGTATGAGTAAAGGTATTATTATAAGGCATTATATTATATATACCAGTCGCAGCCACCAATCAAAGTATTGTATAATTATAGAACTATAAAAACAAACATTTCGTAATAAACACGTATGGCCTAGCTCGCATCGCAGCTGAGATATTTGACTCTAAAGGTTCATGAAAAAGTAACCAAATACTTTAAGAATCAACTCATTTTCAATCAATCAATCGAAACATATTACCTACTCAGCAAAATATACTGTAAAGAAATACAGAAGATACAAAACAAGGCGGTCTTAGCGCTAAAAAGCTATTTCCCCCATACAACCTTAGAAGTTATTTGTACCTTAAGAGGATATGTGAAAAAAATTGGATTCTTCAAAGCATCATATATCATGAAGTACTAACAGTAGGAGTATGATTTGCGGATATGTGTAAATTGAATATATGATTGAAGTTTTGATTAGAGCCAAGACATTTTCTCGACAGAAAAATAAGCCAAAGTAGCCTCCGTCTTTATAGATAAACGCTTGGAACCGCTAAACGGTGAATAATAGAAACACGATACTTGATTTAAAAAAAGAGATTGATATTTTATAAAGTTTGATTAGAGCAGAAATGAACGTACATAAATAGTACAATCACAATTAAATAAAGTTTGTTTTACGCTTGCGTCGTTTCAGGCGCGCGCGCCGCCCCATCTCTTTTTCTCGCATCGGGCAGTAATATAAGCTATCACATTTCGCCCATTTCGCTTCAATTATTTTTCGACATATGCTCTTAATAGCACAGCTCTGATGCAGCCTAGCAATGAATGTGATGATTTTTAGTGTATTTTGAAAGGCCCTCTAAAAACTTATGTAAGTTTTATTACAGGCCGATCAACAAAAAAAGTATCATTTTTCTCCTTACAACCTTACTCATACCCATTTGCACTAAATAAGCTTGCAATACTGCATTGTCTATAATTAAGATGCCTCGAGTTCGATTACCGACTAATTGATGACTAAGGAATACCTAATGTTACAGGGTTCTTCTTAATAACAATGATGATGACAGTTTTAAGGGGACGATCAGACCATCAAACTAAACAACTTTCTCTCTGGGACTAACATCGAAATCTATCCAATATATGGGACAGCTTTTTTCGTGATTTCTCAGTTAATTTCATAGAGAAAGTTGGTCTGATCATCGTCTGTTCCGATGGCAGTAGAAACAGCTGGCACGTGGGGACAGAGACTAAAAAAAAATGTTTTTGAGACTGGCTACGTCAAAAAGGTCTCCACCGCCTGGTCTGGATCATATCTCGTCCAAAGGATGTCGCTGGCCATCCAGCGAAGCAACGCAGCTAGCATAATGGGCACCTTTGAGCGGGACATGATGCGGGCCGGTTTGATTAGATTAGTTTTATTTATTTAGGAGCATAAGCATATGCTCACTATATTCCCCGAGGGGTAGTCAGAGATTTTCTGAAACCTCAGAACATCCACGTTTCACAAGTAGTACCGAAACTCTGTCCAGTGTGACGAGGGGTGTTACAAATCGCGGGAAAAGCCAGTGGTGTTACAAATCGTACATAAATTCCGAAAAACTCATTGGTACGAGTCGGCCTGGACGGGGATCGAACCATCGCCTCCTGCACGGCAGGCAAGGTTACTCGCCACTGGACCACCACGACTTATTATTATTTAGGAAATTAGTTTATATTTATTTATTGTATATTTTATTAAGCTATTATTTTATAAAGCTCTTATTGTTACGAGTATTATCGTTACCTTGAATAAATATTTCGAGTCGAAAAAAAAATTTATACAGGGTGAAAGTGACAGCCCAACAAATAATGAAACGGTGAACTCAGACCATCAAACTGAACAACTTTTATTATGGAGCCTACCTCTGAAAACGAGAAAAAAAATTTGCTATCTTTGCTTGCTATATTTGAGTCGGGTAGGTACAGCAGTTTTGTATGGGGCAGCTGATTTTTTCGCAATTCCTGAGGTAGGCTCCATTGTAAAAGTTGTTCAATTTGATGGTCTGAGTTCACCGTTTCAGTATTTGCTAGGCTGTCACTTACACCCTGTATAGAGTAGTTTAGTTCAACATAACTACTCCATACAGCGACAAAACAATCGGAATCCTATTTTAATAAACTAATTATTATGGAAACTTATCTACATTATAGATCCGGATGGTGAAGCAAAAGGTTTCGGTGGTTGGCCATACACGTCACACTTGTGGGTGTAAATAATATCCCTGCCTCACTGTAAAATGTTGCCAAGTTCCTTATTTGGAATAACAGTCTGAACTTTCGATAATTATGAACTTTCCCTGTGCCTTTCATTTTTTTATTTTTCATTTTCATCTTGTTCAAGTCACTAAAATCACTATCCAATCTTTTCATGTTATTTTTACCTTAAAGGGCTGCGTCAGACCTTCAAACTAAACCAGCCAACTGTGAAATCGCGTAAAAAATCAGCTGTTTCATACAATACAGCTCCAACCAACTCGACTGAAATGTATGGGATAGCAGATTTATTTTCGCGATTTCGATGTTGGCTCTATAGTGAAAGTGGTTGCGTTTGATGGTCTGTAGCAACCCCTTAAGTATTACATGGGTGTTTTGTTACACCCTGTATATTTGGGTTTGGTTGTATACTAATTAAAATTTTACTCAAAATACTTTGACTATGAATGTTATTTATCATAGTGTATCAATTTAAAAGTGATGTAATTTCGCTGTATATAAAAATTGGAGTCTTGCTAACTCATAGCGTTTTCAACTGTAGTTTGACGTATTTAACATGATATGTACTGATACCAAAGTTTAATAATAAGTTACTACCTTGATGTTAAACGTTGTACGACAATTATTTACGAACTTGGCAGTACCACTAGCGTGCACTCAAAGGGTGCGGTGTCAGTGAACAAAATAATATTTATAGTAACCGCAACACCCGGGAATCCTTACAAATTATGTTTTTGTTCTGAGCATTGATTTTTCAACTGATCTAAGGTAATGAATACTCAAGTACGAGTTACAATTATTGCGTATGTGAAAATTCTTCATGTTCATTCGATTGTATTGACAAAAAAGATACAACTATTACCATTACAATATCATAAATAAGATAGTATTTTTCTTTTGTTATGTCTTTTTTTAAATGCAAAACTGTTTAGCAAAGTTTTATTCTGTTGTCTTAGGCAAGATAAAATTACTATTCTTTTCTTATTCTGAAAACGAAATTATCATACACGGGCGAAGCCGCATTTAAAATATTGTTTAAGAGAAGTTTGTTCCGAATGCGTAAATGCGCGCTGCATACAAGCGAAGTCTAGAGATATTTTCAATAATAACCAATTAAAGTCAATGAAATTTTGCAGAAACAATCTAGAAACCTCTATGCTTGTATCTTGTCAGATTTTCGTTAAAATATGCAGTTTCAATGCTAGGATTAATTTAAGATTTGTATGGAAATCTTTGAGGCGCTGTAAATTTAACACTATACATTGTAACGAAAATCTGACACGATACAAGCATAGAGATTACTTTCTAGAATGTTTCTGAAAAAATTCACGGACTTTAATTGGTTAGTATTGAAAATACACCCAGTCTTCGTTTGTATCGAGCACGCCAACAGTAATATTCCCTTAAATAGGTAAATCACAATGACGACACTAATAAAAAATGTTCTGAAGGGCCAACGCGGAATCCCATTCCTTATTTTTTTACCCAGCTAATCACAAAAAAGTATTCATCCAGGTATCAGTCTAATGGAAAATCCGGGGCAAAGGAATTAATCCTACAAAATAGTATACACTGGACAAAGTTTGGGCACTGCTAGTGAAAATGTGGCATTCTCTTATTTAAGGCGCAAGAGTAGGACGAAATGCCTCGGAGGCATCTTTTATTTTTAATTTTTCGACTAGATTTATACAATTTATCGAAATCAATGTCATACCTTAGAGTTTTCTTGGATAATTTATCTAGTGAAATCATAAATTGAATTCACGATTGGAATTACTCCACTCGATAGAAAATCGTCACAAAGATGACGTATTTTCATGTATTTTTAAAAAAAATTTTTGTTTTAGAATAACTTAAAATTGTTTTTGGGATTTATACTCACATATTCACTATTAGTTTATCTAGTGAAATCAATAAAAATAATAAGACAAGATAAGATAAATATTCTTTATTTGCACACCAAAATACACAAAAAACAACAACAATATACGCGAACAAGAAGGGTACAAAAGGCGGCCTTATCACTAAAAGTGATTTTTTCCAGACAACCAGTGGATGGAAGAAGTCTTACATGAGATAAATGCTATGGCGGTGTACTAATTGATACATAATATTATAATTTACACAAAGTATAAATATATACAGAAATACATACATACTCAATATAGCAAAATAATTGTAGAATTAGGTACCTTATAAAATAAATAAAAAAGTAGTAAGTAAAACTTTTCAAAATGTAGGTACCAAACTTAAGCGGAGATTGTCAAAGCGAAAGATAATAGATAATCTATAAAAAGTACTTTTGTTAATTATTTTTAATCGAAAATACGGCAGACGCACGAACTTTTCGGAGGGCTGGGCAATTGCGTTTCTCATAGAAAATATTGGTTTTGAACCTAAGGCCCCTTATGGTTACGCTCTTGTTGGTACAGTATTCGCCAATCCTGTCCCTTTTCCACAAGTATCTTGAGTTCTATTAAGACACAGCATCAACTTCTTCTTTCACCTGTGCTAGATAACTCTGTCTATCGTCCCTTATTTGTTTCATTTCCATTATAGTTTTGAAGAAATTGTTGTGCGTATCAAGTGTCTGAATAATTTTCCTCTCCGACTTCAATTCAATTATACTGTATTACCTACATCGTGGAAAACATCGTGAGGAAACCTGCACGCTTCAATTTCGAGGCATGTATTGTACCCACTGTCCATTATGTGGCGACGGGCTTACCCCCCGTCACACTGGACAGAGTTTCTGTACTACTGGTGAAACGTGGATGTTCTGAGGTTTCAGAATATCTCTGACTACCCCCTCGGGGAATATAGTCGTGAGCATATGCTTATGCTATTACCTACATTTTCATTATCTTTTGCTGTTATTCGAATATTTCTCATTTCTTTGACCATTCCTAACTTCTTCGGGTTCTTCTCCATTACTGCATATCCCTGCCAGTCTCTCGCCAAACAAAACAGCTTGTTCTTCTTCATACCCTGATTAATGTAAGAATATGCTCTTGACGCATCCTCGAGGAATATAGTCGTGAGCCAATACGATACTATATTTATTCTTTTTGTAGAGTCCAAGGATGCACTTAAAGACTATAAGCAAGTCTTTGACAAACACGTAGATTGAAGCGAGCTTATAATTCATTAGGTTCCTAGTAAAGGGGGCGTCCGGCGCAATGGCGCCGTACAATCGTATTCCGCGAACCAGGCGGGCATTTCCTTGCAACTCCCCTTGCTATACCCATTAATATTTATACTATACGTCATTCTGTTTCCATTTCTTTCTATTGCGATATCAATAGAAAATTACTCGTTTTGGAATTGTATACGTTGGATTGAACTGTCTTTCTTTGAAACTTGAAATTGGTTTGGAGAAGTATTGAGTTTTAGTTCAAGGTTTTAGGTCCAATGGTAAACTTTTAGGCACTAAGCTCTTTAGCTGTTATACTGGGTGTTACAAAAGTAAAAATAAACATTTACGGGGGTGGATTAAACCATCAAACTGAACAAATTTCACTATGGGACCAACATCGAAATCGTGAAAAAAAAATTACCTGACCCATACATTTAGCTCGAGTAGATTTGTAGTTTAGTATGGAACATCCAATTTTTTTTTCGTGATTTCGATGTTGGTCCCATAGTGAAAGTTGTTCAGTTTGATGGTCTAAACCACCACCTTAAATGTTTATTTGTATTTTTGTAACACTTTGTATAAGAACCATATAACAGCTAATAAGTCTTAATTTGCTGACGGTTTTTTAAGAGGATGAGACCATCAAATTGAACAACTTTCTCTATGGGACCAATGTCGTAATAGCGAAAAAAAAATTTGCCGTTCTATACAAACATTAAATCTTATTCGACCCATATGTATAGAACAGTTTTTTTCGCGATTTCGACATCAGCCTCTTAGAGAAAATTGTTCAGTTTGATGTTCTGATTATCCTCTTAAAAATCTGTCAGCATATTAAGTTGGACCCTATATAATTGTATATCAACTCATATCAATCCTATTGCAGTCAAATAAAGTCAAACTGTATCGTACAAGGCGACTAATGGATAAGGTTCCTTATGCAGTATTTTTCTTGGCATCATCATCAGCAGCAGCCAATAAACGTCCCATTGAAGGGCACAGGCCTACCCTCAAGGGAGTATGGGCGTTAGTCCACCACACATACCCAATGCGGATTGGTAGACTACATACGAGTATACACATCAGAATTTCTTCTTCAGCTTAAGTAGGTTATTTTCCTTCACTCACGATGTTTTCCTTCACCGTTTGAGATCAGTCGGTATTAAGTACATAAGTTAGAAAAACTCATT